>SSNR01000181.1:692047-750539 GCA_006937965.1 Callopanchax toddi
TCTTTGCCCTCTTTTCTGTTGCTCTTCTTCCACCTCGTCTCCTCCGTTCATCTCACTCAGTTGGTGACTGTTTCTCTCATCTTTGGTGGGAAAAAAATGAGATGCTACCTTTTCTCTTTTATTTCTGTAAAATTTTAAGTAATGTTACCAATGTAAGGATTTCAGCTCCTCTGACTTGCTTTACAAGTTGCAAAATAATGATTTATTTTTGATTGTCTAAAAATTTGCTTCGCAACTATTCACAACCTGCCACGAGGAGCGTCTGTCTGTGTCAGGTACAGGTGCTGCATTCAATGTTGTCAGAAAAAGGAGCTTCATGTCATTTTTCGTAACTATTTCCTGAGGTGCCAGCTGAGGTAGCAGCAGGGGTGGCAAGGCTCTCTTTTGCTATCTGCATAGATCCGCCCATGCTCTCCTGTGAAGTTTGGTGTACCTCAAGGTAGTTGCCTCTGTCCTCTTCTCTTTTTAATTTAAACTAATGGTATGAAGTTTAGTAACGTACTCTTTTCTTTGTTGTTTGTTAGCTGTTTGTAAATAAAATCACATAAGGTCCACAACATAAACAACTGAACTAAAAACGTCCCTTTTCATAGTTTTAGTGTTATTGATTTCCAGACAACACCTGTCTTGTATTTGCACGTCTCTCCTCACCTCTTCATCATATCCTTGTCTCCTCCCCCTCCCCCACAGCTCTCCCTGACGTGGAGGGCGTCGTACGTCAGTGTGTACTCGGTCTCGTCGTTATAGTCGGGTCCCAGCAGCGTTCGGGCCCAGATTCCCATATCGTACGGCGGCAGCGTCCCGCCAAACTCCGACGGCAAACACTCAGGCTGGATGAGCTGATGGAGCGAGTTCAGGTTGTTACCATGGAGGAAGATCTGAGGGGGAGAGGAGGAGACAAAAGGAGGAGGAAGAGGGAGAGGAAAAGAAGAAGAAGAGGAGAGATGAGAGGAAAAGAGACAAAACAGGAAGCGAGGAAACAAAAAGTTAAAGACCATCAGGAAACATGAAAAGAAGAAGAGAAACAAGCAGACAAAGGAGGAAATTAGTCAGAGAGAAAGAATGAAAGGAAGCAAGTTCAGGAAAAAGACGAGTGAAAACAAGAAAAACAGAGAAAAGAAAGAATAATTAATTAAAGCAAAGGTAAATAAAAAGACATGTAGGTGAAACAGGAGAGGAAATGAAAGAAAAAGAGGGAACAAAATGAGAAGAGGAAAAGGATAAAAGTAAGAAAACAAAAGGAGGAAAAGAAAAAGATCAAAGAGAAGAGTGAAGGAAACAAAAATATATCCCATAAAAAGGAAAGGAAACGAGGACGAAAACAGGAAAAAAACAAAAAAGGAAACCAGGAGAGGAAATCAAAACTTAAACAATGAGGGGAAAAATAGCAGCGGGAGTAAAAAAGAAGTGAAGGAAACACAAAACGAGGACATGAAGATGAAGGAAAAAAGAATAAATGATCAGATCAGTAGAAAAAAACAAAGAGAAACTAAAAGGACAAAACAACTCACAGCTGGAGGAGAGAAAACAGGACATGAGAGGAGGAACAGACCAGATGAGTAGGGAAGGAGAGAACAGAAACATGGATGAGTGTGGACGAGGATCCGGGAAGGAATGGGATTCGTGATGAAGATGACCATTCACCCGTTTCCTGGTCTTGTCTTTGAGGAAGGGTTTGATGATGGTGTACATGGCGTGGATGTACCAGGGCTGGTTCACAAAGTGGATCCCTCCGAACCGAGCCGGGAAGCTGTCCTGAGGAGGAGGAAGGAGCCTATTAATCCTCACAACATCTGGTTTAAAGTTCTAAAACACCTCAGTGAGATCATCAGCTGCATGGAGGAGGAAGAGGAGCGGACCTGAAGGCCCTCGATGGCCAGTTTCAGGATGTTGGGCGTCAGCTTGGAGGCCTGTTTGAATGAGAAGTTGCTCCAGTCGATGATGAGGGTGAAGCCGTTGATCTGCAGCTCCGGGTTTTCTATCAGAACCTCCAGAGAGAGCAGGATGGCTCTTAAGATGTCTATGAAGGAGTTCCTGGTGAGGAGAGGTATTGATCATCAGCTGATCGATGGTCCAGACGGCCGTGACCAGTCTGACCATTAGCTACACCTCTACACCAGTAATCACCAACAGATCATCGTTTCCTCCATCAATAACCAGATCGATGTCTGTCTGTCTTATGAGGACCGCCTCACTTTGACCCGGAACTACAGAGAACCTGATTCAGAATCAGTTCAATCCAGTCTAGTTCTCCTGATCCAGTCTAGTACTCCTGATCCAGTCCTGTTTAAACTCCTGATCCAGTCTAGTACTCCTGATCCAGTCTAGTACTCCTGATCCAGTCCTGTTTAAACTCCTGATCCAGTCTAGAACTCCTGATCCAGTCTAGTTTAAAATCCTGATCCAGTCTAGAACTCCTGATCCAGTCTAGTACTCCTGATCCAGTCCTGTTTAAACTCCTGATCCAGTCCAGAACTCCTGATCCAGTCTAGAACTCCTGATCCAGTCTAGTATTCCTGATCCAGTCCTGTTTAAAATCCTGATCCAGTCTAGAACTCCTGATCCAGTCTAGTACTCCTGATCCAGTCCTGTTTAAACTCCTGATCCAGTCCAGAACTCCTGATACAGTCTTAGTTAAAATCCTGATCCAGTCTAGTACTCCTGATCCAGTCCAGAACTCCTGATACAGTCTAAGTTAAAATCCTGATCCAGTCTAGTACTCCTGATCCAGTCCAGAACTCCTGATACAGTCTAAGTTAAAATCCTGATCCAGTCTAGTACTCCTGATCCAGTCCTGTTTAAACTCCTGATCCAGTCCAGAACTCCTGATCCAGTCTAGTTTAAAATCCTGATCCAGTCTAGAACTCCTGATCCAGTCTAGTACTCCTGATCCAGTCCTGTTTAAACTCCTGATCCAGTCCAGAACTCCTGATCCAGTCTAGAACTCCTGATCCAGTCTAGAACTCCTGATCCAGTCTAGTATTCCTGATCCAGTCCTGTTTAAACTCCTGATCCAGTCCAGAACTCCTGATCCATAGAACTCCTTAACCAGTCTAGAACTCCTTAACCAGTCTAAAACTCCTGATCCAGTCTAGAACTCCTGATCCAGTCTGGAACTCCTGATCCAGTCTAGAACTCCTGATCCACTCTAGAACTCCTGATCCAGTCTGGAACTCCTGATCCAGTCTAGAACTCCTGATCCAGTCTAGAACTCCTGATCCAGTCTAGTTCTCCTGATCCAGTCTAGAACTCCTGATCCAGTCTAGAACTCCTGATCCAGTCTAGTTCTCCTGATCCAGTCTAGTTCTCCTGATCCAGTCTAATTCTCCTGATCCAGTCTAGAACTCCTGATCCAGTCTAATTCTCCTGATCCAGTCTAGAACTCCTGATCCAGTCTAGAACTCCTGATCCAGTCTAGTTCTCCTGATCCAGTCTAGAACTCCTGATCCAGTCTAGAACTCCTGATCCAGTCTAATTCTCCTGATCCAGTCTAGAACTCCTGATCCAGTCTAGAATTCCTGATCCAGTCTAGTTCTCCTGATCCAGTCTAGTTCTCCTGATCCAGTCTAATTCTCCTGATCCAGTCTAGAACTCCTGATCCAGTCTAATTCTCCTGATCCAGTCTAGAACTCCTGATCCAGTCTAGAATTCCTGATCCAGTCTAGTTCTCCTGATCCAGTCTAGAACTCCTGATCCAGTCTAGTTCTCCTGATCCAGTCTAGAACTCCTGATCCAGTCTAGAACTCCTGATCCAGTCTAATTCTCCTGATCCAATCTAGAACTCCTGATCCAGTCTAATTCTCCTGATCCAGTCTAGAACTCCTGATCCAGTCTAGAACTCCTGATCCAGTCTAGTTCTCCTGATCCAATCTAGAACTCCAGATCCAGTCTAGAACTCCTGATCCAGTCTAGAACTCCTGATCCAGTCTAGTACTCCTGATCCAGTCTAATTCTCCTGATCCAGTCTAGAACTCCTGATCCAGTCTAGAATTCCTGATCCAGTCTAGTTCTCCTGATCCAATCTAGAACTCCTGATCCAGTCTAATTCTCCTGATCCAGTCTAGAATTCCTGATCCAGTCTAGTTCTCCTGATCCAATCTAGAACTCCAGATCCAGTCTAGAACTCCTGATCCAGTCTAATTCTCCTGATCCAGTCTAGAACTCCTGATCCAGTCTAATTCTCCTGATCCAGTCTAGAACTCCTGATCCAGTCTAGTTCTCCTGATCCAGTCTAGAACTCCTGACCCAGTCCAGAACTCTAGATCCAGTCCTGTTTTTTTCTGATTTTATTTACTTTACTTTCAGTCTAAAGCTCCTGATCAGAACGCCTAAATGACCTAAAGGAATTCATATTCATTCTCATTTTAAAAACCCAAAACAACATTAATGATTTTACAGAGACCAAACAAACCCTTCAGAGCCGGTTTGAACCTTTCAGTCCCGTCTAGTTTTTCATTAAGAGCTCTACGTATGTGAGACTGAGCATGAAGCTTCCTTTAGTCGTGGTGGTTAAAAGTATCTTTCAATTAGACATTTATCCTGTCAGCACGGCTAAGTCACCTCAGATTATTTGTATTTGATCATTTTGCACAGCAGCTTCAGTCCTCATAAATAAAGAGTAATGACCTGTGTTTACCTGCTCTGGTCCCAGTTCGAAGCAAATAAGATGAGGATTTTTCTTCCATGTTGGTCTGGACTCTCCAGAACACCCGGAAAACCATCCATCAGCGCTCTCTTGATGCCGAGGTCATCCACCTGGTACACACACACACACACACACACACACACACACACACACACACACACACACACACACACACACACACACACACACACACACACACATTTCATCTCCTCATTGAAAGGCGTCAGCTGAGGCTGTTCTGATTAGGATAGATCTGTATATTCTGGGTCTTCACACTGAGACCTAAGCTGTCCTGATTTTGTGGTTTTTGGCTTGTAGGAGGAGTTTGAACCAGTTGATCCTACAAAGATTTTTAACTCTTTAAAGGACGTTCACTTAAATACTTTAAAAACTTTAAAACGTTGAGTGTTATTGAGAGTTATAGAGAACTTAGATGTTTATTTAGTTATTTAGCTTTACTTTTACATTTTTGTACTTTTTAATTTTAATGTTTTTTTTATTTATAATATTTAGTTTCCTTTTTGACTGTAATTTTTAACTTACTAAAAAAAAATTATTTTAAAACATATGTTTTGTCCATGCTTTACTTTTTAAAGGCACACTATGCAGATTTGCTTGTTTTCAGCTCCCCCTAGTGTCCGTTTTAAGTCACTGCCGTAAAAACGTTAGCATTGTTTCTGCTCAGAAACCCCTAAATCTACCTGTTAAATGTCTCCTCAGCCTTCACTGCTTTCTACTGGAGCGGTTCATCACTCAGTCAAAGAAATCAGCTGTTCAAGCAGGGAGAGATGGGAAAAATCAGGAATCATGAGCTAAAAACACTCTGGAGCTAGCATAACAGCTAGCCACATTGGGTTAGCCTATAACTATAGATATCATATATAAAGGCTAGATGAATCATCCGGGGTTCAACAGCGTAGCTACACGGCGGCCATCTTGGGGCAGCCAGCAGACGTTCTGCTCTCTACGGCAGCAGATGGAAGGTGAGCATCAATTTAACTAAAAACACTCTGAACTTGATGAAAAATGAACGGATTTACAAACGGGTTACTTTCTTACAAACCTTATTATGTACATTGTATGTATATATACATACAATATATGTATATTCACAGCCACGTCTCTGATATTTTTAAAAATGCAAACCGTTTGAAAATCGGTTAAAAATTGAGCAAGTTAGAGGTATTTAATAGTACATGCTCCATTGACACCAGTGTTATGAAAGGGGGCAGCTAGCTGTCCCAAGATGGCTGCTGGCGTAGCTACGTCAGGGTCCATAAACAGCACGGGTAAGGTATCTAGTGGTATATATGATATCTATGAGCCTAACCCTCTGAGATACGTGACTTTGTGAGACTTCAGGACACCGGACCAGAGACTCAGAAGTTACAAACGTGGTATTCTGGATCCAAGCAGCAGATGGGGCTGAGGGACTTTTCATTAACTTGTTAAGGGTCAGATTAGCACAGACTGGATCAAGGACAAGATTTAAAATAGTAAAAAGTTGCAAAGTATGCCTTTAAATGACTTTTACAATACTTTCAGATTTAGACTGGAAATCAAAACTTAAAGCCTCGCTTTGCCTCACCCTGCCCCACCTTGCCTCCCCTCCCCCTCCCAACCAACCCCGCTCTACCTCACCTGCTCCTGAACGAGTTGAGGGGAAAACTTAAAACTGAAATATATGCTTATCATCCCAGCAGCCGTTGGTTTCCTGACTGCCTTGAGAATATCATCTTTCAGGCTACAGATTATTTTTAACATTCTGAAACTAAAAGCGAACCTTGAAGCTCTGGAACATGTCGAGGTTCTGCTGTCGGAACTGGAAGTACTGGGCCAGCAGGCGGAACGTCTCCACGTGGTCGAACTTTCTGGCTCTGAGGAAGCGAAGGATGAAGTCATCGTCTGTTCGCAGAAACCCGATGTCTGGTCGGGTCACGATCATGTCCCGCACCTACGGAGACCAAAGTCCGTTAAAGCAGCAGAGACGTCGTTCACATCACAACCAAACGGGGGTTTATACAAGAAGCAAAAGGTTAGCCTGTTTGGAAATGATACATATAGCGCTTTGGGAGTTCTGGGACTTAGAAAGCACTTTACAACCATTTGTGTCTGTTTGTAGAGCAGGCCAGATCATTCATTCTGATCGGATCTGTTTTAAGGATGAAGAGTTCCTAACCAGAACCAAGTAGTCCAAACAGAACCAAACCTCTAGTCCCACCAGACTCCTAAAACAAACCATTTTAATGGGTAAAAGGTTCTACGTTTAATCACCTTCCCACTAACTATCAGACTGTTGGATTGTGGGAAAGACTCCAGAATTACTTCATGAAAAAGCATTAATATGAAAATGAATGTTCCCCCTTTCTAAAAGTATGAATTAACAGTGATTAACCACAGTATTGAAGCATCTCACCCTGGAGTTAAGCTAACTGAATTTTTTAAAAGCTCATCAGACCAACAGTCAGACAAGTTTAAGGGACAAAAACTTTCCCACGGGGCAGGTTGCTCTGTTCCCTTAATAAATGCAATCCTTATTTGAAAAGTGCATTTTGTTTTGACTGAAGTTATGAGATGCTGAAATTAATTTGCTGATCTGAAACATTTAAGTGCCAAAAAAAAAAAAGAACTGAAGAAACCTGAGAGAGGGTGAAAACCTTTAGACAGCACTGTGTATCCGCGTAATCCTGAAGTAAAACATGTCAAATGGTGTCTCGGTGTACCTGCTGGATGTCCTGGTGCAGGGTATCTGGGTTCTCGTTCAGCTCTAGCCGAGCCTTCTCCGTCGTCTCTGAGCTCAGACTGGGGTGAACGTGGTTCATCATGGAGTCTCGCTCCAACTTCAATCCAAACATCCAAAAGAAGTTCCCGTAAATCCCCCCCTGATGTGGTTTCTCCCAGCGTCTGGACTAAAACAGTTCGTGGATTAAAGCTGATGGTCGTTTCTTCGCCCTTTGAATGTGAAACACAATCGTAGCTGAGGCTGAGATTTAAAACTGAGAAGACAATCAGGATCTGTAGAACATCTAAAGCAGCTCATGGACCAACAATCAGCTCTGCTGTCGGTTCAGGAAGTCACAGCTTGGGTAGAAAACGTCTGTTTTTTGGTGTTTAAGATGTTTTAGATGCTTTAGAAAAAGAACAGTAGAATCTCCACGTCTGTTCATTGATCTCCTAAAACACCAGCTGGTTGAGTTCTGTGGACGTTGCAGGTGGGTTCACATCCTTCGTGTCCTGGTTCCTCCTGCTGAGACGCCCTCCTCCTCCTGCTGCTTCCTGTCATGGCTCTCAGGCTTTATGAAAGCGTAGTTTTTAAACTCTGCGTCCCCGCTGGACATGAAGGCTGTGACGAACATCAGTCTGCTTTTTCTGTTCAGTCGCGTCTCTGAGGAACAGTCGAGTGTCAGGTAAGGCACCTCGGTCCGGCATGGAGCTCCTCAGCCTGAAAGACAGAAAAAATGTCAACATCGAACCGTCTTTACTCTGTAAACACATTTTTAAGAGTTCAGGTTGGGAACTGAAGCTAAATGTTGATTTTTTTGGGATCCGTGCTTTTTTATGTTCTATGTTTCTCCCCTTGGGTTGGGCCTGAGCCTCAAGCCTCACAACATGCTGATAAATGAAAATCTTGTAAAAAGCTAAAGCCCAATCCAAAGCCTCAGGTTTTTTCTTTTTTAATTTAACAACATGGTGAAGAGAACCACAAACCACTGGCTTTTCCTGAACACCAGACTTGTGAGCATCACTAAACCCAGCAGCACTGAAGAAAGAGCGACCCAGATTCTGTTCTGCTGCTGCTGATGGATGAAATTTGATTCAGGCCAAGACACTAGAAGACAATCGACCAATCAAATCCAGGAATCTGATGTTTTCCTTTTATTAAAGGAAGCGTACAAGTCCCTTTTATGTCTCATATTCATTCACAGCAGTGATTCTCAATGGTTGAGTCGTGACACAAAATGTGGTCGCTGACCTGTTTTCAGCGGGTCGCCGTGGGTCTGTGGGCTAAAAAACATTAAAGGAACGTCATCTATTCACATCCCGAACATTAGGTGGCGACATTTCACACCATAGGATCTGGATTGAAAGAGCTCAGACTCAGAGTAGAGCTGCTCCTCCTCCTCATCAAAAGGAGTCAGCTGAGGTGGTCTGACTCCTGGTTCAGGAGGTTTCCTGGACTCCTCCCAGTATGCGCTCAGAAACATCCCAATGGGAGAAGACCCAGATCTGACTGATCCCTCCTCCCAGAGGACCTGGAGGTGTCTGGGTTTCCCTCCTGGACCTCCATGACCCCAACTTGGAGAGGAAAATGGATGATTCAGCATTTTTCTCAAACATTATAAGAAAGTGGCTGAAGACTTTTGCTCGATGTTGTCTGTGTTTAAATTTAGTGGAGTCCTGACAGCTGACCCCTGCCCCTCCCTCATTATATCTGACCCAATCTGAGGAATAAAGATCTAATAAAGGCTGACTCCTACACATCCAGACCGAACCGGACCGGACCGGACCGAGAGGCGTCTAAAGGAGGAAAACGGCTGTTAGAATTCAGATGTTTGATGGTCAAAGTGACCCTGGTGATGCTGCGTCCTCACAGGGAGGCTCAGGAGCATCACCAGATAAAACCGAACACTTCGTCCCGCATCCGGTTCGGATTTCCGTTTCAGCAGAGAGAAGGACAGGACAGCGACCTGCTCGGTGCTCGAATCCCGGCCGTCCTGCTCGGCCCGACGGCCCTCCGGTGGTGGTGCTGATGGAGGAGGAGGAGGAGGAGATCAGCATCCCGCGGACAAAACAGACTCCCTGTGGATTAAAAAATAAAACAAGATTTTAAAAAAATAATAAATATTCCTTAAAGAGTGTGAGAGGCTCGTCCTTGTTTGAAGAGGAGGTGCGATTTCACTTTGTGCTCCGAGAAAAGACGTCAGGGTCAAGTTCATCAAATGAAACACACAGCTTCCGGTACGGACTTTCAAAATAAGGGCCAAAAAGATAGAACATTTAAAGTTTCACTATCACTAAATATTATTATTTACAAAATCAGTTAAAAATCACAACAATTCACTATAGCAGGATGACCAGAATTAATCACAATATAAATACTTCAGAAAGTCATTTATTATGCTACACAAAATGATTATAGCTGAAAAACAAACGTGTCCTCAAAGACTAATCCAACTCATATTTGATTTATCCACATTTTCCATCTTAATTTAAAATGTATTTTTATTCATTATATGATCAGTATCTGTGTTTGTTGCTGTTGAGCTGGTGAAGGTCCTCCGTCATCAGGTCATCATGAATCCAAAACTTCTTTGGTTCTTTGAAGACGTTTCGCTTCTCATCGCCAGACACATCAACGCTGTGGACAAGAACAACAAGTTCACCAGGGAGGATGGACACAACAACAACAAACTGCGCTGTACAAACTGAACAGATGGAAGTCTCAGCATCTACGTCAAACAGGACAAACCTACATTAAACAGAGGGGGAGGTTCTAGCTCCCAATGCAGCTCTGAACCTGATCCCCAGACAGTTTCAGTCTAAAGGGCTCGGTTCTTGGTCCCCTCCTTTTCATCATCTACATGCTACCCCTTGGGCGTATCATTCGCCACCATGGACTCCAGGTTCACTGCTATGCCGATGACACCCAACTCTTCCTATCTACTAAAAACATCACCTCCACTGTCTCCACTAACAAACTGCCTCAACGCCTTCAGATTCTGGATGTCTACAAACATCCTCAAGCTCAATAGCAATAAATCTGATTTAATCATAACTCGACCCAAATCCCTTCCTCCTCCTCCAAACATTTCATGCTCACTATTGGTGGTTATACCATTACTCCATCTTCTCAGAAAACTGTGAGTCATTTTTGACCCTACACTCTCTTTCTTAGCACACACCCATCACATCACTAAAACATCCTTCTTTCACCTTCGAAATATTGCCCGTCTCCGCCCCATTCTGTCCTCTACTGCAGCAGAAACCCTCATCCACGCCTTCATCTCCTCTAGAATAGCTTACTCTATGGTCTTCCTTCCACACATAACAACTTCAGTATGTTCTAAACTCAGCTGCACGGCTTCTCACTCATACATACCAACAAGACAGATCACATAACTCCAGTCCTAAAACACCTTCACTGGCTTCCAGTTCACCAGCTCATTGAATTCAAGATCTTACTCATCACCTACAAAGCTCTCAGTAACCTTGCCCCTCGCTATCTCTCTGACCTTCTGTGTCACCATCGCCCTTCCCGCTATCTCAGATCTTCCGCCTCCAGCCTCCTCTCTCACATAGTGACTTCAAAACATCGCACCATTTTTCTGTGGCCGCTCCCTCCCTATGGAACTCTCCCCCTACATATTTGTGCTGCTGACTCACCTCAGAAAACGTTCCTATTTAACCAGGCGTTTAAACCCTGTTCATTTATTTTACTGTTTCCTACTTTCTTGTTGTAAAGTCAAATAGTTGTTAAAAATGCTACATAAAACGTACGCATTATTATTAATTCACACCTTCCTGCATATGATCAAAACAACTCACAAGGGGACCAGTCCAACACAATAGACTAGAGCCAACGACTTCTCAGGGGGGAGGGAGGAGGGCGTAGTGTCACCTAACAACAGACTCTCCATGTTCCAGTTGGGACTGATAAAACTTCTGGATGAGAAGCAGAATGTCTTCAAAGAACCAAATAAGTCTGGTTGCCTTCATTTAAAACCCTTTTATCCAATCCAATCCAATCCAACTTTATTTATATAGCACTTTAAACAACCAGTACAGGCCCAAAGTGCTGCACAATAAAACAAGATAAAAACAAAACAACAGAAAAGGTAAAAGACAAAAAAGGGACTAAAACACACATAATACATAAAAACAGCCGTATGATAAAATACAAAGGATAAAATCAAAAACTAAAACCAAGACACTAAAATCATCACCTAGCTATACGCCAAGGAGAAGAGATGAGTCTTCAAGAGTGATTTAAAGTGACTCAGAGAACAGGCCTGTCTGATGACCACGGGCAGGTCATTCCACATGCTAGGAGCTGCTACAGCAAAAGCACGATCACCTCTAAGCTTCCGCTGGGTCCTAGGAACCCTCAGGAGCAGCTGATCAGCTGACCTGAGGGAGCGAGAGGGCGCATAAGGCTGTAGCAGCTCAGAGAGGTAGGACGGGGCGAGGTCATGGAGGGCCTTAAAAGCAAATAAAAGAACCTTAAAATGAATCCTAAAATGAACAGGCAACCAGTGAAGTGATGCTAAAACAGGGGTAATGTGCTCATATTTATGTGTTCCTGTTAAAAGACGAGCTGCAGCGTTTTGTACCCTCTGGAGCCGAGTAATGGACACAGCACTGACCCCTGTATACAGTGCATTACAGTAATCCAGACGAGTGGTGACAAAAGCATGAATTACTGTTTCGAAGAGCTGTCTGGGAAGAATGGGTTTTATTTTGGCTAGCTGCCTCAGCTGAAAAAAGCTGGATTTAACCACTGATGTGATCTGGGAGTCAAATTTAAGACCAGCATCAACCTTAACACCCAGGTTTGTGATGAGCTGCTTGTTATACTGGGCCAGGTAACCCAGATCAACACTGGGGGGCGCAGTAGAGCTGCCAAAAATCATCACTTCTGTCTTATCTTCATTAAATTTTAGGAAATTCTTTGCTGTCCAAGCCTTAATGTCGTCAAGACACTTAAGCAATGATGCAACCGAATGCGTCCCTTTCCTTTTAAGGGGAACATAGATTTGACAGTCATCAGCATAACAATGGAATGGAATGCCATGCTTCCTAAGGATGGAGCCAAGCGGGAGCAAATACAGTAAAAATAAGAGTGGGCCCAGAACCGAACCCTGTGGAACACCACATGAGAGGGAGGAGGAGGGGGACACATGGTCACCTAGCCGCACACAAAAAGTTCGGCCCACTAGGTAGGATCTGAACCACTCCAGGGCCACATCCCTAATTCCCACCCACTGTTCCAAGCGAGAAAGTAGGATATCGTGATCCACAGTATCAAATGCTGCTGATAAGTCTAAAAGCACGAGGACAACACAGTCACCAGAGTCAGTAGCTAAAAACACTTCATTAAAAACCTTTAGAAGGGCTGATTCAGTGCTGTGTGAAGCTTTAAAACCGGATTGGAAGACCTCTAAAATATTTTGCTCCTCCAGAAAGGCCGTCAGCTGATTATGAACAATCTTTTCCAAGACCTTTGAAAGGAAAGGTAGTTTGGAGATAGGCCTGAAATTAGCAAGAACAGTAGGATCAAGAGCTGTTTTTTTAATCAGGGGCTGGACTACTGCACGTTTAAAACTATCAGGAACCACTCCTGATTTTAGGTTTATCGGTTGTTGTTTTACATCCCTAAATTATTACATTGACATAATTTCCTGCAGATTGTCTGTCAAGTAGCGTGCATTTTATACCTTATAATGTTTATTTTCTCACAGTTTTTTCTCTATCTTGTCTACCATGATGTGTACTGTTGCCTTTCTCAACCAGGATACCCTTGTGAAAGAGATATTGATCTCAGTGCTTAAAAAAAGGTTTAATATTGAAGTAAAACATTTATGTAAAAGCATAAAAATGAAGGGAAATCTGTTTTCTGACTGTCCAAAATTTATTTTTTATGATGCAACTCACTAACAAAATAAAGGACCTCTTTAAATAAAATGTAAATGTCTTTGGTCCTTGAGGTAATTTTTTTTACATAAGGTCCGTAGGTGAGTCTTTATTTACCTTTTTCAACTTGCAGCTGCCGTCTTCATCAGAAGGGATTAGTAGCACAACTATGTTGTTTTTTTTAAACTATGCTTATTTACTTTTACCTGTGTAGTTCAAGAGCAGATCATTTGTTCAGACATTTATTTTTATTGACATGAACTCCTATGCTTTTATTTTGAAATTCACACATTCGGTTTCCGCTCTCATCTAGCTGAACTTCAAACACCTGCACGCGCCTGCTGGTGACATGGTTGATGAGCGCGTTCACGAGCCAACCTGGACAGCTTGTAGGGTGAGAGCGCGCATTCATAGCATGGTGTGCGCATGCGCGATTCTTCAAAGATGATGTAAGTTATTTTCTATTTTATTTTTTCACTTTTAATTGCATTTAATTGAAATAGATGTCATAATTTAAATGGATATTTTAGTTTTTTTTTAATTTATTGGTGTTTATTACCGGTATATATAAATTTAAAAAATTTAAATGAATGAAAAAAATTTTTGTTTATAAATTTTAAAATTGTTTTTTGTTGTGCAGCTCAGGCTTTTATTTGATTTAAATTTGTTCAGATTGTTTACATCTGATCACTGATCCGTTAATGTTAATACATTTTTTATTGAGTCAAACTGGATTAAAACAGATTGAATTTGTTTAAATTGAAATAAATTGATTTTTAATGTGGTTCTGACACCTGGTATTTTTAGATTGACTTGTCCTATAAATTAACCGCCTTCTCTCTCTGAAACATTTTCCTTATCTTTTTATATTTGACTTTTGATTTTATTTTGAATATTATTTGTGATGATTTGAAATCAATCAAATGCTGAAAATTTAAAGCTTTAAAACATTTTTTGATCTCCATATTTGATTTATTTATTTTTGTCTGATGGCCCTTTTCTGCACTATGTTCATTTTTTTGTATATTACTTATATATGTGCTTCCCTATAATTCAGCACATTTTCTCTAGAACTTTAAAATCCATATACAATGTATTTAATGCTTCCTTCTTCAGGATGCTTTTCCCAGATCGCAGAAGCTCCATGCTGACTTCCCTCTGACATTTTTCATGTCTGGTTTTGTGGTCTAAGATCACTTAAAAATTTATTCAATTTACTCTTTTTATGTTTATATAAACACTTAGTAATGCACTAATACACATAGTATATCTCTTTATGATTTCCAAACCACATAAAAATAGTTTTGTTCAAATTTATAGAACTTGTTTCCATCAGAACAATTTTACATTTTATTTAATTTTTTGTGATCGTCTTCAAAAGCTGCAGCAGCTCCACACAGGAACAGAAAATATTTGTATTGTCAGCAAACACAAACTTTTTTCTATCTGATACTCTGCATATGTCATGCATAATTAACAATTTGACCCTAAATTTTATTTTTGAGGTACACTACTTGTAATTTGATGATTACAATGATTTGAAGATTTGGTAAACTGGAAAATTCTACAAAAAATGTACAAAGCTAGTTTAAGTACTCTGCCAACAAAAATTCAGAAGATGTTTGAGAAAAGAACTTGTGGTTACATGTTGAAAGAAACTGATGTGTTTACAAAACCAAGATTTAGAATAAAAATTAAGGAATGGAGTATATCTGTAAATGGTGTTAAATTATGGAATAATCTTAATAGGGAAACAAAGAAATCAATGTCATTTAATAATTTCAAAAAATGTACCAAAATGAGTGTATTAAGTAAGTATGAAAATGTACATTAAACCAATGATCATGATCGAGTCTGGAAATGAGGATAAGACAGGATTCATAATGAATCTAAGTTTGAAAATTTTATAGAATCTTCATGGGGGCAGAAATTATAAGATTTTTTTTCTTCATTCTGCTCCTTTTTTGTTCAAATATGATTTTTTGTTATGTATATCTTATTGTTTATATATATTTTTTGTTTTATTTATTTTATTTGAATGAAATAAACTTTGACAAAAAAAATTTTTTTTTTAAATTATCCTCAGCACAACGTGAATCGTTTTATTTTGAAGGCAGGGTGTAGGCTCGTCGAGCAGTGACGTACTTCTGGGGGCTTAAAGGTTCATTCTGTCCCGTGAAGAAGCAAGCCTCTCTACCTTGTCTTCAATCCAAGTTATTTTTAAAAATCTTCAGTTACTGACTAGTAAAAGATTGTTGTAAACGGTACTTTATACATTTTGAAGTTTAAGTAGCAGTTTTGCGTTCGTGTCACGTCGCCTGTTGAGTGTTTTTGTCTCGTTTTCAGACGTTCTTGTCGAAACTTTACTAAGGTTTTCTCCGCCGCTAGCTAGCTAGCTACCTCGAACGTTCATCTTTCAGAAGATCAAGCGCCTGGTCGGAACCACAGTTATGGATCAATCAGGAATCACAGCAGAAGCACCGAAGGTATGAATCTGATCTGCCGGGTTGTCTTTTCTCACCATGTCTGATTCGGTTTTAGTTTAACCGAGTTTGTGTCCCCGTTAGCCGCTTATCAGCATGGTGACGACACAGAGAGGTTCGGGTCAAGGAAAGAGGTAGCTAAAAAGAAACGACAGAGATTAGAAATATTAACAACTTTTAGTCATTATTAAATGAAGAAGAAACTAAAATTTAGAGCATTAAACATTTTAAAAGTCCCGTTATTTTTTATTGAAAATAAGACAATTTAAGCGAGTTTTTGTTCATTTTTATTTTAAGGAGGTTCAGCTTCTGTCAACGAAAGATAAAAACACATCCAACGTCATTTTACTGAGGTTAATAGTATTTTCATGATTACAGCTTGTTGCCTAAATGCCTCTCTTTGATTATCCCTCTTGGGTGAATTTAGCCTGAAGATTAAATTTATTCAAGTCTTTTAGTTTTCACTCAGTTCATCAGTGCTCATCAGCTCCTTTAAAAGTTTGAATGGCAAATAAAATGTATGGTCAAAGTAGTAAATAAATGAACATTTTTGGCTCAAAACTCACACATTTTTGTTAGAGGTTTCTGAGCTCACGTTGACCCTTTCCACCTGTAGGCTGACTGACACGCCTCAGGGAGCTCAGACATGTCTGAACTTGTTCCTCCTGTTTCATGACTCAGTTGGTTTATTATTACAGCCCAGGTTAGTTTGTGTTGGTTCTACAGTCTCCAGTCAGGTGGTCAGGCTAAGACAGAGCAGCAGAGTAATCAGATTACAGTTACATATCTTCTGCTTGACCGGAAAAGGGTGGCTTGCCAACTCCAGGTCGGGAGAGAGGTCCTGCCTCAAGTGGAGGAGTTCAAGTATCTCGGGGTCTTGTTCACGAGTGAGGGAAGGAGGGAGCGGGAGATCGACAGGCGGATTGGGGCAGCGTCTGCAGTGATGCGGACGCTGAACCGGTCTGTTGTGGTGAAGAAGGAGCTGAGCCAGAAGGCAAGGCTCTCAATTTACCGGTTGGTCTACGTCCCAATCCTCACCTATGGTCATGAGGTTTGGGTAATGACCGAACGAACGAGATCGCGGATACAAGCGGCTGAAATGAGTTTCCTCCGCAGGGTGGCCGGGCTCAGCCTTAGGGATAGGGTAAGAAGCTCGGACATCCGGGAGAGACTCGGAGTAGAGTCGCTGCTCCTCCATATCGAAAGGAGCCAGTTGAGGTGGTTCGGGCATCTGGTAAGGACGCCTCCTGGACGCCTCCCTCGGGAGGTGTTCTGGGCATGTCCTGCCAGCAGGAGGCCCCCAGGTCGACCCAGGACAAGCTGGAGGAAATACATCTTCAGTTTGGCCTGGGAACGCCTGGGCGTCCCAGCTGAGGAGCTGGTGGACTTGGCCTGGGAGAAGGTGGCCTGGGCTGCCCGACTTGGAATGCTGCCCCCGGACCCGGATAAGCGGAAGAAGGCGTGGCGAGGCGAGGAGGTTCATGTGGCTCAGTTGATAGTGCTGTTGCCTCGCAGCATGAAGGTTGCAGGTTCAACACCTTTCCACATCCAAACCAAACGTTTTTTGTCTCGCCTCGCCTCGCCGAAACGTTTTTTGTATTTAATCCAAATTTTTCCATATTTAAACCTGATTATTTTTTTCTGTATGATTTATATGTATCTGAAGCAGAGTTTTTTCTTATTTAAAGCTGATTTTTCTTTTCTTATTTAAACTTTATTTTAGTACCATATTTAAATTTTATTTTATTAAGCTGATTACTCTGTATTTAATATGATTTCTCTGTATTTAATTTGATTTTTTTTCTTTTTATTTAAAGCTGATTTCTCTGTATTTAATTTGATTTTTTTCTTTTTATTTAAAGCTGATTTCTCTGTATTTAATTTGATTTTTTTCTTTTTATTTAAAGCTGATTTCTCTGTATTTAATTTGATTTTTTTTTCTTTTTATTTAAAGCTGATTTCTCTGTATTTAATTTGATTTTTTTCTTTTTATTTAAAGCTGATTTCTCTGTATTTAATTTGATTTTTTTCTTTTTATTTAAAGCTGATTTCTCTGTATTTAATTTGATTTTTTTTTTCTTTTTATTTAAAGCTGATTTCTCTGTATTTAATTTGATTTTTTTTCTTTTTATTTAAAGCTGATTTCTCTGTATTTAATTTGATTTTTTTTCTTTTTATTTAAAGCTGATTTCTCTGTATTTAATTTGATTTTTTTCCTTTTTATTTAAAGCTGATTTCTCTGTATTTAAACCTGATTGTTTTTCTTTTATTTAAAGCTGATTTCTCTGTATTTAATGATTTTTTCTTTTTATTTAAAGCTGATTTCTCTGTATTTAATATGATTTTTTCTTTTTATTTGAAGCTGATTTCTCTGTATTTAATTTGATTTTTTTTCCTTTTTATTTAAAGCTGATTTCTCTGTATTTAATATGATTTTTTTCCTTTTTATTTAAAGCTGATTTCTCTGTATTTAAACCTGATTGTTTTTCTTTTATTTAAAGCTGATTTCTCTGTATTTAATGATTTTTTCTTTTTATTTAAAGCTGATTTCTCTGTATTTAATATGATTTTTTCTTTTTATTTGAAGCTGATTTCTCTGTATTTAAACCTGATTGTTTTTCTTTTATTTAAAGCTGATTTCTCTGTATTTAATATGATTTTTTCTTTTTATTTAAAGCTGATTTCTCTGTATTTAATTTGATTTTTTTCCTTTTTATTTAAAGCTGATTTCTCTGTATTTAATTTGATTTTTTTCCTTTTTATTTAAAGCTGATTTCTCTGTATTTAAACCTGATTGTTTTTCTTTAATTTAAAGCTGATTTCTTTCTTTTGATCTAAACCTGATTTTGTCTCCAGGGCCCGTGGGGTTCGGTGGGCCCAGCCACTCCTGCCTGCTCACTGACGGAGGTGATGAGTGAACAGCTGGCCAAACAGCTGGATGACGAAAACAACACCTTCCCAGCTTTGTCAGAGTGAGTCAGACAACCTGATATCGGTGTCTGAACGCGTGCTTGGTTTCATAACCTTTTTAACATTTAAAGCTTCAGTTGACTGAAATGACTTTTAAACACTTCTGTTACTTAAAAACAAATATCAACATTTAAATCTGCCTTCAGTTTGTTTATCTGAGTGAAAAACGACTTTGTAAACTGATGGATCTAATAGGTTTTATAATCTGAGTGACAGCTCTGTTAGACACCATCTTGCCGACATTTCTTCTTCTCTCTCTGACCTTTAGCCCTGCGGTCGACCTGCTGCCGTCGGAGGAAGGTCCCGACACCACCAGCGACCTGATGCTCGCCCAAATGCTGCAGATGCAGTTTGATCGAGAGTTTGATGATCAGCTCCGTCGGGAGGAGAAGAAGTTCAACGGAGACAGCAAAGGTAGAGTGTGTGTTTGGATCAAAGCTGTTTGAGCTGCTGATTCATGAACATCATTTATTATAAGGACACTATGTAACTTTTTCATATTTTTAAATCATTTTCTAGAGCCAGTATGTGCCAATATGACCCTTAACAGAGTCAATGAAAAGTCACTCAGTAAAGCAGATTGCCGTAAAGCGTTACTGCTTTACTGAGTGACTTGTTTCCACCTCAGAACCTGCTGAGGACAGACGAGATGTAGACACTGACATCATAGATATGAGCTAAGAGATCTATTGTATCGTGTTCATCATGGTGGAGCCTCCAAAGAAACAAAGAAAACTTTTATCTGATGATTGAAACACGGGTGCACAGCGAGAGGAGGGGTCAACAGTTAGTTTTTATGACAGTGATTTAAAACAGACACTAGGGGGTGCTAAAAACAAGCCAAAACAGCCTAGTGTGCCTTCAAGATGAAGAGTCTGAGCTGATGATTTGGGTTTCCGCCAAGTGTTTAAAAACTTCCTGCTCCGACTGGAATGAAACACTCAGACATGATCCAGTCCTGAACCCTTGGACCAGTCCTGAACCCTTGGACCAGTCCTGAACCCCCGATCCATTTCTGTGCCAGCCTTCCTGTAATCCTTCGGTGCTTCTGGATCATCAGCTCTCCAGATGTTTTTTGGTCTTTGGCTGATTTTCTCAGATTCAGTCCTAATCAGTTGAACGTTTTTGTCCAGTGTCCATCTCGTTTGAGAACTACCGAATGGTCCATCCCTACGAGGACAGCGACAGCTCAGAGGACGAGGTGGACTGGCAGGACACGAGACACGACCCGTATCGAGCCGGTAAGGTTCCCAAGTGTCAGATCTGTTGGTTCTAGACTCAGCTGAGTATTAAGGTGTCCCTGGTTTTGTCCTCTGGCTGTTTGAAACATTCCTGTCGTTGTTCATGATGATCCAGAGAAACCGCAGACGAACCCCAGGAAAGGCTTCAGCGGGAAGGGGAAGAACATCACCACCAAGCACGACGAGGTGACCTGTGGACGCAAAAACACGGCCAGGATGGACAACGTAAGACTTACTACACACACTGGATCCTGAGCATTCATCAGTGGACCTGAAAGCCCAGAGCTTCTCTAGAATCTGTCAGGACAAGTCTGAATATCAAAAGTAGTTTTATGGTTTCAAAAGATGGATTTAACCTTAATCAGAGCAAAAAATTGAAGCAGAAACTGATTTGAATGTTTTCAGACATTTTAAACCATCTTTTGTTTGTCCTCTTGTCCTACAGTTTGCTCCAGAGGTTCAGGTTGGAGACGGTTTGGGGATGGACCTGAAGCTGTCCAATCAGGTGTTCAACTCTCTGAAGCAGCACTGCTACAGCGAGCAGAGACGCAGCGCTCGTCTGCACGAGAAGAAGGAGCACTCCACCGCTGTACGTACGCCAGAGTCCACTTCCTGAGTGTTTAGAATCAGAGCCGTCCAGGAAGTCTGGGTTCAGCCCACATCACCTGGTTTTTACTGCTTTCTGTCTCATTGCTGTCCTTCAATGTCCTCACATGAACCCATCTGTCTGGTCAGGAACAAGCTGTAGACCCAAAAACCCGTCTGCTGATGTACAAGATGGTGAACGCCGGCGTACTGGAGAACATCAATGGCTGCATCAGCACCGGGAAAGAGTCTGTGGTGTTCCACGCCGATGGAGGGAGGTGAGCTGGAGGTTTATCCATCTGATCCAGGTTCTGGTTCTGTTACAGCAAAGTTCTGTTGTTAAACTGTGTGTGTGTGTGTCCAGTCTGGAGGAGCAGCCCGTCCCAGACGAGGTGGTCCTGAAGGTTTTTAAAACGACTCTGAACGAGTTCAAGAACAGAGACCGCTACATCAAAGACGACTATCGCTTCAAAGATCGCTTCAGCAAACTGAACCCCAGGAAGGTCATCAGGCTGTGGGCGGAGAAGGAGATGCACAACCTGTCCAGGTACGGCTGAGGAGGACTCCACTGGAGGCTGGTCTTCAGTCAGTTAACAGTCAGCGAGTCCTGCACAACAAATTAAACCTGTGATCAAATTCACTAAAACCGTTAAAAACATCTGTTTGTGTCGTCAGGATGAAGAAAGCTGGAATTCCTTGTCCAGATGTGGTGCTGCTGAAGAAACACATCCTGGTGATGTCGTTCATCGGGAAAGACCATGTTCCTGCTCCAAAGCTTAAAGACGTGACGCTGAGCTCAGAGGACATGAAGACCGCCTACTTCCAGGTGTTAGAGGTGTGTGTGATCAGACAGGAAGTGACAGATGTTAAAGGTACAATGACCTGACGTCTGAACGACCTGATGCCCAAACCATCTGTAGTTTTAAATTCCCAGACCTTTCAAATGAGCAGGTGTTTTAAAATTCCTGATGAATGTGTTTTTCTGCAGCTGATGCAGCAGCTGTATCAGGAGTGTAATCTGGTTCACGCTGACCTTAGTGAATACAACATGCTGTGGTACGAAGGGAAGGTAGGACTATCTTCATCTTCCTCCTCCTCTGATGAATATAGAGATGATGATGATGATGACTTTCATCTTCTCTCCCATGTTCCTGGTCTCCCTCCTGGCTGAAGGTTTGGCTGATTGACGTCAGTCAGTCCGTCGAGCCGACTCATCCTCACGGTCTGGAGTTCCTCTTCAGGGACTGCAGGAACGTTTCTACGGTAACGGCTGATGAATACCTTTTGAGCACCATACTCATTAGAGAAAATAAAACTGTTTTTATTGTGGACCAATAGCTAATTTGGCTAAACAGTTAGATTTCCTCGACTCTGAACGTTTAGTTTGTTTTGTGACCGTATTTAGACGTTGAATCTAAACTCATCAGTGTAATGTGAATCTCCTCTCAGATTTTAAGGACTTTAAATTTAATCATACATATTATAAACCATCTTGAGGTTCTTCCTACTCACTCAGCAGATTCATGTGTCTCCAAAGACCATCTGTCTGTCTCTGAGGTATCAGCAGGTTTCAGATGGTTTGAGCTTCCTGTTTAATTTCAGTTCTTCCAGAAGAGAGGTGTGAGCGAGGCGATGAGCGTCTCCAACCTTTTTAACACCGTGACCGGTCTGAACATCCCCATCGATGCTGAGGACGAGGCAGAGTTCATGTCGGAGGTAACAAACTCTCCATTACTCCAGGAAAACTCTGAGAATCATGTGACCAGATGTTTCCAAAAATATTAAACAAATGTACAAAAACAGGTCTGAAAATATTTATATTCAAGTCGCTGAGAGGTTTTCAACTCTTTTTTTTTTGTAACAGATTGTGGCATTGGAGAAGAGGAATGAGGATCATGTCCAGAAACGAGGGAAGAAAACATTCCCAGTGACCTCAGAGGACGGTGGTCCTCCTCTAAAACCAGACGCCGATGACTAACGCCGCCCTCGCTGTCAATCCGCTGTGTTCAGATCGCTGTAAGGAGGACATGAACCAAGGAAGAGAAGGTCTTCGGTCTCTCCACATCTGCCCACTACTCCCACCATCAGAGGGTGGGATGGAGTGGCTCCTTCTGGCTGCAGGAGGAGAAAATTAGGGTGGTGGGTCTGTCTGAGACCACTCATGTCCTCCTGCTTTACCGCTGTGTGTTTATATGATGATGAAAGTGGAAAAAAAAACCTTCTCACTCAGGCCCTCCTCATGTGGCTGCTGAGTTTAGTCAAGATAAAAAGTAAAAAAAAAAACTGACAAGTGTATTAGTTTAGAAACATGAATTAGTTTAAATCTGATGCTTTAGGGAGGTGAAATGCTGAACTTTAAAAACAGTAAATATTATGTTTCAGGTTTAAAGTGTCCAAAACTACAAATGGGTTTATTCAGGATTTTCTTTGTTTTAAAACAAATTCAGATTTTTTTTTTTTTTGGAACGACTTTAATCTGTTTACATTTTGTTATTAAATTTTGGGAAATCAGGGAAAATGAAATGTAGAATTATTAATAATGGATTATATAGCACCTTTCAGGACACCCAAAGTGCTTTGACAGAAGCTCCATTATTCACTCACTCACTCACACTCTGGTGGTGGTAAACTATCTGTAGTCTCAGCTGCCCTGGGGCAGTCTGACAGAAGCGAGGCTACCATTCTGACCATCAGCCCTTCTGACCACCTCCAACATTCACACACAGGCAAGTTGGGTGAAGTGTCTTGCCCAAGGACACAACAATGTAACCCAGATGGAGCTGGGGATTGTGCCGGCGACCCTCCAGTTACCAGACTGGCCACTCTCCCAACTGAGCTACATGCTGCCCCAATTACCTGAGATCGGTGTGTGTGTGTGTTTTTTTTTTTTTTTTTATGAACAGAGAATAAAATGTTTGCAGTGGGAAAATGGGTGTATGCAGTTTAGACCAAACATGTCAGGTTGTGTTATGTTGTCAAAATAAAATATAAATAATTGACTTTGTTTTTTTCCTCCCACAACAACATGAAAAACACATGAAAAGTCTCAGGATTTGGATAACAAGCACATGATGAGTGGTGGGCCACGTGATAAAGCTAGAAGTAGTTTCCTTCAAAATAAACTACAGTGAAGTTTAAACTTTCTCCAAAATGTGATCACATATAAGCACTTGCTTAAGAAAGCTGGATTTAAGAAGTACATTTGCCTTTTTTTTTAGTGTTCATAAATTTATTGATATAAAATTTAAAGTCAAATCTTATGTACCTCGTTTTTGTGACTTTGCGCTCTTATTGTGAAGGCGTGAGGCGGAAGTCCCACTGCGACACTCGAGTTCCGGTTTCGCTGCTAGCGTCGGCTTCCTGTGAAACATCAGAGAAGAGACGGCCAGGTGTTTGAGGATGACTGAGGAGTTTTACCTGGAGCTGAGTGAGAACCCGGTTCAGTTTGAACACGCGTCCAGCGTCAATAACGTCTTCTTCGATGAAGCTAACAAGCAGGTGAGCTAACAGTTAGCATCGGCTCAGCTAACAGGCTAGCCTGCAGGGTGAAGGACTGGTTGGTTTGTTTACCTCCTAGCAATGTGTCAACTTTCTTGTACGGGTAAACCTGAAGCAGTATTGCTTGTTTACTGCTGCTGTTTGAATAAACTGCTTTAAAAAAAAGAAGAAAACTTTCAAATGTAACACAATAAGAAAAGTCTGCGCAAAATATGAATTAAATTTAAGGTTTGATGTTTCTTTGAATAGATCATTATTTAGGCAGTAACGGTCTGATAATGAATGAATGAATGGATTTATTTCGATTTGTTACATTATAACAGTGATGTCATTGTACAAGTAGAAGTTTTGAAATAGAGCATATTTGTCCATCCCATATCCTCATGATACATAGATACAATAAGATAAAAAATAGAAATAAAATACAAAATATAAGGAAGACATAAAATAAAGTAAGATATAAAAAAGCTAAAACATAAACAATATTAAAATTTAGGACAACTGAGTCATTGTTTACATGTAAAGCCCGTTTTTTGGTCTTTGGTCTGACAGTCCTATAAGGTGCAAGGTTAAAGTGACCTGATAAGAAGTTATTTAAAAAAATAACAAAGTATAAACACAATATTTACAAACATCACAATTAGTATGGAGATATAACTTTTATACAGTAAAACAATGTGATTAATTCGAGTTTTATAAGTAATCCTACTACGACTTCGTTTGTCATAATGTATATTTTATCTAAAATTGATGTGATTTCTCATGGAGACATCTAGAACTTTTGTCAGAAGGGAATGGTTTTCACTCCTTAATAACACGAATTCCCTATAAATCTGGGTTTTATTTGTCATATTTAGCTGATTGTTAATGTTTACATGGTGTCCTTCAGTCCTTGTAAATTTATTTCAAGTTTAAACACCAGAGAAGATTCACTATTATCCCGTGTGTTTGTTTATGCTAATGTTATTAACTGACTTGTTAGTTGGTTGGTGGTTTTTCTTGATGAACCTGCTGACTTGGAAAGTGTTTAAATTATTCCTTGAGTTGTATTTAGATTTTATGATTTTGATTACATGTATGAAGCGTAGACATAAAACGGCTTCAGCACACACCTTTTGGCTTTATGTTTTGTTGTGCTAAAAGTATTCTTTATTTTTAACATAAATAAATACAAAGAATTATTGAACTTTTTAAATGTATTTTGTTAACAGAATTATTAAATCACAAAGATTACTTATTTTATTTTCACCTTTTGAGGTTGAACTTTGGGTTTTTGCATTCCGTTTTCTGTCTGCAGGTGTTCGCGGTGCGTTCAGGTGGAGCCACAGGTGTGGTGGTCAAAGGGCCTGATGACAAGAGCAGCGTTGCCTTCAGGTACATCAGGAATTTCAGATTAGTTAAAGTGTTGTTTTTTATTTTGCTCCTGTTATTTTCCAGAATACAAAGACATCTCTGACGGATAAACAATGCGTTTATGTTTATGGTTACCACAAGTTGTATTTGTAGCTGATGGTGAGGCTGTGAATGGATTGAAGGGTCAAAGGGTCATGCGGATGTCAAAGGTCAACAGACGTCACTGGTCATCGTACTGACCACACATGTGGAGACATGCACGCTTTGCCCCAAAAACAAAGTTTACTTCTGAAACCAGAATAAATCAATGGAAAGCTTTTATTTGTCCCTCATCACAGATATTCACATCAGTTACTATGGATAATTAATTAGTTCATTATAAATAATTAACAATCTGATGCCAGTCTTATAGCCAAGGTTTACTCATCTCAGCTTCCCATCGGATCGGGATCTCCTTCTCGAGTCGGTCTCAGAGTTGAAAGGAGGTCAGCTCCTCCCGAACGCTGAAGCAGATCTGTGTGGCCGGTGACCTCGTCCCCTGGCCTCTGGAGGGCCTGTCCGCGATCGCAGACTGGATCAGCCGCCTCTGGCTTTGGCCTCTACGGCTAAGCAGAATCGGCTCTCCGCTACAGAATCCAGAGAGTACCCAGACCTGCGTCATGGCTGGATGAGGCAAGACTGCTCTAGAGCAACCTCAGGGCTTAGACTGACGTGGACTGATGATTGCATATCAAAGTTTTATTAAATCAGCTCTTGATGAGCGAATCAAAAGCTTACACATTTCCTTTAGAGCATTCAACTAAGGTCACTCTTACACTCTATCTCTCAAGAAAGTAGAATAGAATAGAAAAGCCCTTTATTGTCCCTCAGTGGGGAAATTCAGGTGCACCAGCAGCAAGTTACAGGCAAGTCGAGAAAAACATTCACACAAGAACAAAAAGATGTATGTAAAATAGAAGACTAAAAGCAAAAAAGTCATGGCACAAAAAATATGTAATAATACTAGCATAAATACTAGTAAAACAATGTACAATCATCAAAAGTCATAAACAGATAAAGTCACAGAACTATCAAACTGAATACGGTTCCTGTTATGAGGGATGTGCATAAAAACTGTGCAAATACAGCAGGATGTGAACACTTACGTAGGGCTGTCACGGTAACCGCACAAATGAAATATCGCGATATTAAGAAACCTACCGCGCTGCATGACGGGCCACTGCAATTACCGCACCTGACAATACTGATGATGATGAGGTAAAGTGCGCGCTGATCGAGGAGATCGTACACATGGAAGATGGAGGGAGCGGTGCCAGTGCGTCAGCTGCAGCCCAGCCAGAATCCTTGGCGGAGACAGTGCTGCCACCAGCGGCAAAAAAAACCAACTAACGCTCGGAGACCTGCTGAAGTCACGGACCAGCACGTCTTCTGCATCTGTCCCAAAGAGAGTTAGAGCCGAGCTGGAGCTCAGTCGCTACCTGAAGGAGGAACCCATCGACCCTAATGAAAATCCCCTGCAGAGGTCGCGCTGGGCTTTTTAGTTTTCCGTCATTTGACTGACAGGGTTTTAAAATCCGGTCATAATCTATTTTTATCCGTCACTTATTAATTTTAAAAATCATAATAATTACATTTTCAGTAGCATTACTCTAACACCGGGCCCATTTAGCACATAAATCCATAGGATTAGACTCTAAATTAGTCGATCAGCCAGTCATCATATAGGCATTTCTAAAAACTCCGTTCGGAGTCGAGCGCAGCAGTAGGTGAGGTGGTCCTCTGTGCGCTCTGCGGGACTCTGATTACTATATAATATTAACGTTCATTATGAGATCATGAGAGAGATGAGGGGTTCACATATTTTTCATTGAGATGCTCAGGGGAAACCCTGGCGCTGATGTTTAATGCGGACCTCGTCGCGTGAGGGAGTGTTTGGAGTCCAGTTCTATGTGCGCGCGGATCGTGGAGCAGATTTTGCGTGTCAACAAGCCTCCACAGCTTATAAACGCTACTCTGAGAGCAGTGCATATTACAACAGAAAGTGTAATTAATCCATATCTGATCGCGTGCTGAGCACCGGATTGCAACGGGGCGTTTGAGCGGATCAGGTCTGACACCTGATGGAGGACCAGTGTTCTTCTGTTGCAGAGCGCAGGACGTCTGGATCACAGGTCTGCGCTCAGCAGAACCTCAGTCTGGGCTGCAGGTATTGGTGGAGATGCAGCGCTATTTCTGCATCCTTAGTTCGAATTATTAGTGGGGACACTTCAGTGATTGCCTATGACGGTCTGATGGCGCGCAAACCTGTCAGAATGACCGGCGCCCTTCAGGTCTTTCCATCAGAGTAAAAAAAAACAAAAAACAAACGGTTAAATACCGGAAAAATCCGGTTAACGCGACCCCTGATCCCCTGACACGGTGGCGTAACAACCAAGAGCGATTCCCTTTGCTCTCCAGAGTCGCACGCAAGTACATGTGTATTTGCGCAACGAGCGCACCTTCAGAGAGGGTTTTCAATGTCGCTGGAAACGTTGTCACCTCTCTCAGATCCTGTCTGAAACCGCATCAGGTTAATCTTATTTTATATACTTGATTTTAACAAAACGGGCGCTTTTTTATTTTTATTTTATTTTAGTAATTTACAAAGAAATGTGCTAAATAAATAAAGTGCTGCAATAAAATCGCACACCGCAATATTGAGCCGCCCTGACTCACCGCAGGGGGAATTCCTCAACCGCGACAGCCCTACACTTACGCAGTCTGTTGGGAGCAGTGATGGTTCTACAGTCTAACAGCTGCTGGGAGGAAGGATCTACGATAACGCTCCTTCCTGCATCAGGACGCAGCAGCCTGTCGCTGAAGGAGCTCTCCAGTTCTCCAACAGCATCATGCATGGGATGGGAGACGTTGTCTAACACGGATGTTATTTTTGTCAGAAGTAAGACTAAATGTGTTGTGGCCAATTTTGTTTACCAATGTAAAGAAGCATTTATTTAGTATTGTTTGTCCCTTTAAGTTTTTAAATTGGCCTAATGCTTGTTTAGTACTTTTTTACCTAAATGTTTTGACATGTTTTTGTTTACTTTGATAGCCATTAAGCTAAGCTAAGCTCAGAGAAAAAAGTGTTTTTTTGTTTTTGTTTTTTGTTGGAACAAATGTTGGGTGGACCAGCATTTAGGGAGTTAACAATATTTTGACCACTTTAGAGCTGATAAAAGCATTTTTAGTTAACTTTTGTTTAGGTTTATATTTTTGGACTATTTCTGTTACCTTTTGAGATTAAATTTGTAATAAACGTCATTAATTTAAACTAAGAAGTAGGGATGTCCCGATCCGATCACGTGATCGGAAATCGGCCCCGATCACGTGATTTTGGACTCGATCGGTATCGGACGTCACCTCCCGATTTTGACTCGGGTTTCCTCTACATGCGCACCGCCCCGCCAAAATAAAAGCCGCTACGCCTTCAGAAGGAAGTTTGGGTTTTTAATTAATGTTAAACAATCTAAAGCACATGGGATTTATATCTAGTCTATATTTGTGCACTTATATTAACCATAATCAGAGTCTGAATCAGTTTCCGCCGGTCCAGGAGGAGGGAGGGGGGCGGGACCGGGAGACACACGAGCTTATGGAGCAGCGACCGGGTTCGCCGCTCTCACCACACCCGCCGCCAGGACTCGTCCTCCCCCTGAACGGAAAGTAAGCACCGACGGGAGTGCTCGGTCTGGAGGAGGCGGCGAGGCCGGCGTGGAGCGAGTCATACCCGCGCTAACTCATTCCCCCTACGCCGCGTCTCCCTCCTGCCTCAGGAGGAGATTCTGCTCTGTGCGCAGCACAACACCCGCCCTCCGTCTGGAAATAAATTGAGCGATGTTTAGATTTTTAAAAAGCGCTTTCTGAGGAGGAGCTTCCTGATTAAATGTCGCTCAAAAATGCGCACAACACTGACGGATTTCTCCAAATAGTCTAATTAAGAAGTTGTTCAGAGCTGCTGCAGTCAGAGGATAAAGCAGGAGGAGTGAAGGAGGAGCTGATGAATTAAGAAATGATCCGGGTCATTATCAGTAAACAAGTTTGTTCTTTCTGGGCAAAAAATGGAGCAGAGTGTTAAAATAATGTTGACATTTCTGCACCTGAACAGCTGTAGGAAAAAAAGATTTTCCTCAAAAAGTTACTTCAACCACAAACTAATTTTGTGCACATAGAATTATGTTTAAGTATTTAAACATATATGGATATGATAGATTATACAGATAGATGGATTTATGTCTGCAGCATGACATCATTTTGTGGCTTGTTTGTTTTTATTAGTTAAACATCGACCAAGTAGAAGCAGCTTGAAGCAGAAAGTGTGAGTATGTCTGTGTCTGGAGGCTTTATAAAGTTGATCACAACAACATATTAAAAAGATCGGATCGGGACTCGGGATCGGCAGATCTTCAAAATCTAATGACTCAGACTCGGACTCGAGGGCCAAAAAACCTGATCGGGACATCCCTACTAAGAAGTGAGAAGTGCGTACAGTTACACCTGTCACCACCGTCGGACCGTTTTTTGTGCTTTTGGAAAATCCTCAATGGAACCTGGAGGCAGAGACAAAATGATTTTAAACTTATAATGAAAGACCTACTTTAAGTCAAATAAATCATTATTGATTCTTATATTGACCTCAAAACTATTAATAGATTAGCTTAAAGCCACACTGTGGAGCATTTCAGCAAGAGAACAGTTTTTGAATCCAACTTAAAATGACTCCTCCCAAAACACTTTGACACGTGCGTGTGCGCATGGTGCATGACTTCGGTCTGTAAGCTGGGCGTAAACTGTGCGACTCCTGCTCAAACTACATTGTAGCGTTCAATCAGCCACAGTTCACAAACCATGTTCTCACACTGTAGGAGGCTCTGAGCCGTCTGTCCCTGCTGTGCGTCTGATACGTGGCTCTGTAGCAGAGAGCTGATGCTGAACTCTGAAGCTGAACCCGGGAATTACTCTGTGGTGAAGGAAGTTCTTGACCAATATAAACGTGTATCCCTGGCAAGCCTTGCCATTCTGTGAGGAGAAATGTTTAAAAATAAAAATAAATCCCTCAGTATCCAGGGAATGGTTAACTATTTAGTAGAAATGAGCTGGCTCCTCCATGACAGCTGAGACTGTACAGAGAGACACAGAGCGTCCTGTACGACAGCGCCCCCAGGTTTGCTCGAAGCGTGTGCACGTTGACAGACAGCCGACAATGCAGAAATTTTAATTTTATTGGCTGAAAAAGTTTGCTGGCCAGAAATAATTCAAAGGGGTCCATAGGAGGAAGGAGGGTCTTCATCAGAGTGACAGATGTTGTGGAACTCAACCCATAGATCATAGTTTAGACCTGAAATATCATTTAGAACATTTAGAAAACTTTGATACAGAGAAAAATGCTCCAGAGAGCCGCTTTAATCCTCAAACTGAACTCATTTGACCCATCAGGATGGAATGAGACACATGAATCTAAGTTTAATAACTTTGATTTCTGAATAAGGAGTCTCAATCAATACACACATTTCATGTCACAACTTAGAAACGAGAGGATTTAGTTGGATTGAGTGTGCATTTTTACCAGTCTTTTAATTAAAGTTCTGGAGGCAGTGGAGGGGGAACGTTATCTTCTTTCAAGGCTGCGAAAAGCAAAGCATTCGCAGAGAAGAGAAGATTATTCCAACACATTAGATTCCTTCTGGCGCACCCGGACGATGCGGTTCCACGGGGTTAGTTAGGGATGTAGAGAAGAAGAAAAACACGTGGATTGTTAAAACCATCAGAGCTCGTCCTGATTTTCTGATTAGTTCATTGAACTGTTGATATCAGATTTAGTTGATCAGAGCCTCTGAACATCAGAACCTCTAATTCGTTTCATTCGATCGGTGAAGTGATGGCTCTGACCCGACCCAAGCTGCAGGGATTTATTTAAGCATTTCCCGTTCCGGTCCCGATTAATGTGTTCAGTCAGGATGCGAGAGGCTCTAAATCAGCTGATTAATGTCAACACATCGTTCAGGCTACTGAGTGTTTTCCTCCACAGGATGGATGATAAAGGAGAGGTGAAGTGCATCAAGTTCTCTATCGGGAACAAGATTCTGGCCGTGCAGAGGACCTCCAAGTCCGTGGTGAGTTCAGGGACGGACACTGGATCCTTATTTAGATATGTTTGTCACACTCGCATGTTTCAGATCATCAAATATCAGACAAAGATAACACGAGTGAACACAAAATGCAGTTTTCTAATGATGATTTCACGTAGGCTGCTCAAATCAGAATGCACCTGTGTGGAAAGTAACTGCTCCCTTTGTAAGATCATGAACTAATTGAGATTCACCAGATTATTTAAAAAGCTGAGTTCAGTTTGGATTTAGAAACAGGTTTTTGTGTTAACTTGTGCGTCTTTGTCTAATATTTAAATGTGTTTGACAATTTGAAGATTTTTATTGTGACAAAAGAAAAAAGGAAATCGGGAAAGGGACGAACACTTTTCCACACCTGGATACGGGTCAAATGGACCTTTATCTTCTGAGTGTCTCAAACATCAAAAACAATCTGAGTAAAGCTGAAGTTTCTGGTTCCTGTCGGGTCGTTTTGTGTGTTTACAGGATTTCATCAACTTCATACCCGACTACCCCCACACAGAGTTCTCTCAGGAGTGTAAGGTCAGTCGGCCTTTGGCTCAAACATCCGAATGAAACTCCGTTCTCATGGTAACGGCTTGTGTTGCTCTGCAGACGAGGAACGCTAACATCCTGGGGTTCTGTTGGACCAGCTGGAATGAGGTGGTCTTCATAACGGACCAGGGGATCGAGTTTTACCAGGTAGGCATCTGGAAACATTCAGAACAAGTGCTGAGGTGCAGATTTCAGTCCTGTAGAATCAGAAGTGTTTACAAAGGTCGTCAGATTGACCCCAAATGAATAAAAACTCCTAGGCCCCAAAACCAGGGCAGTGTGGTGGTTAAATCATCAACCAGAAGCAGGAGGAACTCTGAGGCGTTTTTAATCTTCTGAGTTGTGTCGAGAGTTGAAGCAGAAGAAACAGTATTCGGCTTTCTAACTATCCAGGTAAACTCCTGAACTTAGAATTGTTTGAACTTTGGGTTTCAGGTGTTTCCAGACAAACGCAGCCTGAAGCTGCTGAAGAGTCAGAACATCAACGTGAACTGGTACCAGTACTGTCCAGAGACGGCCGTCATCCTCCTGTCCACCACCGTCCAGGGAAACGTCCTGCAGCCGCTCGCCTTCAGGGTCAGTTCCCACTTCCTGTGTGTGTGTGTGTGTGTCTGTGTGTGTGTGTGTGTGTGTGTGTGTGTGTGTGTGTATTTATAGTGTGGATCTGTCTTATCCAGAATGGAACCGTGTCCAAGATGTCCAAGTTTGAGATCGAGCTGCCGGTCATCCCCAAACCCGCCAAACTCAGCCTGTCTGAGAGAGACGTCGCCATGGCAACCATGTAATGACAGGCAAAGTTAATTAGTTTAAATGAATGTTGATTGGAGGATGACTCAGCTGTGTGTGTGTGTGTGTAGCTACGGTCAGCTGTACGTCATGTACCTGAAGCATCACTCCAGGACAGCCAACAGCCCCGGAGCCGAGGTGGTTCTGTACCATCTACCGAGGTAACGACACACACCCGGTCTGGATCGGGTCTGTGTATCTGGGTCAAGGTTCACTTCCTGTTAACCTGGTTTAGTCCTGACAATCAGGATCTCCTTCATTAAGATGCTTCTAAATGTGCAGAAGAAAAAGGGACTTTTAAAAAACCTCTCTTTGTTCGGAAGAGTCGGTGAGCTCAGTATACTCAGTTTGTAAAGATGCTGGAATTGTAATGTTTCCTAAGTTTGAGAAGTGACTGAATTAAACCCTGTGTCTCGCTGAGCTACGAATGTTAGGCAGGGTGTTTGATATTGTGTTACGACCAGAGCCTTCAAAAGTACTCACATTCACTACTCAAGTAGAAGTACAGGTACTAGGCTTTAAAGCTACTTTTGTAGGAGTATCAACTGAAGCATTTTACTCAAGTAAAAGTATGACAGTTTCAAAACTATTTAAAGTATACAAGTAGAAATACTGTAAGAGAAAAAAATCCATTAATGACATAAGTTTAGGACACACCCCAGGGCCTACAGGGCACTTTATACTTTAGCTCTTGTTAATTGAATTATTTTACTCAGTTTGATTTTTTTAATTCACAGGAAAAAATTTTTATTTATCTTGTAGTATTCTCTCCTGTCTTTGTTTTGCAAATATACCAATTCCTTTTGAACACTCACAAATCCATTAGCTTCTCTATGGGAGCCCAAATCTCAGGGTGGAACATAAAGACTTTTCCAGTTGACACCAAGTACCCCTTGTTCTTTTTTTTTGGGGGGGGGGGATCTGGTCAGGCAGGATCTGGTTTTTGAGTTTTTTCAATGTATAGAAATTCTAAAGCCTTGAGCCATTAGTTTGAGTATAAATGTAAATGTGCCAGTGTGCACGTTGGTGTGTTTGCAAACAAAGGTAGGGTCAGCACACACCTAAAAGGTAAAGGCAGGTCAAGAGATTTTCACAAAAAAAAAAAAAAAAAACCCAAAAAGAGACTGATAGGGTGTCGGAATGGTAGGTCTCATCCAATCACAATCAAGCCTTTGTTTTTGAACGATGAGAACCTGGAATAAAAACAAGCCGAGATAAAATAGGACTAACGAGGCTATTCTGAAAAAGTAGTGAGTAGAAAGTACCGATATTTGTGTGAAAATGTACTGAGTAGAAGTAAAAAGTGGTCTAAAAAATTACTCCAGTGAAGTATAAATAACCAAAATTGCTACTTAAGTAAGGTAATGAAGTATTTGTACTTCATTATTTGAAGGCTCTGGTTACGACCTGGCGACCATATGTTAGGTGGTCTTAACAAAAACACCATGTATATCCGTATAAATATCCTCGTCTTCCTCCACCTATGTGGGTCCGGGTCACGGGGGCAGCATCCCAACCCGGGAGTCCCAGACCGTCCTCTCCCCGGCCGCCTCCTCCAGCTCCTCCTCCTCAAGGTGTTCGATTGAAATGATTAAAGTGCTCAGCGTTGATTTTGATGAACAAAAGAAAAGCGTCGGCTCAGAGATCCTCTGAGGTATCCGTTTAGTGGATCTTTGTGATTAAACATCCAGACGTTTAAATCGGTGTGGCGTCGATCTGCTGAGGAAACACGAGAAACTTTTCTTAGTTTTTATTTTCCATCCTACAGATGTCACACTGAGTTCTGTTCTCCTGCAGGGAGGGCCCGTGTAAGAAGAGCCACGTGTTGAAGCTGAACACGACGGGAAAGTTTGCTCTGAACATTGTGGACAACCTGGTTGTTGTTCATCACCAGAGTTCACAGGTCAGACTCGGTGTGAACGCTGAGAGTTTCCTTGCGTTTACCACCTGATTGAGATCACTTCCTGTTTGTTGGTCTAGACGTCGCTGATCTTCGACATCAGGCTGAAGGAACCAGACTCTTCGGTTAACGCTCACCAGCCCGTCCTGCCGGCCCGGTCCATTCACCCCTACAGAATGCCGCTGTCCGGTAAAGACTCGCTCCTGTAAAAGCTGAGTGTTTAAGAGATGCTCATCTCTTCACTCTGAGGGTCTGTGTGTCTGCAGGTCCAGTTGTGGTCCCGTCTCAGCCTCCGGTACCCTGTCAGCTGTGTATCCTCCTAACATGAGTTTAGTGTGTGGGTCAGAGATGTTTGTCAACATTTTATCATGTTTTTTTCTGGATATTTATGTAGGTTTTCAACCTTTAACAGCAGAAACTTTAAAAGTATCAAACTACTGCCGAGTAGTGACCATCCCTCCCAAACAGAACCATCACTCTCAATAAACTGACCTTCACATTTTATTAGTATCCATGTGTAAGACCCGGGTACGGCTAAGGGGTCCCTCAGTGGACCCAAAAGCCTAAAGTGAGTTCTGTAACAGAGAGAGAACCGAGGTAGCAACAAGATTTCTTTCTTTATTCAAAGTTTCACCTGGACTCTCCGGTACCTTCAGAACATGGTTCAATTTAGGGTTTTATGTTCATTCCTTTTTTTAAAGACAGCCGTAGCTTTAGGAGGAGTTTTCTTTCCTGACCTCTGACCCAGACTCTTCATTCTGGAGTGTCTTCCAGCCTGACATCATCATCAGTGCATCAGAAGGTTTGTCAGCCCTGAATGTTGTGTGACTGTATAAATATGTAGTTATTTCCTCATTGGAGTTGTTTCCTTAGTGCTTGTTACCCATATCAGTAGATTACTGGTATCATTTATTTATGTTCTATCACCAGTAAAGGGACACTCCACCAGAAAGAGGTTTTTGTCTATTGCCATGTTCCCCATAGCCCAACAGTCCAGTCGTTATCCTGATCCAGCAGTACTCCTTTAGAATTAGCTTAGCATAAAACACTGTAAGTGAATGGTAACAACTAGCATTGTGAGAAAAAAGTCCTTAAAACTCACTCAGTAGTGATACTAATTCTGTCTAGTGACCTCAGTAAACATATCGACTGTTAGTGAAAATAAAAAGTAACACAAAGGAACGAAGGTGGCCTCAAAGACGTACGTAAACACAAATCCTGGCTACTAGACTAACCCTGGTAACGATTTTTGAAGCTAATCTCTGAGCAGCTCCTGACTTTGTGTTATTTTTCATCGTCTGTGAGGTTTGAAGACAACGTTCGGATACGTGTTTACGGAAGTAGGTCTCCTTGGAGACGCTGCGTCATGTCCTTGCGCCGTTCAGCGGAGGCTTACAGCTGTTCTTTGTCATAAAGTAGTCCCGAGTCTAAAATAGTTCCTGTAATTCCTTCGTGTTACTTTTTACAGTCGATATGTTTATTGAGGTCACTAGGCAGAATTAATATCACTACTGAGTGAGTTTTAAGGCCTTTTTTCTCACAATGCTAGTTGTTACCATTCACTTACAGTGTTTTACGCTAAGCTAAAGCTAAAGGAGTACTGCTGGATCAGGATAACGACTGGGCTGGTTGCTAATAGTTTTTGCCCACTGATCTAACTATGAGAAATATGGCAATAGACAAAAAATCACTTTCTAGTGGAATATCCCTTTAGCTTTCTTTACAAATCCAGTTTTTGTCAGTACTGAACAATTTAAAGTTTAGCCTCATGTTTCCTCTCCTGTCTGCCAGGTTACCTGTGGTACCTGCAGGTGAAGCTGCCCCCCACAGTCCACCTGCTGCAGGACAAAGGAAAGCTGATGGACTTCCTGTTACGAAGGCGAGACTGCAAAATGGTCATCCTGTCTGTGTGTTCACAAAGTACGTCTCTGTTTGGGATGTTTAACGTCAGAATAACACGGGTCAGGTGAAGAAACCATAACAATCAGGTGTCAAGAGAACATTCCGTGTTCAGACTCAACAACCATGTAGAAAACAAGGAGCAGATTTGGGACATATTTGTAGAAAATCTCATTCTTCTATAATTAAGTGAAAAACTTGGACTAGCTGATGTGGGGAAGTCTAATGTTTGTGAGGAAAAAAGTTAATTTCTATAATTAAAGCTGCAAAACTACAATGATAAAACTTTAACATCCCGATTCAGGAAAAATACATTTAAAGTCTTAAATTTACCAGGAAAACTATTATTAAATAATACATTTTCATTTAGAAAAGGTAAATTCTCTGAGATTAAAGTCACAGCTTCACAGTAAATGTGTTTTTTCCTGGGAGATGTTGGAATGTATCCCTGGATGTTTTGACCTTTTTGTGCCATTTTATTTATTTTTTATTCTCTTTTTACCTTTTTAACCCTAAAAAATAAATTTTCCTGAAAATTAAAGACTGAAATAAATAACAATTTCTAATTTTCTAAAAATGTCAAGACCCCTCTCCTCCAGCTGCTTTTAGTATTTAAAATCTATAATTATCTCAATACACGGTTGTACTTGTCAGTACACGCTGAGGTTATTTTCACTGAAATGGAAACATAATTGTGATATTCTTTGATGCCTGAAGTGATTAAAAAGCTGAAGTTGACCAAAGCTGATCTTCTGATATAAGTCTTAAATGTAAATATTTTAAAATGTTTCCCTTCCTCTCAGCTCAATCCTGTATTTTTGATCTAATCACTAAAATGAGCTTGTTTTGTGAACTTTTACAGAACAATTTGAAGGTTACAGAACAAAACAGATGTTCTCCGATTAATCCTGGAACCAACTTGAGTCCATCTGAAATGTTTTAAATGCCTGAAATAATTAGAACCGGACCGGGCGGTTGAGGAACTTCTGAGGTTTCTCATGAATGGGTTCTTTTGGTTCCTTGTAGTTCTGGAGGGCCATGAGAAGGACGGTCTTCCTGTCGTGGCGACCGTCTTTGACAAACTCAACCAGGTGTACAAAGATTACCTGGAGGCGGAGCAAAGCTACACCACGGTGAGTTCAGGGGTCACCGGCTCTGTCGCCCGTCCATAAAGAGCTCACATCCTTCCTGCTCTGCAGGCGATGGAGTCGGGTCCGAGTCGAGGCAGCGCAGCTCAGAAACGACCCGTCAGGACTCAGGCGGTGATCGACCAGTCGGATATGTACACGCACGTCCTGTCTGCATTCACAGAGAGGAAGGTACACAAACGCACACCTGAGTTTAAACAGGACACCCAGAACCACAGCAGGTTCAAACTAAACCCGTCTGACTGTCGTTTCCTGCAGGACGTGTCCCACAAACTCATCATCGCTGTTCTGATGGAGTACATTCGCTCCCTGAACCAGAACCAGATCACAGTCCAGGTAAAGCCTGAAGCTTTGACCAAAGCTCTTCTGGTTCCAGCAGAACCTTTTTCTTCCCTAAAACCTCTGGATGTTTCAGCACTACCTGTATGAGCTGGTGATCAAGACGTTGGTTCAACACAACCTGTTCTACATGCTGCACCAGTTCCTGCAGTACCACGTCCTGAGTGACTCCAAACCGCTGGTGGGTTCACGTCTCACTGAGGCCCTTCACTGGGTTCCTTCAAAGTCTGAATGAACCCTGTTCCTACCTTTGGCTCAGTTTGCTCCCCAGAGTTGTTGCCGATGTCTGGAACCTTCCGTAAGGCCGGGTTCACATGAGAGGACACGCATGATCTCCTGAAACTCACCTTAACCCACCTTACAACATCTCATAAGATTGTCTCTAGACATTACGGTGATTGGTGCGTCCTTAAGCTTGTCGGAAGGATGCCTCTGGGCAAAAATCGGTTTCAAAATCTTCCCATGTGAACCGGCCTAGAGTTGAGTTTCTGAGAAAGTGGAAAAACATGAGACAACTTTTGGAGGAGGTTTGTTTGGGTTCCTGTCGATTGTGATCGGGTCTGTGGTTTTGGTTTCAGGCCTGCTTGCTTCTGTCTCTGGAGAGCACATATCCTCCTGCACACCAGCTCTCTCTGGACATGCTGAAGGTAAAACTCTCACTCCAGCTTTAGTTACCAGAAATCTGTGACCTAAATCCGTTTCATCTGGTGTTTTTGTAGCGTCTGTCCACGGCCAACGATGAGATAGTGGAGGTTCTGCTGTCCAAGCAGCAGGTTCTGGGAGCGCTCCGATTCATCCGCAGCGTCGGTACGATTTGAGGTTTTGACGTCACAAAGCTAAAGGGACAGTTCAGATGTTCTGAAGTGACTTCCTGTGGAAGTGTTACAACCAGCTTGTCTGTTCTATACATGAGAAAGTAAGCAGTAACAACAGGACAAGTTCAGATGTCTTAGAAATATATCACTGACAGAGCTTGTGCGTATTATACAGCCGTTAGCTCATCTGTTCAGTCAGAACTAATCTATATTTCTGTGAACCGAGGCTGTTCATCATGTTTCCTCATGAAAACATCAGAACTGTTCCTTTAAAACCGGTTCCTTTTACTGCCATCCTGCAGAGTTGGGTCGTATCATTTTGGACCTTCTCCAGGACGTTTCCTGACCTCACGTCTCTTCTCCTCCTTAACCAGGCGGCCATGACGGCGTGTCGGCCCGGAAGTTTCTGGACGCAGCGCGGCAAACCGGAGACCAGATGTTGTTCTACACCGTGTTCCGGTCGTTCCAGCAGAGGAACCAGCGTCTCCGAGGAAATCCTGCCTTCAACCCAGGTGAGCGCACACACACACACACCTTCATGAACCATTACACTGCCATCAGTTTCACGTCACCCTTTCTTTACGAACACAAATATCAACAGCTAAATGGAGCTCTTGGTCCAGGGGTTGGACAGAAGTTATGAAGCAGACTTTAACCCTTTACAGCTGGTAGGTCCAAAGTGCGGCCCGGGGGCCACTTGCGGCCCTCGGAGTGACTTTGTGTGGCCGTCGCTTGGATTGCAAGAATGTTGGAATTTAGTTCTCCAGCAGGCTGTTGATGCACTTTTAACATCAAGTTCAGATGTTTACTTGCGTGAGACAGAACAACAACACATACAGTTGCACTATAAATCGTTTTTAGATGTTAAAGGTTAAATCCATCTTTTATTATTCAAATTATTTATTTTAATTTAATTTCCTGGTAAATAAAACCTCCAACCCTCACTGACTTTTACAAAGCACACCTGTGAGTACTGTTCAAGAAACTTGGAATGAATATGGACTCAAATCTAAAAAAGGGTTTTAAATAAAGGCAACTGGACTTATTTGGTTCTTTGAAGACGTTTCGCTGCTCATCTGAGTAGCTTTGTCAATTCTGTCTGTGGCAAAGGAGAGAGAGTCTTATAAACTGTGCTTATCTTCCTCTGTCTGTGACACACCTCCTTCCTGCCTCCCAGATATATATATATATATATATATATATATATATAATAGATTTCTATAGGGATTGGAAATGTATATCTATAAATAATAGATTTCTATATGGTTGGATGGATGTCTACATGGTGCCTTCAAGTTTTTGTATTTTTTTTTCTCTTGAAAGTCAGTAAAACCAGTTTTTGTCCAAATGAAGGAGATTTATGGTTCATTTTCTACAGATCAAGTAGCCTTTAGCCCTCATCATTAGCCTGGTAAACCAGACTCTATATGTACATATATTGTATGGCCACGGTCCACTGAAACGACTCATTCATAGGGGCGGGACCAATGGTTGTCAATCAAACAGTCTTCACATGCTATTGGATAGCGCTAGAGTCATTTAGCAACAGCCGGAACCAGCTAGTAGATTAAACTTTTACCGTGTCCTGTCGGCAAAGCGGCCAATAAATCCTCTTTCAAAATAAAAGACTTTAGTTCCTCTATCTGTTCACATCTTAAAGAAAAGCCCAAATCTAAATCGTCCAAAGTTGATAATAAAGACGTTTCAAACGAACGCGGTTCCCGAGCTGCCGCCATGTTGTTTAAATTCAGCCGGAGCGCTGACGTCATCGGCTAATCCCGCCCTCCAACCCATTTAGGCGTTGTGATTGGCCCGGTATGAGACTGACCGGACCAATCAGTGGGCTGCAGAGGTTCCAGTGAGCGTGGCTAGACCAAAGTCTGCAGAGCAGGACTGACGGTCTAGTTTACTAGGCTACCTCATCATTACTACAATGTGAGATTTACAGTCAATCCATGTGATCGGTATCGGCAGGAAAACACGTGATCGGAGCATCCCTAGTTTTTAGGGCCCTACATGGAGAAGTACCAGCTTCCATCAGTGATCTTTTTAATCCCTGCAGGTCTCTGAGGTCCAGCGAGCAAAGACTAGAGGAGGCAAAGCGTCTGCTGCTGTGGCCCCTGAGCCTGAGATCAGTGGACCTGGTGGTCTCTTTAAAAACATTAAAAAATAGCAGCTCAAAAAACATGAAAACTGTAGTTTTACATGATCTCCTGTAGATTCTTCTCTTACTTGTATTTCTGTTTAACCTGTGGTTTCTATCTTTAGTCGATATACAAATAAACATGATTTAAAGTAAACCGACGGCTGTGTTCTCACACACTTGCCTGTAATTCCTTCAGTCCCATCATGCAGCTGATTTTACCGTACTCCTCGCTGTGAGTGAGCAGCCACATTCTGGCAGTGAGCGAGTCTCGTCTGGCTGAAAGCAGCTTGCTGTTGAGAGCCACTTCAGCGTGTTCTCGCTCGTTATCGACATGTGAAAGTCTAGACCTCACACATTTTATCAGATGGTTACAAGAAATAAAAATCCCATGTCATATTTGGAATAATCCTGTAGCTTGTGTGTGTGTGTGTGTGTGTGTGTTTCCAGGTGAACACTGTGAGGAGCATGTCACACACTTCAAACAGCTGTTTGGGGAGCAGGCGCTGATGAAACCTTCCACGGTGTGAAGCTCCAGGACCAGAACCAGTCCTCTCTGATGCTGCAGACAGGAATGTTTACAACAGGTTGATGTCCCACACACACTCCTCACATCATCAGTTAGTCCACTGACAAGCTGCTCTGTAAAATTAAAGCAGCTTAGAAATGGAAGAAAACACAAATCTGTACAGAGACCAATAATCAGACTACCTGCAACATAACTGTTGATTTAATCAGGTTAAAGGTTTATGAAATGTTTTATTGCTGCAACATTTACAAATAAAATGATTGAACCTGAAGATCTGGGTCTTGTTTAAAGCAAGTTGTAGATGAACTAGTGGGTTCAAGAGTTGGTTTATAAAGGAGAGTTTAACACACAAAATCAGCATTCGTACATTTAAATCCCATTTTCAAGAGATTACATCAAAACACTGAAGAAAATGACAGAATATAATAATCTAATCAAATAACACCAAACCACCAGGGGGCGATGGTGCTTCTTTATTGCCTAAAAGCCAAAGAATTGGAGCGTGCCTCTGACAGATGGCGATGAAAGAACCATTTAACTGAACTGTTCGTCAGCCCAGTCAAGCCAAACATACAGAAACAACGTCTCAGTCCAAATGGACTCCCTGTCTCTGGACCCGTCAAAGGCAGCTAGAAATCTGGGTGTTGTGATGGATGACCAGCTGACCTCTAAAGATTGTGTTGCCTCTGTCGCTTGTTCACTTTATGCTAAGCTAAAGCTAAAGGAGTACTGCTGGATCAGGAAAACAGCTGGGCTGTTTACAAATAGTAGTTTGTGCTCACTGATCTAACTATGAGGAAAATGGCAACAGCCAGTCACTTTCTGGTGGAGTATCCCTTTAAAATGATCAGGTAAAAAATGTATGTATCACAAATAGAAATGTCCTTATTAGTCAGCTGGTTGATGACACAACCCTATTCTTAAAGGATGGTCAGATACCTTTAGCCTCATCTATTATTCAGAAGTTCTCAGACGCTTCAGGACTTAAACTCAATTTAAATACCGGTAAGTGAATTAATGGCCATCAAGGATCATGTACTGCCTTCAATATGTAACATTCCAATCAAAGACAATATTAATTACTTGGGTATTGTTTAATGTACCAGATGTAAAGTAAACCTTATGCCCATCTCAGACTAGACAAAGAAAAGGTTTAATGATCTATGGCTTCAAAGAGACCTCTCATTAGGAGGTATAAGTGTTTGTACTTCATGCAGTAATTTGTATTTGTCTCAGATTTTATTTGTTTCATTGATTTCATTGTTGGTTGTAACTGTTTATGATCAGAAATACTCAAAGTATTGAAATAAATACAAGTGGTTCACCCTGCTACACGTGTTTCTACTGTCGTAGAACGAGTCTTCAACTGTTTCCTAAAAGAGTCAACAGAGTCCAGGCGACGCAGAGGAGGAGGTAAAGCGTTCCATAATCTTGGAGCCACTACTTTATAAGATTGATCTCCCCTGGACTTAAAATGTGATCTAGGAACCTCCAACAGCCTCTGACTAGTAGACCTCAGACTACGAGGAGGACTGTAGGGTTCTAGAAGGTCTGAGATGTAAACAGAGACCTGACCACGCACGGCTTTAAAAGTAAAAACTAAAAGTTTAAAATGAATTCTAAAATGCACTGGTAACCAGTGCAGGGATCTTCAAACTGGAGTAATGTGCTGACTCTTTCGTGTTTTGGTTAAAAGCCTTGCAGCAGCGTTCTGACCTGACTGGAGGAGAGACAGATCTTTCTTATTCAGACATGTAAAAAGGCTGTTACCGTAATCAAGGCGAGATGAAATAAAAGCATGAATAATCATCTCTAGTTCTGACACTAGCGTTCTGATCTTAGAGATATTTCTCAGTTGAAAAAAGCAGTTACGGATTAAACCTGGTGAATGTCCCTCTAATGACATGGCAGAATCTAGAATGATACCAAGGTTTCTGACGTTTGGTTTAACAGAAGCAGCCAGAAAACCAAGGAGCTGCTTAATATCACTCATTTGGTTCTCTGGAGCAAAAATTAGTGATCGAGTCTGATCAGAGTTCAGCTGTAAATAGTTGTCACTGAGCCACTGTTTGACGTCGTTAAAACATTTTAACAGAGAAGACAACTTAAAATATTCAGACGGTTTAAATGAGCAGTACAGCTGAATATCATCAGCATAAAAATGATAAGACACATCAGCAAACTGTCTGATCATTTGGCCTAGGGGGGAAAACATACAAAATGAACAGGATAGGGCCCAGCACTGAGCCCTGTGGAACCCCACAGGTCAGATCCTGGGAGTCAGACATGATCTGGTTCACAAAGACACTAAAAGTTCTATCTGAAAGGTAGGACTGGAACCACTCTAGGGCTACACCAGATACACCAACAGTATCATGAAGCCTGTTAATCAGAACACTGTGGTCTACGGTGTCAAATGCTGAGGAAAGATCCAGGAGAACCATGACAGTGGGTTCTCCAGAGTCAGCTGACATCAGAATGTCACTAGAGACTTTTAGTGGAGCAGTTTCTGTGTGGAGTGGAGCTTTCTGAAACCGGACTGAAACTGATCAAAAATCTCATATTTCTCCATAAAAGAAATCAGCTGTTCTGCCACAACTTTCTCAAAGACTTTAGAAATAAAAGGAGTCTTGGAAATCGGCCTGTAATTATTAAGCTGTGCTGGATCCAGATTGTTTTTTAGTAATGGCTCAACGACAGCGTGTTTAAAGGAGCTAGGGAACACACCGGATGAGAGTGATGAGTTACAGATGTCTACGATACAAGGACCAATGACAGGAAAAACCTTTTTAAACAACAGAACAGGAAGGGTGTCATTAGGACAGGTAGATGGTTTCATTCTGTCAATGATAGGTGAAAGGTCAGATAAGGTCACTGGGTCAAACGCTCTCAGAGACTGAGTGGGTTGAATGCTAGAAACAGAATGGGGACGTGTGGATGGACAGATGCTTCCTCTGATGTTAGTGACCTTTGTCACAAAAAACTGAAGAAAGTCCTTACAGTCGTTTTTCGAGGACACAGGTGCTGTAGGGGTCAAAGGTGAAACAAGAGAGTTTATGGTGGAAAACAGGACCTTAGAGTTCTTCTGATTTAAGGAAATGAGATGAGAGAAATATTCTGTTCTGGCGTTTTGGGAGAGAGGAGAAGTAGCCGAACACTTTGATGTATAACATGTGCGCGGTGTGTAAAGGTCATGTGTGTCATCACTACAAAAACCGATACCGATATTTATCGATATTGCCAATATCGGCCGATATTGAAAAACCGATCCCCATCCCTAGTTTAAATGTATAAAGACAGGGTTTGTAGGTGCAAAATAGTTAGCATGATTCATGATTCAAACTGCCTTTTTTTAAAGTAAAAATATAGGATATATATTTGCTCTGTAGGTATTTCCCCATATTTCATATATCAGCATTTTCATGCTGATAACTCTCTTGAGCCCAAATGTCTTGGTTTATTTACAATAGTACAAGTCTAAGACATCCATATGTTGTTAATCTGACTGAAATACCTATTAAACATCAAAAATATGTCATAAATTGCCGGAGTATGCAAAGATCAAAAGATATGAAGTAAAATTACTTTTTTCTTTAAAGTAAATAAATTAAACTGAAAACAGAAATGAGAAAAGAAGACGACGTAAGTCATGTTGATTCACACACCTTTCCTTAACATAGGCTTTATTGCTTTTTCTTATTGGGTTGAATACATTGGAGGTTTACATCTCTTGACTTTGTGAAACACTGTCATGTTTTCTAACAGCAGGAAAAAGAAAAGACAGAACAGAAATTGATCAAGACTATTGTGTGTTAATGCTTTCTGACTGAGGTTCAGCACATGTACGTGTTTAAACGTCGTCTGGTTTCAACCACGTTCTCTCCGTTAGGTAATGACAAGTTCACAGTCAAGTGCTAAATGTAGTGATTGACAAGATCTGAATCATCTTAAAAAAATAAGAAAATAATCAGAACAGGTTGTGACTCAGGAGCTAAGAACATGAAGCTTTTCAAACAATGGATTTGAGAAAGACCCTGAGAGCGAGATTATACATCATTTCATATTTATATGTGTGTGTAGCACAAGAAGTGATCGAGAAAGGAGAAATCATCCATAAATGAATGAATTAGATTAACATGCAAATAAAAACTAACCTAGTCACCCTTTAACTGAACACAATGGATTTTCACAGTTTTATATGCATTTACATTTCATAAAGAAAAATAAAAAACTCAGCCAAACTAAAAATAAAAGACGAGGACAGACACGAACAGGAAATCTACATAAAGCTTTTAGGTTCAGGATTCTTATTGCCAAACTGAGTCACACCGACCTGCGCTACGGCAAGCCGGTCAGTCCACAACACACACCGCCGCTTCATCACAACGTTTCTGCAGCATTAATGTGATATTTTAATACATGGCTTCTTCTCAAGTCACCACACACACACACACACCTGGGCTCCAAATAAATACAATTAAAACAGTCCATGTGCATTCGAATGGAAGTCCAGTATTCATATGGCCGGCCACACACACAATCCCAAAACTGGGTGCAGAGTGCTAACAAGCTAACGAAACAGAAACCAGTTTATCGAGGATTTTTTTCTACGTCTGTAAAGTCAAAAACAGCCACGGCTTTAACTGTCTGTTTTATTTAAAAAAGTGTTCCTCTCTGATAAACGTGAGAATAACGCCAGCTGGTCAAAAGCAAACTGTTTGTGAAGATAAAAGAAGAAACAGAGAACCAGAGTTAGCTAACGAGCTAATGCTAGCCTCATCACTTTAAACTAGTTTTCAAAATATCGTCTCTACAAAAGGACCATAAAGTTCAATAAAATATTCATAGGAATCAGGAGCAAAATGTTCGGGTTGTTTTTACAAAACTAAAAAAATGAGAAATTAGCTTCTTAGCTCAAATGGCTATAGTGACAAAAAAGCAAATGGCAGCATTTTATAGGGCTATTTACTCAAATTAATTTTTTCTGTTCATTTTTAACGGTAAATTCAAGTTTTTGGTTCTCTGTTTCTCCTAAAAAATTCCAGTTGTATTTCACTCAGCTTTGCTTCAGCCACTACTGAGCTTTATTGACTTTTGTCAACTTTACAGCTACGTCTCTTATATGTAATCATTTTACGTTCAGATTGAACCTCCTTAAAGGGACACTCCACCAGAAAGTGATTTTTTGTTTATTGCCACATTCCTCAGAGTTAGATCAGTGGGCAAAAACTATCTGTAAACAGTCCAGCCGTTATCCTGAACCGGCAGGCGGATATTCACATTAGCTTAGCGTAAAACACTGTAAGTGAATGGTAACAACTAGCATGCTAGTAGTTGTCATTCACTTACTGTGTTTTACGCTAAGCTAATGCTAAAGGAGAATGAATATCCACCTGCCGGTTCAGGATAACGGCTGGACTGTTTACAGATAGTTTTTGCCCACTGATCTAACTCTGAGGAATGTGGCAATAAACAAAAAATCACTTTCTGGTGGAATGTCCCTTTAAGGTGAAACCTGCTTCCTGCATTCAGTTTTAGCTTCATATGAATCTAAACACTAAGGCTCCGCCCACACTTCTTTGAATATTTTTATGTTGTTTTGTCTTCATTTGCACCGCCTGTCCACACAAATTTAGTTTCTGGTGAGAAATTTTTTTTTTTTGAAAATTAAAAGTCATTTTTATTACAATTTTTTCCCTTGTTGACTAAGTTTAATATATATATATTTTTTACATTATTGACAAAAATTCTGAGTCAACCCCATTGACCACTAGGTAACAACTCCCACTTTTTTTTTTTTTTACATCAAAATACAAAGGAAGAGTATTCTCAGTTTGGTCTTTCCTCTCAAATTTCTTCAGTTTCACACAAAAGAGTTTATAATGTGAACTGGATCCAGATGAATTGACAGAGATGCAGAAAAATGGGTTAAAATGGCCGCATTATTTTGTTTCTGATGCAGAAAGTAGCATTAGCTAAACTGGCTGCTACATCATTACGTTTTTTAAAATCCAACAAACCCAAGTTGTGTTGAAGATCTGGAGTTTTACACACTGCTGCCGGTTTAGCTAATGCTCATTGTCTCTTTCTGCTTTTTGTGTCTCTTTCACTTCATCTGGTTTCCATTAAATGTTGATCCTCTATAAAATGAATACAATCTGAGAGGGAATGCCAAACTTAGAATGTTTTTCAGTTTTTGTTTTGGTTATTACTGCAGGTGCTCTTGCCACCTGGCGGTGTGGATGAGGCATTTCGGTGCTTTTGTCAGAAAAATGTGGACAAAAAGGAGAAACAAATATCTAGTAAATCCACTTCTGAATGCGCTTTTTGTTCACCAAAATCTGTTTGAGTGGAATAAAAGGTGCAAATGAAGGAACATTTAAAAAACCCATCTGGAGTCTGTAAAGGGGACCTCAGTGAAACCATCCCTTTTCTCTCTTTATTTTACAGAAAGACAGCAGAGCAGGAGGTGTGGAAGTCATTAGTGCCAGCTTCCTGGCAGCGGGTTGGTCAGTCAGAACAGTTCTGACCCGCTGATCAACCAGACCGCGCTGCCTTACAGTTCTATTATGAGCCACTGAGGTTCGATTTGCTTTTGAGGTTATCAGATATTAAAAAATAAAAAGACAATTATACAAGAAGCAATATGCTAATTTCATCTTCACACAACACACACTTCATCCCTCAGAATCACCGACCATCTTCCTTTACTAACGGTACTAGTTGGGTTGGTACAGTTAGCCCTTTTGTTGTTGTGTTTTTAAAATGTGCAGCAGGTTAACACCGTTTACACCAACCCAAACCTTCAGTGTGTCCTCCGTCTCCGTCCTTCAGGGACCATCTACTGTTCTGACACTATCAGGAGTCACTTTGTTAACTTTTATTAGAAAATTCAACTGATTGTCTTTAATGCTTCTAATTCAGGACCCCAAGCTTCAGTCTGAGTGTAGCGTTCAGGATTCAGAAGACCTTAAAGGCTTTAGCTGGTTGGACTTAGACCAGAACAAGAGTCTAAACCAGACCAGTCCAACCACTGGAGACAGCGTGGGGGCGAACTGGGAAAAGAGTTAGCGGGACGTGTCTGAAGTTGCTAGCATCACTAAGAAAACCAGAATATTCAACTGAATGTTGCTCAGTTCTGGTAGCTTAGCAGCTAATTTTACAGCTAGCTGGGGCTATACCTTTGCTAGTTAAGACTAAGCTAATGTGCGCACCACTTTCATGGTGAAAGGTGAGTTACCCTCTTTAGCTGCCATCATGCAAACCAACCCATTAACGTCATCAGAAGCAGCTCTGGCTACCTGCGATCGACGCTAATGAGTTAGCGCTGGCTAGCTCTGATTTGGCCCAAAGTAGAAACCGACTTACGAAGGTTTGACCCTGTAAGTGGTGAGGAAGACGTGGATTTACAGGGCGCCGCACTGAGCTGCTCCTCCAACAGATCAAAAGCTTCAGTTAAAAAGTGAAAGTTGAGGTAAACTGAATGAGTTAGTGGCAGGACATGCTAGCACGCTGGTGGCCCTGGAATTAACCCTAAAACAACATCAGGGGGCGACGGCGAGACACAGAAGAGACACATTCTCTCTCTCTCACACACACACACACACACACACACACCAAAAACATGATTTGTTCAGTTATTAAAAAAATACACGATTCCCCGTTCCACACCTAAATATCACCGATAGATCGCACACATGCAGAAAACTGAACGCCCCGCCATCGACTGCACACACGGAATCAACCAATCAGAGAGAAACGATCGCGTAGGGAGGCTTCAGGAGGGATCCGTAGTGGGATGGGATTAATTATATAAAAAATAACAACACTATGTCCACCATCTCAGAGTTCTTCGTCCACACAGAAGAGCGACAAGTCCGTGAACGTTTTGGTGAGAAGAAGATGGGTATAATACACAACGAGCAGGAAAGACCGCTCTGCTGCTTCCAGTTACAAAAACCTTCAGACACAAAACCACCAGCTGGTTCTGGTGCTGGTGAGACCGGGCCTGACCCGCCACCTCCGTGTGTCCAAAAGGCAGGCGGTGGAGCTGAAGAGGCGCCAGGAGAATATTGAATATTCAAACGGCGCCTGTTGGACTGAAGCTTTCTGCTCCTAATTGTTGTTTTTTTTAATTCAAGCGTCAGAACCCCCCCCCCCTTCGGTCTGGAGTTCAGGCTGGAGCCCAGCTGAGATTTAAATACAGGAGACACCGACAGTCCGTCTCCGTCCGTCTTCAGGTGTCTCCTATGTTGATCATCAAGTCTCTAAACAAAATCTAGACAATAATAAATCATCATTTATCTTTTTATTGCTGAATTATAGATTCCCCGCACAAAAACAGTAACCATCGTCATAAAAAGCTATAAAAATTAGATCCGTCCTCTGTGATAATGCAGATAAAGATTTAGCAAAAAAAAAAAAAAACATCTTTAGAAGTCGGACTAGTAGTAAGGCACTTCAAGGAAACGAGGTTTTCATCTTTCCGACAGTTTTCCGGGCTGGTTGTTGCATCGTTTTTAAAGTTGTAGCGACTGTTTGTCGTATGGCACTGTGGCGGCGGTGGGTCCCTTCACTCCACCCCCACCAGGGGAGGCTCTCCGTTGGGCAGGATGTGCTCCAGAGGGGCCTTGGTGTGGATCTCCAGAACTCCTTGGATAAAGCCCTCTGCAGGTCCGGCTGTAGCGGCGCCTCCTGGTGGAGAGCTGGAGGGGGAGGGGTCTTTGGAGGAGTCTGACGGTGTTTGTGCATCGCTGCCCGTTGCGGTCTTTGATTCAGTAGCTTGGTGAGTCAAGTCAGTGGAGGGTTGAGCGGAAGATTCAGCCTCTTCTGAGGCGGTCGGTGGTTCTGAATCGGATTGTGTCGCGGCACTTTCCTCCTCCGCCGGGACCGCATCGTTCCGCCGAGCCTCGGCCTCCTCCTTCGTGTCGTCCTCCTCCAGCTCCTTGGACCCGGCGGCGGTGCTCCCACACTCACTTTCGTTCTCCGAGGGCGGGCAGGTGGAGGTCGGCGTGGGGGAGTCTCCGTCCTCGCTGGCGTCGTCGTTGGCGCCGCGAGGCCTCAGGTGAATCCGCTGGTGCCGGACCAGACTGTGCTTCAGGGTGAAGGTCCTCTCACAGGTCTGACATTTGTAGGGTCGTTCCCCTGGAGGGACAGGAGTTCAAACATGTCAGAATCCATCCTTCACATCAAATAAGACTTCACGTTGACAGTTTGTTTAAACTAAAGAGAACCGAGATGAGAGGACATGTTAGTAAGTGGCACATTAGGATCCCCATGGTAACCACGCACCTCTCGATTCCTGATGGTAAACTGAATCTGACTCGGACAGGAAGTCGGACTAGGTCTCCCGCTGATGAACTGGAGCTTCTATTCTGCATCTGTTGAAGCTCTAACTTTTCCTCAGGGAACTCTCTTCATTGTTTAGTTCTTATAGAACAAGAGAGAGAGAGCCAGGGCAAAAGGCTTTTCATAGCAACTGAGCTCAACTGTTCCCATTTACTCAGTTTTTGGTCTCTGTCATCTCCTCGGGTCTAATGTAACGGTAGAGCAGAAATAACCATAATAACACCCTGCTGACCTGAAAGAGCGACTTCTCTTATTTCAAAAACAGCTTGACTTTATTCTTAGAGCACAGATCGTTGCAGAGTTCAGAAATGCGTCTTCGAGGACACGCTAGGTGTTGATAACAAATGCCAGACAGCGTCTCAATTTGTGGGACGCGAGGCCGGATGTAGGCATGGGCAAGGGGGGGCACTGCCCCCCCAAACACGATTGCATGCAGAAATACCAGATTTAAAAAATATTTCAGTGAAAAATGGTCAGAGTGAGCACTCTCTTCTGTTTGTCTGTTTCCGTTCGCGGTATTTTTGTTGTTAAAACACGCACACAACTAGTCCGCATCAGAACCGGACTTCATTCATGCGTACCAGAACCGACTGCCTGAACGCGCCTTTGCGGACCAGCGGTCCTGATGGGAGACCCCTTCACATCCTGTTCTCCCTCTGTGGTTCAGGACACGGTTCACGGATCCAGCAGCGCTCGCGCTCTAAACCCGACCCGACAGCTCGCGCTCTGAATCAGCTGATCAATAAATCCCCTCTGAGAAAGGCGTTCATTTTGTCATCACATATCCAGTTCTCTCTATCAGAATCAGTCATTTTAGTTAACCAGAACAAAGGATCACTGGTCGATTTCTGATCCAGTCTCTGATGGAGCTGCTGATCCTCCATCAGTCTCCGTCAGCTGATCCTCCTCTTCTCTGATGGCAAACAGACTCATCTATTTCTGCCTAACATAACTGTTGTGTTGGACTTTTATACGAGCTAATGAACGTTAACGGTGTTCAGTCAGGAGCGATCAGAACACTTTGATCATCACGCCAGTGTTCTACAAAAAAAAAAAAGAGCAAAGTTATTTGTCTTTTATTTTTCTTTCTGCTGATCCGAAAAATGACCTCAAATCCGTGATCCGATCCTATTTGTGAGTCTTTGTCCAGCACTGGTGCGACACACAAAAAGCCAACAGTACTCTAGGACAGGGCTGCAACGTGTCTACCTGAGCTCTAGAGCTCCAACCAGGCCGAGGCTTTCTCACCTCTAGTACCTAAATCCACTGATGTCCCAGAGGAAAGTCTCCCCGTCTGAATTTGAATTTTGTCTCCAGCTATGAAAATGACCAGCACACTGGTCCTGACCACATGTTCTCATGTTCCATTATCCTGACAGGTTCATAAACAGAGACTGGTTACAGCCTGAAACACTGTACGTGTGCGCGTGTGTGTGTGTGTGTGTGTGTGCGTGTGTGTGTGTGTGTGCGTGCGTGTGTGTGTGTGTGCGTGCGTCATACCTGTGTGTGACCTCAGGTGTCTGGTCAGGTCCTGCAGAGACCAGAATCTTTTCCCACACTCGTTGCAGATCTTCTTCCTCTTGTCCACTCGTCCTCCTGTCGTCTCTCCTCCCTCCACACTCTTTGGTTCTGATGCCTCTTCATCGCTCCTCTCCTCCTTCTCCTTCTCCTCCTCCTCTGACTCACCTCTCTCTCCTCCTTCAGTCTCCACTCCCTTTGTTCCTCCTTCCTCCACCTCCATGTCCTTTTCTTCCTCAGTATCTTTGCTCTCCATCACCTCCTCCTCCTCCTCCTTTGCTGGTGAAGCCTCCTCCGCGGGAGGAGGCGCCTCCTCCGAGAGGTGCACCCTCTCGTGTCGAGCCAGCGTTGTGGCGTAGCGGAAACTCTTCTTACAGACTCGACACACGTGTTTGTATTCTGGCTGCTGCTTTGCTGAGGGGCTGCTGGTGGAGGAAGAGGAGGCTGCTGGTTTCTCCTCACAGCTCTCTGCTAGTTCCTGGGGAGCAGAGGGTGAGGAGGAGGAGGAGGGCTGTTCTTCTTGAGGGGCGGAGCTTGATGAGGAAGTGGACAGCTTGAAGTCAATGAGCTTCTTGCCAAAGTTCAGGTCCAGACTCTTGTTGCTGTGACAGTCTTCATCATCGGTGTTCTCCACCTGAAGGAGGAGACGGTTCTTCATCATCACAGGTTTATCAGAGCAGACGATCAAGAACCCTGAAGGATCTGTTCACCACTGGAACATCGCCAACTCTTTACTGGATCAGACCACCGCCCAGATTACTGAGCTGTCTGTTAGCAGGAAGGAGACCAATCCTGTGACTGTGGAGACAGGTTGTCTCCCTACACTGTGATCCTCTAGAACAGAGACCAGCATCTCCGGTCCCTGAGGGCCGACATCCGGCAGCTTTGAGATGCTTCCCTGCTCCTAATGAATGATGGGTAATTAACAGGCATCTCAGCACACGACATGCTGAGGAGGTGATTCCGTCGTCTGAAGTAAGTAAGTAAAGTTGATTTATAGAACGTTTCACAGAAAAAAAAAACTCACAAAGTGCTTCACAAACGACATCAAAAACAAAAGACAAAGAACCAAAAGAATAAAGACGAGTAAAAAGAAAGTGCAGAGACATTGGAATAGGAGTTGTGTTTTGCTCCAGTGAGGAGCCTCGCTGCAGAGACCTGGACCAGCTGACGGCGGTCCAGCAGGGAGACATCTACACCCTGAGGACTGGTCTCCCTCGGGGACTGGACTTGCTGATATTTGCTCTACAGAAACTCACATTGACTGATTTACAAACTTTAATATTCTAATCCTTTGAAATCTGCTGGAAAACCCGACTGCGGCGTGCGTTACCTTGCTGCTCTGTGACGGTTGTTTTGCTGCTCCTTTGGTCTCTGGCGCCCCCTGCAGGTCAGGATGCTCTGTGGATTCTGGTTCCTGCTGCTCTGCTGCTCCAACAACTGGACTGCTACCTAGAGGTGTTAATCCAGAAAGAATCGACTAGAGCAGCAGAAATCACCTCTAACTCAAAGGAACCAAGACGGCAGGAAGGATCGATAGAAGTGTCGTCAGGTTTGATGCTTCTAAGTGTTTGGTGAGCTGACCTTGACTTGATTTGTGGGTGGGGCTTAGCTGTGGGCTTTCATTAGAGGCGGGGTCAAAAAGGCTGGGGGCGGAGCCTGAGTCGGCGCAGCTGCTGAGTTCTTGTTTATCAGGTGCCAACTGCTCCGATTCTGATTGGCTCTCTGCAAAAAAAACACTCCTGATCAACATTAAATCAATAAAAACACGAACTGAACCTTTAATCCTCCAACGAACAAAGCAAACCCACACCTGATCCATAACTTAATAAGTCTGATCTTTCTGCTCTGAAGCCACTGAAACAAACCAAACTAAACCCAGACAGTGAACAGGTGTGGGGGTTCTGACCAGCGCTCTCAGGTGAGCCCTCGTCGCCGTCTTTCTTTAGGATGGCGCCGTTGTGTCGCAGCGTCCTGTGGGTCACGCCGTGTTTGCGCAGCAGGTGGCGCTCACAGTTTGACTTGGTGGAGAAGAAGGCTTCGCACCGCGGACACGGGAACGGCTTCTGACCTGGAGATGAGACCGAAACGTGTTCAGGACAAAAAAACAAAACATTCAGGAATCAAAGATCGTCAGCGTTTTCAGACAGATCTTCATAAAAAGATACATCGATCTTGAACAAAGGTTTAGTCGACATCGTGGATCTTCATATTGATGACATCATTTGCTCAGTGACAAACGAGGTTCAGTCTCCCAACAGGACATTGTTTTTCAGGTCTCTGCAGGTCGGGCATTTTGTCAAACAATCATTAACCCAGTTTGAAAGTTTACCTACACAACATGATTTTTATGAGACTTTGAGTAAATCTCCCACATCAAAACATTTAATTTCACAATTTGTGGATCTTTTCTTCAGGGCTCCTCCTTCTGTCCGTATCAGAGAGGCTTGGATAAAAGACACAAATGTTGCTGCTCAGATGTTTTATGGGAGAAAGCTTTGGGTGGGATCAAAACATGTTCAGTTAATGCAGCTCATACAGATCAGCTGAATTAAAGGCACACTATGCAGTTTTGCTTGTTTTAGCTCCCCCTAGTGTTCGTTTTAAATCACTGCCATAAAAACGTAGCACCATTGTTTCGGCTCAGAAAGCCCTAAATCTAGCTCGGTAGGGCTGGGCACCGAAACACGGTACTAGACCAATACCGAAAAACACGGTACAGATGTCGGTACTTTTACTATAAAATGTTCCTGTAAATGAGCCACTTTATTTCTCCACTGGCTCCGCTGCACGGGTGGAGACACAGGTGAGAGGAGGAGGAGCAGAGAGCCCCTCCCCTCCATTTAGTTAGTGTAGCGAGTTTTGGGTTAAAAATTCAGAAAAATTCTAAGTTTGGCTGCATTTTGGAAAGGTGGCGGCCCGTCCATAGGGGGCGCTAGGGCGCCGCCCCACTAGTCCCAAGAGGAAGAAGAAGAGGAACAGGGATCACAAAATATAAAAAACTAACATAAAAATAAAACTCAACAATCCATCCATTATATATACTATAAGTGCTGTGTATAATCTGCATTTAGGTGTAGTTTAGAAAACGTTTTCTCATTATTTTTTACCGGACCGATAGGTCCTGTTTCTCTGGGATCTACTGCTTACGTCTGGACCGGACGCCGTCCCGAGACACCGCATTGTTTTCTGTTCCTGACGCATGCGCACTGGAAATCATCCTTAATGCAAAAGATAGGAGACCCATCGGGACGCAGGTCATAGCGTCCCTGACATGCGCACAACGGCACAGTCAAAACCAGAGAATTAATGGCTTATTATTTAAGTATTTACTTTAGTTTTTATCATGAATTATGGCACTGTAACACACTGAGTGATAAGTCATAAGTGATTACAAATAAAGTAAAAAAGAAATAGAAAAACGTATTGAATGACTTAGACTGGATGTTGACCCGGAAGCTCTACAGAGCGATCGTTTGCTCCTGCCTGGCAGCAGACGTGAGTTAAAACTGGAGAGAACTAAAATGGATATTTATTCAAAGAATCCTTCTTGGCAGCTTGTGACAAAAAGCCGTTTTATTCCATGGGTCCTGATTTCATCAACTCCATGGTGAGTGACTTCGTTTGTTTTTTTCTTTTGTTTTATTACCAATGTGTCTCGCCGATTTTTGCTATTGAAAACGCCTATCAGCAAACAGCAGAGATCTACTGTTTAGTGGATTTATACCTTAAATAGCGACATGCCTTTGTAGCCGAATATTAGAGGGACATGCATACTGTTGAATGAATGTTGCTTCATGTAGTTTAGCCCGTTTTGAGGCGCTGGATGACACTTTTAATAAAAAACGCAAGGCGCTCTATGGGAGTTTTGTATGAGTGGTCTAAAACCGTAATTTTACTTATTTTGATGGGACATATCAGTGGATTTGACATAAGGTCTTCTCAAAGACTTTATGATTTCTTTACTGTTTGATGTGTAGAATTAGACCTAACAGCTCCACATTGTTAGAGAACTGGTGGGAGGGATTTTACCAGCAAAATATTCAGTCAGAGGAAAATATTTTGCTTCATTTCTGCTCTAGTGGTGATGATATGGGATTATTTGCGCATCTGAAAACTGATTTGTAAAAATGCGCCCCACCCCAAAAAAATGTCACCAGCCGCCACTGGTAAACGGGAACTGACCAAAATGCAACATGTTATGAGATTGTGCCGCAAAAAACAGGAATTCCAGCAATTAGTCGAAGCCACGCATCGCATAGGGCATTAACTTGCTGCTGCAGCGCCGTGTTCAGGTCTGACTCTGAGCTTCCAGCCTCTACTGTATCTGGAGGTGTGTGAGGAGAAGACAGTGACACTACAGAAAGTCCCCGAGGTGAGCAATAAATACCGGTAATAATAGTAAATGCATAAATATGCCACAAAACGATGGTTTATATATTTTTTTATTTTAAAAGACGTTTAATACTTATTACTTATTATTTTATCTCAGAATTATACATATAGGTACATAAAAAAGTACCGGTATCAAAAACTAGGTATCGTTAAAGTAGTAGTATCTAAAAATATTTAACGGTACCCAGCCCTACTCCTCAGCCTTCACTGCTTTCTACTGGAGCGGTTCATCACTCATTCAGAGAAATCAGCTGTGTTCAAGCAGGGAGAGATGGGAAAAATCAGGAATCATGAGCTAAAAACACTCCGGAGCTAGCATAACAGCTAGCCACATTGGGTTAGCCTAACCCTCTGAGATACGTGACTTTGTGAGACTTCAGGACACCGGACCAGAGACTCAGAAGTTACAAACGTGGTATTCTGGACCCAAGCAGCAGATGGAGCTGAGGGACTTTTATTAACCTGTAAAGGGTCAGATTAGCTCAGACTGGATCAAGGAAAAGATTTAAAATATGAAAAAGTTGCAAAGTATGCCTTTAAAGTAATACATCGATTGCATTACTCCAAAGCCAAGCTACATAGACTTTTCCCCTCCGTTTCTACAAAATGTGACAGATGTTAAATTTGTGATGGAACATTGGCTCATTGGTTTTTTTTCTTGCCCCATGCTTGAAAACTTTTTGGACATTTTTCGGTTGTACAGAACCAAATATAAGAAGATGATAACAGCAGAGCCTTGGATGCTCTGATCAGACATCGTCTTACTCACATCACGTTTGGCGTGACGATTGCAAAAAGAGTTATTTTGAGAGAATGGAAGTCGGTAACACCTCCCCGTTTTCATAAATGGTTGAACTGGTGTCTTGTCTGTACCTTGAAGAGAGACGTTAAACCGTCGGAATATCATAACAAGTTTTTACAGATTTGGGGGCCTTTCATGGAGGACTCAGCCTGATGCCTCAGAGCATTGTTCTATGAATCGTTACTGTATCTGTTGTTGTGTAAGAGCTGATGTGTCTCTTTTGTTTTGTTTGTTTTATTCTGGAGGTGTTTTTTTCTTTTGTGTGTGTGTGTGTGTGTGTGTCTAAGTGTGTTATAATAAAATGTTAATAAAAAATTGTTCAAAAAATACATTGATCTTCATATAGAAACATATAAAAATCCACTGATAGGTTAACAGCTGAGAGTCAACATCAGATGACTACTTTTAACACTTGATGTCAAAGATTTTTATGGTAAATTTGATTTAAATTAAAACACTAAAATATTATAATTTACAGACGGATAATGAAGCATTAGTGTAGGAATCAGTTTTTTAATAATATATATATTTATGCTTAATAAAGATAGATCTCCACTAAGTAAATAATTACATTCCGTTTGAATGACGAACAGCTGACGTGTCAGTACACTGATATCTGTGTCTCTATTCTCTAAACACAAAGTCCTAAAGAGCTTCTATGAACTGGTTTTCATTCAACAAGTCGCTGAAATCATCAAATCAATGACGTCTGTGTCTGACTCTCGTTGTGATGCCCCCCCCCCCCCCCCCCCCCCCCCCCCCCCCC
>SSNR01000181.1:757029-773538 GCA_006937965.1 Callopanchax toddi
GAACCCCCCCCCCCCCACACACACACACACACACACACACACAAACACACAAACACACAGCACAGCACCACAGACACAGAGTGAAAGGAGGAGAGGAAGAGATAGGGATGAAAACAAGAGGAGGAAGACAGAAACAAGGAGAGGAAAGGAAAAGCTGAAATAGGATGAGTTGAAAGAAAAAAACGAGGGAAGAAATCAAACTAGGGAATATTAAAAGAACAAGAACGGAGAAAGGAAGCAAACAGGGACTAAAGAGGAAATGAGTTGAGGAGACAAAGAAGGGATGATGGAGGAAAGGAATAAAGCGAGGAAAAGATCAAATGTTAAAAGGAAACATGAAGTCAAAAAAAGCAGGAAGAGAAAACAGAAGTGGTCAGAACCTAGATCCTCCTTTCCCCAACATGTTTCAGGGATTCTTTCACGCTAAATGGAACGCTGCCTGGTGTTCCTGGTTCTCCTCCAGAGGAGGTCTGATCCTCCTGACATGTAAAACTGGACCTGAGACAGAGGGAGGTTTGCATTGTAAATGAGAGGAGACTCGACAAACCGGACCGCCAGCTTTCTGCTCCAGCCTCAGCACCGTGATGGGAATTAAGCCAGGTTTCAACAGAAACACACTAATATAACTACATTACCCATGAGCCTCTCTGCTAACACAGAGAAACATCACAGCAGAGACTCTAATGTCAAATGAGATTCTTACTGACTAATACTTTACAATAAATCAAAACGTAAACACTGCTAATGCAACTACATTACCCATAAGCCTCCTTGTTAATGTTGGGGTAGAAAAGAAACACCACAGCAGGAGTTTGTTTCTCACTGATTCATTTTAACAGAAAAGCACCGAGATCCAGCAGATTGTTGGTGTGTGTGTGTGTGTGTGTGTGTGTGTGTGTGTGTGTGTGTGTGTGTGTGTGTGTGTGTGTGCCTACTGCCATTCCTTCCTGCCCACAGATCCTCATACCTTCAGAGACAGAGGACTCTCAGAAAAAGGAGCAGACGTTCATCTTTTTGTCTCAGACTCACGTTTCTCTGATAACGGACAAACCAGCGTATTTAACTCAAAACACTTTTATTTTCTTCTGGTTCTTTTATCTAAAACCAAATCGACTCAAATCTTTCAGCCTGATGGAGAAAAAAAAACTATTAATGTGAATAAACAAGCAGAGTTGAGTTTGTGTGACTCTCTTTGGAGTTTTAATGAATAAACAGCTGGTTAACATGAACAAAGTCTCACACTCACACACCTACACACACACACACACACACACACACACACACACACACACACACACACACACACACACACCAGACTGAGAGGACTGTTGGGTCTGCCTCTAGAGGCTGGACGTCACAGATAAACGACTGGGTGTAGCTCTTGGTATGGATGTGTGTGTGTGTCCGCTAATTTCCTGTGTAACCCCTTCAGACACACACAAACCCATCATGGCTGCAGATAAAAACACACGACCATCAGCGCTCTACGCTACGTCTCACTGGATCAGGAGTCTGAGATGAAACTCTGGCCGTCGACGCAGAGCAACAGGAAAACGGGTCTTTATTTTTTCGTTGAACGTAGCTAAACAAACAATAATTTAAAGTCCCATCATTCCTTGAAGGAGTGCGTACAGACTCTGGTTCTCAAAGCGGGGGCGTAGATTTGAAAGGAGGTGACGAAGTGTCCCCACCAATAAGATGCAGCCCAGCGAACCAGCTGCTGTGCGCGGAGTCCACCGACGGACCTGTGTCCAGCGTGAGGAGGCATACGGGTCTGGATCGGCCGGCGTGAGCCCCTCGCAGCACGGTCACGTCTTGAAAGTAATGTCATGATCTCACGCTCAGTGTGTGTTTGGAATGACTTCACTAAAGTTCACGGAATGAGAGTTAAATACCAGTAAGACTGAGTGAGAGACGGTTTAGTGTTCAGGTTGATCGACGTTCATCCAGTGACGACTTACTGAGTTTAATTCAAATCTGTCCAGGGGTTCATGAGATAATCACACACACACACACACACACACACACACACACACACACACACACACACACACACACACACACACACACACACACACACACACACACACACACACACACACACAGAGGCAAAAACATTACTGTCCACCTTACAGCAGCCGGTAATGAGAAGGCCATCTATACACAATCTGACCCAGCACCCTTCAGGAGCGATGACTCACTCCTGTATAAAAACAGTACTTATGTGCTCAAAGCTATTTCACTTTCTTGTCTCATAAATGTCTTTGTACAACAACGGGTTTCAGTTAAATTTGACTAAAACTGAAAGCGTTTAGAAAACAGCTGCCGGAGCCCTGAGAACCGAAGCGATCCTTCTCTCTGTGTAAAGGGAAGCCACACAGTTTGTGGAGCAGCTGTTTCAGATGTTAGCTCTGTTTCTGTGACGTTCAGCTGCTGCTACAATCAGGGTTGGGGTAACCCGAGATGTGTCTGATGACATCACCACTCCACTCGGGGTGCTCTGGTCTCTGATTGGGCAGCTGGTCGGATGCTGTATGTGTGTGTGTGTTGAAGCACCTGTGCATGTTGCCGTTGGTGGTGAACGTCTGTCCACAGATGTTACACTTGTACGGTCTCTCTCCGCTGTGAACCAGCATGTGTCGGTCGAGCGAAGAGGCCGAGCTCAGGCACTTCCCACAGATGCTGCAGGAGTGATCCGTGGCGCCGGTGTCGGCGTTGTGCTGCGGGAACGACGACATGAGTGTTTCAACTCAGAACTGACATTTAGGACATGCTCGTCGTGACCTCGGGGTCGGGACTCACCTGCCGGATGTGCATGGTGAGCTGGTGCTGGGTCTGACAGTTCTTATCACACAGAGGACAGATGAAGGCTGAGCTGTCGTCTTTGGTGTCCTGATGACAAAAACAACACAAACTTCTAGTAACACTGTACAAATGATAATATCAAGAACAAAATGATCAAAGTCAGCATGTGTTTCCTGTTTTCATATACAGGTTACAGCAGAAAACTGGACAAGTTAAAGGAACCTGCTCCAAGCACCAGCTGATGAGTTAAAAACGAGCTGAAGTCACATTTCATCTCACAATCAGGAAACCCTGATTAGTACGCCACAAAAAGGAGAAACACATTTAAAAGGCATTTCTTCCTGTTTCAACACTTCAGAAAATAATTTCCTGTGCAAACAAAGTATCAAGTGATTTAAAAAAGAATAAACTCAGAACAACTACAACTCCCATGATGCATCTCTGGAAAAATCAAAAAGTTCAGTCACCTGCTGACTGAAGGCTACGGTTTAAAGTCCTCTAACTGCTGACTCACTGCTTTGCTACTGAGGCTTATGGGTAACGTAGTTCACCTGACATATTGATGACCCAGTGACCTGGTTTAACTCGTCACCTTCGCACCAGGACTCATTAAACCACATGAAACCTGGAAACTCAGACCTGAACCCACATCTGAGGCTTTTAGAAGACCTTAACCAGGATCAGGACCAGGATCTGGGTCCTAACGGGGCAGAAAGTCCTCAGACATCTGAGCTGCTCTGATGAACCATCTCTAAATATTACAGCACTCTCTCTCTCACACGCACGCACACACACACACATGCACGCACGCACACACACACACACTCTCCTCTCAGACAGAGGCAGAACTTCCCTTTTCCTGTTTAAGCCACAGGAAGCGGTGATGCGATGAGGAATGCCAGGGTGCATGATGGGAGAGGAAGAAAGTACCACAACGACAGGACAAACACACGAGATGAGGAGAACCTGCAGCAGCTGCTGGATGAGTGTGTGTGTGTGCGTGTGAGTGTGTGGTACCTGGTTGCGTCGTGCGTTGCGACTTGGTGGTGCTCTCATGGCGGCTGTGAGGGACTTGCTGGGTGAAGGACTGAAAGAAGAGAAGAGGAACTCAGTCTGAGACCTGGAACATCTGAATTTGTAAAAATCTAAAATTTATTTCATTATTTAACCAAAAATAAACTAGGTGGTATGGAGGACGGACCCTGCCAAAACGGACAATAAATAAATGAATAAATATATAAGGAAATAAATAAATTAATGAATTAATGTGGAAATACATTTGGAAAAAGATAAATAAATGTGAAAAATAATTTGGAAATAAATAAGTAAATAAATCTATTATGCAATAAATGTATTTATTTATTCTTTTATTCATTTTTTGATATTCGAGTTTGAGTTACTGACTTTCTTGGGAGCTGATTGGTTGACACCATTTTTCTAGCTGACAAATCAGGGTTTAGACCTGAGGCAGGAACAGCCTCCTCATTAACATACACTTGAAGATAGAAAGTAAAAGGAAAAGTGGAAATAAATGAATAAGTAAATAAATAAAAGAATAAATAAATAAGTAAAAGAATAAATGAATAAGTAAATAAATAAAAGAATAAATAAATAAGTAAAAGAATAAATAAATAAATAAAAGAATAAATAAATAAAAGAATAAATAAATAAGTAAAAGAATAAATAAATAAGTAAAAGAATAAATAAATAAATGCATAAAATAATAAAAGAATAAATGAATGAATAAATAAATAAAAGAATAAATGAATAAAAGAATAAATGAATAAAATAATAAATGAATAAAAGAATAAATGAATAAAAGAATAAATGAATAAAATAATAAATGAATAAAATAATAAATGAATAAAAGAATAAATAAATAAAAGAATAAATGAATAAAAGAATAAATAAATACATTTATTGCATAATAGATTTATTTACTTATTTATTTCCAAATTATTTTTCACATTTATTTATCTTTTTCCAAATATATTTCCACATTAATTCATTAATTTATTTATTTCCTTATATATTTATTCATTTATTTATTGTCCGTTTTGGCAGGGTCCGTCCTCCATAAGGTGGGACCGGTCTGGTTCTGGTTTCTATGGGTTGAGTCTGGTTCTGGTTTCTATTAGTTGGTTCTGGTTCCTATGGGTTGGTTCTGGTTCTGGTTTCTATGGGTTGGTTCTGGTTCCTATGGGTTGGTTCTGATTCTGGTTTCTGTGAGTCGGGTTCTGGTTCCTATGGGTTGGTTCTGGTTTCTATGGGTTGAGTCGGGTTCTGGTTCTGGTTCCTATGGGTTGGTTCTGGTTCTGGTTTCTATGGGTTGGTTCTGGTTCTGGTTTCTTTGGGTTGAGTCGGGTTCTGGTTCTGGTTTCTATGGGTTGGTTCTGGTTTCTATGGGTTGGTTCTGGTTCTGGTTTCTATGGGTTGGTTCTGGTTCTGGTTTCTTTGGGTTGAGTCGGGTTCTGGTTCTGGTTTCTATGGGTTGGTTCTGGTTCCTATGGGTTGGTTCTGGTTTGTATGGGTTGGTTCTGGTTCTGGTTTGTATGGGTTGGTTCTGGTTCTGGTTTCTATGGGTTGAATCGGGTTCTGGTTTCAATGGGTTGGTTCTGGTTCTGCTTTCTATGGGTTGGTTCTGGTTCTGGTTTCTATGGGTTGGTTCTGGTTCTGGTTCCTATGGGTTGGTCTGGTTCTGGTTCCTATGGGTTGGTTCTGGTTCCTATGGGTTGGTTCTGGTTCCTATGGGTTGGTTCTGGGTCCTATGGATTGGTTCTGGTTTCTATGGGTTGGTTCTGGTTCTGGTTCCTATGGGTTGGTTCTGGTTCCTATGGGTTGGTTCTGGGTTTCTATGGGTTGGTTCTGGTTCTGGTTTCTATGGGTTGGTTCTGGGTCCTATGGATTGGTTCTGGTTCTGGTTTCTATGGGTTGGTTCTGGTTCCTATGGGTTGGTTCTGGTTCTGGTTCCTATGGGTTGGTTCTGGGTCCTATGGATTGGTTCTGGTTCTGGTTTCTATGGGTTGGTTCTGGTTCTGGTTTCTATTGGTTGGTTCTGGTCCTGTCAGGCTGAGCTGAGCTGAACTAAATCCTAGTTGAATCATTTCTAATCATCATGTTACCGATGACCATTTTCGGAGCTAAATTAGTTTTTTTAAACGTTGACCTTTGACCTTTACAGTCTGTACTCACCTGGGGGAGGGGCCAGCGGAGGAGTTGGCTGACGTAACTCCACTCCCTCCTTCATCTCCTCCGTTGATGTTGCCAGTAGCTGACATCACCGCTGACATCATAGCGTTGATGGAAGAGAGGTCTTCTCCTCCTCCTCCTCCTCGGTCTCCGTTCTGTAGCGTTTCTCCTCCACCTGTCGCCTCCTTTTCTTCCTCCATCCCTCCATTGATTGCTGATGAAGAGGACTCGTCGATGCTCGGCTCCTCCTGAGCTACAGGTGATGTTTGCTGTGTACCTTTGAGGTTAATGAGTGTTGTCTCCTCTTTTGGCTCCACCTCCTCCTTGTTCATGTCAGTGTTGGCTCCGCCCTTTTCTTGCAGCTCGTTCTCCATGACTGCTTGAATAAATCAGAGAGAAAACCAGAGACCTGAACAATGGGACCTTAAACCAGCAGATCAGACTTTGAAATGAAGTCTAGTATGGTGAAGGTTGGAACAGCAGATTTCCCAGAATGCATCATCCAACCAGAACATCTGGTGTCACAGAGAAATGTATTTAAAAGACTTTTAGTGAAACAGAGGAGCATTTCTGTGTTTCCCTCAATACTCTGAAAAGAAGGGACTCCAGCTCTGGATCTCACACCTGTTTCTACCAGGACAGAGTGGAGGAGGGAGGGAGAGAGGGATGGAGGGAGGGATGGAAGCAGGGAGGGAGGGAGGGATGGAATGATGGAGGGAGGGAGAGAGGGATGGAGGGAGGGATGGAAGCAGGGAGGGAGGGAGGGAGGGAAGGAGGGAGGGAGGGAGGGGGGGGGAGGGAATGATGGAGGGAGAGGGGGAGGGATGGAAGGAGAGAGGGATAGAAGGATGGAGGCAGGGAGGGAGAGAGGGAAGGGGGGAGGGAGGGAGGGAGGGAGGGGGGAGGGAGGGAGTGATGGAGGGAGGGAATGATGGAGGGAGAGAGGGAGGGATGGAGGGAGGGAGAGATGGAGGGAGGGAATGATGGAGGGAGAGAGGGAGGGAAGGAGGGAGGGAGGGAGGGATGGAGGGAGGGAATGATGGAGGGAGGGAGAGAGGGATGGAGGGAGAGGGGGAGAGATGGAAGAGGTGATGGAAGGAGGGAGAGAGGGAGTGATGGAAGGAGGGAGAGATGGAGGGAGAGGGAGTGATGGAGGGAGGGAATGATGGAGGGAGAGAGGGAGGGATGGAAGGAGGGAGAGAGGGAGGGATGGAGGGAGGGAATGATGGAGGGAGAGAGGGAGGGATGGAGGGAGGGAATGATGGAGGGAGAGAGGGAGTGATGGAGGGAGGGAATGATGGAGGGAGAGAGGGAGGGATGGAAGGAGGGAGAGAGGGAGTGAGGGAGGGAGGGAATGAGGGAGGGAGAGAGGGATGGAAGGAGGGAGAGAGGGAGTGATGGAGGGAGGGAATGATGGAGGGAGAGAGAGAGGGATGGAAGGGAGGGAGAGAGGGAGTGATGGAGGGAGGGAATGATGGAGGGAGAGAGGGATGGAAGGAGGGAGAGAGGGAGGGATGGAAGGAGGGAATGATGGAGGGAGAGAGGAAGTGATCGAGGGAGGGAATGATGGAGGGAGAGAGGGAGTGATGGAAGGAGGGAGTGATGGAAGGAGGGAATGATGGAGGGAGAGAGGGAGTGATGGAGGGAGGGAATGATGGAGGGAGAGAGGGAGTGATGGAGGGAGGGAATGATGGAGGGAGAGAGGGAGTGATGGAAGGAGGGAGAGATGGAGGGAGGGAATGATGGAGGGAGAGAGGGAGGGATGGAAGGAGGGAGAGAGGGAGTGATGGAGGGAGGGAATGATGGAGGGAGAGAGAGAGGGATGGAGGGAGAGGGGGAGAGATGGAAGAGGTGATGGAAGGAGAGAGGGAGGGAGAGATAGAAGGAGGAAAAGAAGGAGGGATGGATAGAAAGAGGGAGGGAGGGTTAGAAGGAGGGAGGGAGTGATGGAGGGAGAGAGGGAGGGATGGAAGGAAGGAGAGGGAATGATGGAGGGAGAGGGGGAGGGATGGAAGGAGAGAGGGATAGAAGGATGGAGGCAGGGAGGGAGAGAGGGATGGATGGAGGGAGGAAGGGAGGGATGGATGGATTGATGGAGGGAGAGAGGGATGGATGGATGGAAGAAGTGATGAGGGAGGGATGGAGTGATGGAGGGAGGGATAATGGAGTGATGAGGGAGGAAGGGAGGGATGGAAGGAAGGAGGGAGGGATGGATGAAGTGATGAGGGAGAGATGGATGGATGGATGGATGGATGGATGGATGGAAGGAGGGAGGGATGGATGGAGTGATGAGGGAGGGGTGGAAGGAGGGAGGAAGAGATGGAAGGCCGGAAGAATGTAAGGAGGGATGATGGAAGGAGTAATGGAGGGAGGGAGGGATAGAGGTAAAGATGGGGGATGGATGAAAAGGAGGCAGAGATGGAGGACTTCTCAGAGGTAATTACTGCTTCCTGTTGAGCCGCCCACACAGGAAGTCCGTCTCCAGAACTTCCTCCTTCAGCTCCATTTGCCTCACATTCCTGATCCAAGGAAAACATAAGAGACTCAAACTTTAGAACCAATAAAGTTAAGTTCAGGTCCAAACTTATAGTTTAAAATCTGGGAAAATGAGCTGAAAAGAACCAAGAACTTTTCCAGAACTTTTCTAAGTAAAGTCTACCAGCAGTAACTTTCTCCTGATGATTCACAATCAGATCATCAGAGTCAGACGCCTCAAAAAGTTCTGATCCAGTCCAGATCTCCCGATCCAGTAAAGATCTCCCGATCCAGTCCAGATCTCCCGATCCAGTCCAGATTTCCCGATCCAGTCCAGAACTCCTGATTCCAGTCCAGAACTCCCGATCCAGTCCAGAACTCCCGATTCCAGTCCAGAACTCCCAATCCAGTCCAGATCTCCCGATCCAGTCCAGAACTTCCGATTCCAGTCCAGATCTCCCGATCCAGTCCAGAACTCCCGATTCCTGTCCAGATCTCCCGATCCAGTCCAGATCTCCCGATCCAGTCCAGATCTCCTGATCCTGTCCAGAACTCCTGATTCCAGTCATCTTTTTCCAGTCCAGAACTCCCAATCCAGTCCAGAACTCCCGATTCCTGTCCAGAACTCCTGATCCAGTCCAGAACTCCTGATCCAGTCCAGAACTCCTGATCCAGTCCAGAACTCCTGATCCAGTCCAGAACTCCCAATCCAGTCCAGAACTCCCGATCCCTGTCCAGAACTCCCGATCCAGTCCAGAACTCCCGATTCAAGTCCAGAACTCCCGATTCCTGTCCAGAACTCCCGATTCCTGTCCAGAACTCCTGATTCCAGTCCAGAACTCCTGATCCAGTCCAGAACTCCTGATCCAGTCCAGAACTCCTGATCCTGTTCAGAACTCCTGATTCCAGTCCAGAACTCCTGATCCAGTCCAGAACTCCTGATCCAATCCAGAACTCCTGATCCAGTCCAGAACTCCTGATCCAGTCCAGAACTCCTGATCCAGTCATCTCTTTCCATGTTCCTTCCCAGCAGCCAGACTCTCCTGTAAACTAGGATCTGGATCAGATGTTCTCCAGACTCTCTGAGGGTCTGAAGGATGTTTTCTTTAGACTTCGGCCGTTTCAGTTCTGGTACCAGAACGATTTCAGTTATATTTTTATTTGTTGAGCCACAAACTGGCGGGAATAAAACATATGAAATGTATATTTTGTCCGGAAGTGCATCAATAAAAAAAATTCTAACAAGTGACTTAAACAGCTGATTTTCTTTAAAATGCAGGGTAAAATAAACAAAATGTCTCTTTTTCTTTCAGTCATTTCCATGAATCTGATTTTGTTACACAAACAGAATTAGTAGGGAACCTACTGTCATGTGTTTCTCCAGTCAAAACAACAAACATGGTTCTGAACATTCTGTCAGACTGAGTGGAAACTGAGCTGATGTTGTGACCTAGATGTAAAGGAGGTTTATCCACCACTATGATGTATTTAATGCATTCTGAAACCAGGAGAGACGTTTAAAACCTGCTGCTTTAACCTCAGAGTTCCAGTGGAAGCATCCAGTGACATCATTTCTAAAAACTACTCTACAAGTACAACAAAAAGAGTGAAGTGATGATTGTGAGGGGCTGAGTGCAAGTAATCAGTCCCAGAAAAAACAAAAAGGAAAGAAAAGGACGACGACTCAGAGGGTATCGCTGCTGCTACATGACATACTGATACATGGTCAGGGCAGGTGCACACACACGCACACACACACACACACACGCACGGATACTCTGATTGGCTGATGCAGTGCACAGGCAGCACTTTTTACAGCGTACTGAAACAAACGGCAACAGATGGCTGCAAAAGGAGGAGGAGGAGGAGAGGGGAGATTAGGAAGACGGGATGAAGAGAGAAAACAGAGGACAGAAAAGAAAGAAAAAGGAAACCAGAGTTTATTTTCTGTCCTGAAAATGTCCAGAAACAAAACGAGCAAAATGACATAATCAAAAAAAAAACTTTAAATAAAACATATTCATTGTTTGTTTGAACTGAAACAAAACTAGAAAAACTAATTTGACTGACCCCAAAGATCAACATGCAGCCTAGTGAAGCTCCTCCCACCTGTGTGATAGCCCCTCCCACCCCTTCACTAACTCAAAACAAATAGCTCCTCCCACTCCAACTAATTGATCTAGTTTTTATTTATAGAACCAGGTTTCTGTGGACATACAGGAATCGATCTGTGATTTTAAAAACTTTAAAGAGTGTTTACATTTTAATTAGGCTGGCCTATGTAGTGCAAATAAAACTTTTAATGTACACAAATCAGCATGAGAATGACCGACTGATGTAAGGCGCTTTGCTAGTCCAATGACTTCAAAAAGCGCTATATTTAAACGTTTAGCTATATATTAGGGATGTCCGATATTATCGGTAGACCGATAATATCGGCCGATATTGGCATTAAAATGTAATATCGGAAAATATCGGTATCGGTTTTTGTAATGACGCACATAACCTTTACATACTATGCACATATTATACATCAAACTCTTCAGCTAATTCTCCTCTTTCTCAAAATGTAAAAATATAACAAATCTGATGTATAGTTTTTGAGATATTTGTGTTTATTTGGCATACCTTACATTAAATCCTGTGGATTCAGCATTTCCCAGCCAACCTTGAACGCAACATCTATCGGCAAATCTTTGATGACATCATCGATCCGTGACATTACTTGCAGCATAACATGTAGCGTGAGGACTCCGCCAACATGTCTTTGGTATCGGTTTATATCGGTATCGGAAATTAAGAGCTAGACAATATCGGATATCGGTAAGAAAGCCAATATCGAACATCCCTACTATATATAAACATTTATATGTACACACACACATATCTATCTCCATCTATTTCCGTCTCCCTGTACACACACACACACACACACACACACACACAGTATGTGTATATACACACATAGTCATGAGCACATTGGCTGATGTTGCTACATCTGTTCTCAGCCATCATCTCACACATGCATGTGCACCCGTGCTCACAGATGCTCACACACACACACACACACACACACACACACACACACACACACACAGAGCTGACATCTCAACATTCCTGCACTTCCATGCAAAAGCACAGAAGCCACAGCGTGTGCATGTGTGTGTGTGTGTGTGTGTGTGTGTGTGTGTGTGTGTGTGTGTGTGTGTGTGTGTGTGTGTGTGTGTGTGAGAGAGAGAGAGAGAGAAAGTTGAGGAGTAAAACACGACTAAACTCTACTAAAGACAGGTTAATGTTTCTGCTCTACTTTTAAATAATGTTGAGAATAAACCTAGTACCTACTCATCTACTGATACTAACTTTACCTAATAATGTAGCCAAAATACTATTGACCATAATCAGAAACTGTTAAAGAATAAACATCTTATTGTAGATAAAAACAGCCAAACGCTGCCTGCAGTCTGCGCTGAGGGATTTAACGACCCACACCTCATGCTGAGGCGCACCTGTGTGAGGATGTAACTCTGACAGACATAAAGGAGGAATGGAAGGATGGATGGAGAGCTAGGGTGGGGGAGGAGGACACTCATAAACCCGTCTCCTCTCATTGGACGAGAGTTCATGTATGAAAACCAGCCAGAAAGGGCTTTTAAACACGGAGCCTGCTGATCTGAAGCTTTAGGTCGAGATCAGAAGTCTTTTATTTCGACCTCCTGATTTCATATTTATATCGGAGAGGTGTCAGCTAGCAGAGAGGAGAAGGATGGAGGGATGTATGGAGAGACAGAGGGAGGAGCGGGGGGAAGGACAGGATCCAGTCACCATATGTTGGCTATTTATTACCCTCCTCACCCCACCCCCAACCCCCAAAACCGTCACCGTGTCCTCATCTGCCCATCTATCACCTTGTTTAGAAAGACTGCATCATAGTCAGGTAGAAAGACTAGAAAACACTTATAAACTATAAATCCATCCATCCACATTCCCAACATCTTCAGTGTCACGGGGAGCTGGTGCCTATTACTCCATCAGTCACGGGACAAGAGGTGGGGGACACCCTGTCACCAGTCCATCACAGGGACAAAACGGAGAACTGTTTATCAGAGCAGATTAGAGAAAAGTAGAAAGAGACGAGGACTGATGATCAGGAGATCTGGACTACTGGATCAGGAGATCTGGACTACTGGATCAGGAGATCTGGACTACTGGATCAGGAGATCTGGACTACTGGATCAGGAGTTTTATGATGACCTAGTGGGGTGGGGGTGTGGTTCATAAACCTTTAGATCTTAAAACTGTGAAACTTTAACCAACAAACGTTAGCAAAGAAATGTAAATATTTACTGACATCAACGTCAACTAGAGTCTGAAGCTAACCTACACTGATGCTATCAGCTGAAGCTAATCATCTGCAGTTAGTTTACATCAACAGTGCTAAGCTAAAGTAGTTAGCATGGCTACTTAGCAGTAAAAAAAAACTGCCTTTATGTCAATATTAGAAGCTAACTGGTGTCTGAAGTAAACCCATATGAACAGTTACATACAGCTTGTGTTTATTGTGTGTTAGATAAAATTACCCAATACCTTTAAATCCGTCCACATTAAGTTTAATGATTAGCCTAAAACAGGAGCACAATGCCAACAGATGAGGCTAATTAGCTTTAGCTTTGCTGCAGATATAATTTATCAGCTGAACTATGTAAAACTACAAACCAACCAACCAAAAAGTCAGAAACTCCACGTGCATGTGATCAGATTTTAGAACAGAATTAATAAGCAGCACAATAAATCCACGACAGTAAAACTGATTATTCAGTTTAAGATAAATCAGGTTTAATCTCTAGAAGAGCCTCCAGCTCATCCTATAAGGCTCTGATGGTGTTGTAATAAATGAAGTCATCACTTTATGGTTCATTACGTCAGAAAACTGAGACGTGGTATTTTAAAACCCTGCAGCAGAAACTGAACGACGTCTCGTTCTCTTTGTGTTTCTGAGCCTCTCGGCCACAACAGGAAGCTGACGCTCGCGGGAGACACCAGAGCGCGCTTTGCTGCTTCCCTCGTGTGTGAGGGAGATTGATGGACCCTCCTGATGACCCCCCCCCCCCCCCCCCCCCCCCCCCCCCCCCCCCCCCCCCCCCCCCCCCCCCCCCCCCCCCCCCCCCCCCCCCCCCCCCTCCCCTCCAAGGCCTCTGTCTAACACTCAGCTGCCATCACCCATCCTCCACCCCGTCTCGCAGCACAACTTTGCCCAAACTTGTTAACACGCTCTTATGAAACCCAACATCCCAGAGCAGATCCAGTTCCCACTCAGCATGGTCCAAATTACAGCCTTTCTTCTCCATCACGTTAAAACCCCCAGAAACACGTTTTATCCTCTCTCGTCCCTCCGTTCTGCCTTGCATCATCTGCTCTGTCAGATCTGCAGCCCGAGTCCTCACTGACGGCTGTGTTTGTGGAGTTTAGAGCTGCCGTGATAAAATGTTGAGATAGCATCGACGGTGTGCTAGCTCCACTGTACGGCATACCACAGAGCGGGGGGGAGGGAGGCGTCTCAGCCAACCACAGAACCCCGCTCGGGATGGAAAATGCCTGCCGGCTCTCAGCCAATCAGGAGCCAGATTCACCAACTCCCAAACACACACACACAGACTCAAAACTCAAAAGTTGTAGTAAAAATTTGTTTCTCGTTTTGGAAAATTATTTCTCATTTGTGACAGGAAGTTAAGTGATAGCTGCCAAAATAAAAGTCCTTTATTTATTTACATGCATCCTGAATAGTAAAGTTTAAGCTTCTTCCTGCAACACACAGACTTCTGTAAAAGTAAGAGCTTTAACGACATATTTATACATTTTTAAATATGAGCAAATGTATTTAACATGAACATATTTCATTTAAAAGTAACAATAATGCCTGAATAACTGTATAATTACTTGTATTTTTCTGTGATCTTGTAAAACAGGATTATACAAAGTGTGGCCCTTGAAGTAGTTTTGCAAGTCCCTCAACCGCATTTCAGGAATGTTTCAGGATGTTGATGCAGTGATTTAAAGGTACACTACGCTTGTTTTTAGCCCCCTCTAGTGTCTGTTTTAAGTCACTGTTGTAAAAATGTTAGCATTGTTTCTGCTCAGAAACCCCTAAATCTCCCTGTTAAATGTCTCCTCAGCCTTCACTGCTTTCTACTGGAGCGGTTCATCACTCAGTCAAAGAAATCAGCTGTGTTCAAGCAGGGAGAGATGGGAAAAATCAGGAATCATGAGCTAAAAACACTCTGGAGCTAGCATAACAGCTAGCCACATTGGGTTAGCCTAACCCTCGTGAGATACGTGACTTTGTGAGACTTCAGGACACCGGACCAGAGACTCAGAAGTTACAAACGTGGTATTCTGGATCCAAGCAGCAGATGGGGCTGAGTCATTAACCTGTAAAGAGTCAGATTAGCACAGACTGGATCAAGGACAGGATTAAAAAATGTGGAAAATGTTACATAGTGTTTAATATTTAGATTAATGTGAAACGTAATAAAAATAATGTAAAAACATAACAGATTTTCTTTTCTTAAGCAGGTATTTTGCTTTTAATTGATTTCCTGGTAAATAAAACACCAAAGCCTCACTGACTCGTACTAAAAGGCTCATTTATGAGCCCCTTTCATAAAACCTGACTAAATGAAGCATCAGTGAAAAAGTGACCCAGATTCTCTTCTTGTTGCTGAAAATTAACTCAATTTTATTATTAAGACCAAGAAACTAGAAACCAGATCCAGGGAATTTAATTATTTTAATCCCAAATGTACTAAAAACACTTTTATGTCTCGTAACTACAGAGATTTATTTATCACTTCATCGTTTAAAAAGTTATTTGCTTTAGTTCTTAAAAATTTGCATTATTTTTTACAATTTACAAAAAGACCTAAATCTGGTGGCCTGCTCTCAACTTGGTGATTTGGCCTCACATTTAGAAGTTTAAAGAAAAGGACTTTCCCAATCTTCCTCATATCCATAATAAACTTGATTTGTAGTAATAAGTCTTAATGCCATTTGAGTTTAAACTAAACTGTAAGAATCCCATTTTAATCAATTATGAAAGTTGATGCCTCTTTATATTCTGTTATTAAACGGTCTCATATTTGTCCAGTTATTTTCTCTTAATCATCTTTAGTAAATAAAATGTCTCTTTAAATGGATACTTAAAATGATTCATCTGAGAATTACTTTTCATTGAAAAGAGAAAACGATTCCATCCATGTAATAACTGAACTCGTTCGACTCGGTGCTTTTCTACAGCGCTCATTATTTACCTGAAGGTCGTTTCAGGTCAGGCTGCACACAAACTGGTTTGATTCAAACCCAGATCAATAAAGTCCAGTTCAGTCAAATTGATCCAGATCCTATTCAGACTGGATCCAGGCAGCTCCAGAGGACGACTAATTACAGTTTAACAAGTCACTGATAAGTTGGTTTGAGTTCAAAATAAGTCATTAATAATAAAACAAATAAATCAGGTAACAAAGGAATAAAACACGGAATTAAATAATTAGTTTTGAGCAGATTTTAAAAACAGATTGAGATTTTTTTAGTTTCTAGTAAATTTGAAACTAATTATTTAATATTATTTAGATGCAGAACTTTTGGGTTTGTTTGGTTTTTATTCTGGCGTGTGTGTATGTGTATGTGCGTGTGAGTGCGTGCATGTGTTTGTGCGCGTGTGCGTGCATGTGTGTGTGCATGCGTGCATGCATGTGTGTGCGTGCATGCGTGTGTGTATGTGTATGTGCGTGCATGTGTGTGTGCGTGTGTGCATGTGCGTGCATGTGTGTGTGCGTGTGTGCATGTGCGTGCATGTGTGTGTGTGCATGTCTTGTGGCTGTAAAAACACCAGTTCCATCTCTCACGATGACCTTGAAGATGACTTTGAACGATGAATGGCTGAATAATTAAACACTTTGTAGAAACTGGATTAATGGAGCGTTTCGGTTTTTCTCAGAAGTTGGAATTTACAAAGTCAAATTTGGAAAAAAACAACTGGAACTCCAG
>SSNR01000181.1:773658-788736 GCA_006937965.1 Callopanchax toddi
CTGAGCCCACCGTTTTCATGTAATGATGACACGAAGGCTGGAATCCAGTTAGGAAATCAGATCAGACCAGTTGTTGAATCCAGTTTTTAATCATTTGAGGCAGCTGGCTCTCTCATTCTGAAACAGTAATCCAGTCTTGTTGGCCACCAGGCCAGATTACCGTAACGTACTTAATAAACGAGTCCGTGAATCCTGCATCGCTCGTCTTCAGAATCCTGATGAACACATTTTAAAGGCACACCAGGCAGTTTAGGCTTGCTTTTAGCTCCCCCTAGTGTCCGTTGTAAGCCACGGTCATAAAAACGAACTGGTCTCCTCCTCCTTCGGTCTATACATAAAGCGGGGATGGTATGGTACAGATAGTCTGGTCACTGAGCACGACCACCAGCACATCCTACTGGTTTTCTGACTTGTTAACTGGTTAAGTTGGTTCTGGTGTCACTCCCAGATCAGAGGTCAGATAGTAAAGGAATGCAGTAAAAGTTTAAAGGAACATATAGAGGTGTTATTTCAGAGAGATGATATTTTTTTTATTTGATATTTTTTGACCTTCAACTGTTTGAACATTAAGCCTCAATCAGAATTTGATGTTTTTTTTATGAAATAAATCTGCTAAACGAAACACTTTTACCGCTTCCAAACGACGAGCAAAAACGATTAAAACGCTGCTGATTCTCACGCACGTCTCAAAGATGCTTCATCACTTCAGAGGCTTGAATTTATCACCGAGTTCGTCCAAACACCTTCACCTAAATGAAATTACTGCACTTTCTGAGGCGACTCTTCAAGATTTTCATGCACCTCAGGTGATCATTTACTCTCAAAACTGTTATTTCACCACTTTGTTTCAGGCAGTTTCAAGCTCTTATGGGCTTTCAGGCACCCATAAGAGCCCTGATGAACGTGAGTCAAACTGAAGCTGAAACTGAGATTTTGAGTAAAACTGACGTAAACCATCAAACCAGACCAACAAACTGAAGCTGAGACACTTAAAATGAAGAGCTCCAGGAAGTAGACAGAGCCCAAAGAGCTGTCAATGAAACAAACCCGACATCAGGTGAGCAACAGATTTTCACTCATTTGAGAAAAACAAACGAGAGCCAGACAGGTGATCACATGGCAAGAAGGCAGCAGGTGGATTACAGGTGTGTGTGTGTGTGTGTGTGTGTGTGTGTGTGTGTGTGTGTGTGTGTGTGTGTGTGTGTGTGTGTGTGTGTGTGTGTGTGCGCGCGTGTTCTGATTTATGTACAAGAAGCTGATAAAAGGTTGGAAATCAGAATAGATAAAAAGATGAAGGTGGGCAGAGTGATGGAGGGATGAAGGGAGTTGGGATCATATTTACCCGTCCGCTTCGTAAAACAACTCTCGATCGCTCGCGTCTCAGGGGGCGGGGCAGGAAGGGGCGGGGTTTGTTGTGTTTGTGTCTGCAACTCACACTGCAGGGGGAGAAGACAAAGAGACAGTCAGTAACACAACAAATACCATCGTATGAAACACAACTACAGGTTGTGTGTTTACAGGAAACAATGGTTTACGTGAACTCCAACTTTTATAAACAAACAAAAAACTAAACGATTACACAAAAACGTGTTTAAAACTTCACAAAACAGACTCACAAAAATTCTACAAAATAGACACAAATGAAACAAACGTTTGAAACACACTTTAACATGAACATGACAATCAATGTGTGTGTGTGTGTGTGTGTGTGTGTGTGTGTGTGTGTGTGTGTGTGTGTGTGTGTGTGTGTTCATTTTCACGATGTCCATGTCAACACAAAAGATGCACAGACGCCAGAACAGGATGTAGGAAACTAAACGTTTTAACAACAAAACGACCTGGTACTTCTGATCAAACGCCGAAAAAATGTATTACAGCAGCGTGTCGAGTTAAACTCCAAACACACACACACACACACACACACACACACACACACACACACACACACACACACCCTGAGAGTTTAAAGGTACAGAGGTCAGCGTGCTGATAGAATCATGACTGCTAGATAAACCGAACCTCCATGCAGGGGGCCCAGTGCATCATGGGAAACAAAGAGATACCTGGTATCTGCAGTATGTAGGGCAAAGTGAGATAACAAGGACACACTGTACGTCTGTAGGCCGGTTTGATGCAATAACCACAGCTGGGACAGAGCCATTTATTAGGAAGTGTCTCTGATTAGAGTTTAGTTTATAAGGAAGGAGTCAAAACAAAAAAACATCTGAATAATAAATGAGTGAAGCTGCTGAAGAAGAGGAAACCAGCAGGATGTATCTGGTGCAAATGGAGGCTTAGCTTGAAGGAGATAATCTGCTGCTGTCAGACGGGCCGAAGTGAGGCGAAGCAAAGGAAACGAACCCAACGAAAACACGAGATAGGAGGGGAAAAGATGGGCGGTGAGAGGGATGCAACAGGCTGCAGCTCAGGGATGTATTTATGGATGGAGGGATGAGGAGGAAGAAGAGGAAGAGGGGGGGATGGAGACAGAAAAAAGATTAAGAGCTTAGAAGGCTGGTTAGGCTAATTAGGAGGCAACTGAGGATGGAGGTGAGGAGGGATGAAAACGTCTCCAACTGCATCACTGATTCAGATTAAAAACGTCTTTCACCAGAAACAAACAAACCTCGAAAAATGTGTTCATATTAGTGGTGGGGATTTAACGCGTTCATTTAAATGAACTAAACAGAAAAACGCATTCAAAAAACAATTTAAAAATTTAACGCAATTCATCGCAGCTTGCTTTTGGTGGAGCTAGCGCTAATGCTAACTACTACAGCTATATTAAATAATGTTTGTCCTCCAGTTAAATGAGCCTGTTGTTTAAGACTAGCATTAATAAACCTGCTAATAAAATAATAAAGTTCTGTACTTTTAGATCTGTCCCATTTTAGACAGGGATATTTGGGGTTTTTCTACTGTTTTATATTATTTGATTCTGACCCCCACTAAAATTATAATTTTTTAAAAGTGTTTTTAGGGGCAAATTTTCATGTACTAATAAAATGCAATTAGTTAATTAATTACAAAGCCTCTAATTAATTTGATTATTTTTTTAATCGAGTCACTACTACTAGATATATTAGGGATGCTGTGATACCACATTTTTTCAAACTGATACGATACTGAAACTTGGATCTGAGTACTTGCAGACACCAACTTCTGATACCAATACTTCTACTGCTCAAAAGAACGCAATGAATTGGAAGACGATTTATTTTCTTCTCTGCTTGTTACAGCAAATGAGGGTGAAATAGATATAAAATATTATTAAAAATGATCACAAAACTAAAATATTTAGTGAAAATGTATCATTTTCTGTGAAATTATTATAGTTTTCCTCTCCTAACCACACTGTTCCTCTTTAGCTCAACAGCTCCCCCTAGCCACCAATCTAGAAAACTACAACAGAACTGACCAGTCAGTGAAGCCTTCTGACTGCAGTCAGAGCTACTGCACTGGTATCGGTTAACTTTAACCAGTACAAGGTCATGGTATTGGTTAACTTTAACCAGTATGAGGTCATGGTATCAGTTAACTTTAACCAGTATGAGGTCATGGTATCGGTTAACTTTAACCAGTACGAGGTCATGGTATTGGTTAACTTTAACCAGTATGAGGTCATGGTATCAGTTAACTTTAACCAGTATGAGGTCATGGTATCGGTTAACTTTAACCAGTACGAGGTCATGGTATTGGTTAACTTTAACCAGTATGAGGTCATGGTATCAGTTAACTTTAACCAGTATGAGGTCATGGTATCGGTTAACTTTAACCAGTACGAGGTCATGGTATTGGTTAACTTTAACCAGTATGAGGTCATGGTATCAGTTAACTTTAACCAGTATGAGGTCATGGTATCGGTTAACTTTAACCAGTACGAGGTCATGGTATTGGTTAACTTTAACCAGTATGAGGTCATGGTATCAGTTAACTTTAACCAGTATGAGGTCATGGTATCGGTTAACTTTAACCAGTACGAGGTCATGGTATTGGTTAACTTTAACCAGTATGAGGTCATGGTATCAGTTAACTTTAACCAGTATGAGGTCATGGTATCGGTTAACTTTAACCAGTACGAGGTCATGGTATTGGTTAACTTTAACCAGTACGAGGACCTGGTATCAGTTAACTTTAACCAGTATGAGGTCATGGTATCGGTTAACTTTAACCAGTACGAGGTCATGGTATTGGTTAACTTTAACCAGTACGAGGACCTGGTATCAGTTAACTTTAACCAGTACGAGGACATGGGAACGGTTAACTTTAACCAGTACGAGGACATGGTATCGGTTCACTTTAACCAGTACGAGGACGTGGTATCGGTTAACTTTAACCAGTACGAGGACATGGGAACGGTTAACTGTAACCAGTACGAGGACATGGTATCGGTTAACTTTAACCAGTACGAGGACGTGGTATCGGTTAACTTTAACCAGTACGAGGACATGGGATCAGTTAACTTTAATCAGTATGAGGACATGGTATCGGTTAACTTTAACCAGTACGAGGACATGGTATCAGTTAACTTTAATCAGAATGAGGACATGGTATCGATTAACTTTAACCAGTACGAGGACATGGGAACGGTTAACTTTAACCAGTACGAGGACATGGTATTGGTTAACTTTAACCAGTACGAGGACATGGGAACAGTTAACTGTAACCAGTACGAGGACATGGTATCCGTTAACTTTAACCAGTACGAGGACGTGGTATCGGTTAACTTTAACCAGTACGAGGACATGGGATCAGTTAACTTTAACCAGTATGAGGACATGGTATCAGTTAACTTTAACCAGTATGAGTTCATGGTATCTGTTAACTTTAGCCAGTACGAGGACATGGGATCAGTTAACTTTAACCAGTACGAGGACATGGGATCAGTTAACTTTAACCAGTATGAGGACATGGGATCAGTTAACTTTAACCAGTATGAGGACATGGTATCATTAACTTTAACCAGTATGAGTTCATGGTATCTGTTAACTTTAACCAGTACGAGGACATGGGATCGGTGCATTGCTAAAACATCTTAAAGATAACAGAAGGTATAAAGAGATTCATCCATAAATCATCCTTTATTCTGTAAATTCAGATTTGATGTTTGTATATAGTATTCTAAACCACATGGACCCAACCTCATGTGACTAAATTCTAATTTATCCTAAAACCTTTTAAGCTTCTGTTGGTGAAGATTTGCTCATGACGAGTACAAATATACTAAATTCACTCACTCATCTCATAAAAGCAAATACTACTAAACTACAACCAGTTTCTGTTAGCGAAGCTTCAATTAGGATTTTAAAGACTAGTATCAGTTTTTTGTGACCTTCTCATCTAATTTAGCTCAAATTACAACGAAAAATGTTTTTTTTATTTGACCAACCTAAAATTCATGATTCCCAAAGAAGAAACGTTCTCATCTCTTTGCATTAATTGGCCCTTAGCTATGCTGAGTTCATGGACTAACCAATAAATTGGATTTTTGAGTTTCAAACCAGCCACTCAACGATGAGGCAAATTATGACCAATGTTGTGAAATTCGGATCAGCAGGGAATTTGATGGTGCATTCCTAGTTTCAAAACCTTCAAAAATACCAAGTTAAAATTCAAGCACTTTCAAGGATTTCAGCACCTGTAAGAACCCCGTCCTTCTCTACAGGTTACACTATAAAACGTATTAATCCTGTCTGGATTAGTAGCTCAAATGGTTTTAAAGCTAACATTTTAACATCACGTGTGTCAACTTTAAGACAAAATAAAGACATCTGATAAGACAGTGACTGTTATTTATGTCTTCCTGGTTTACCGCCTGCTGCTGTAGAGCTGAAGTTGTGTTAATGAGCTGAATATGGTTGGAGATAAAGAAGGTGAAAGCTGATACACGGAGGTGCTGCTGTTCCCACCTAAACCAGGATTTATCACCATGCCCCCCCCCCTCCCAACACACAAAGACCCGATAAGTCAGCAGCTAACGAGCTAGCACGCTAACTGACCTGAGTCACCCGTAGCTAAACGTCTCCATAACTTTAAGAACCAATCAAAATAAGCACTCGATGAAATACTTGGACATTTCGACCACTGAATGTTATTGTGAACTATTAAAATAACTTTTAAATATTTTTATTGAAATTTGATTTATTTTACATGTTTGTACTTAAAAAATGAAATCCTTGTTTTAAAAATGTTTTTTAAAGTTTTATGTAATGTTTCAGGTTTTAGGCTGCAAATCAAAATTTTAAGCAAGCTGTCAGGTGCTTTATTTTAGCAAAAAAAAAAAAAGAGGAAACAACAATTTCTTTCAAAGTTAAGGAAACTTTATCAACTAAGCTAAAGGGAAAAAAGGAAATCTCATCGCTCGATCAGGAGGTCTGCAGGGAAAATGTCACCCTGTCCAGGAGGCAGGCCCACATTTCACTACAGAACCAGGAGCAACGGGGAGACGGTCCAAAACAACCAACTAAACCGCTCTGAACCGACTGATTCCACATCAAACTGGATGGATTGAAAATGGATGGATGGCCTGCTGAGTCCCTCCGACCACCACCAACAGACAGGGGTGGGTGGGTGGGTGGGGGGGCAGTGTCTTCTTGTCCCGGGACACAACGGCAAATGTTTAAAACCGATTTGGAGAAAAGTTTTCTTAAATCAATAACTGTCAGAGTGAATTCTGCATAAAAGGAGCTCGGTTAAAACTAAAAGTTTCTATTATTAAAAACTAGTTACAACTGCTCAAAAAACCCAAACTGCAGAAAGTTAGACAAAAAAAGACACTAACCTCTAACTCGTGTTTTAGTACAGATCAATGTTTTAACCACCAGTCAAATCTTTTTTTAATCTATTAACTAAAAAAGTCAGTGAGAATTTCACATTTCTGAGACGAAACCGGACTGATCTACCCGTGAGAGTGAGCCGCTAACGTGAGCTGCAGGTTTTCTTTCAACCGCAGCCGACTACTAAGTGACGAGGCGTGAAACATTAGCCAGCCGAGGAGTCCGAATGTTCTGGTTAGTCTGTGTTACAGTGTAACTGGGCCGAGTGGGAATAAACGGGAGGATGAGCCGATGCTTCCAGCAGGCCTGCAGGGCGACGAGCGGGCCTGCAAACACACACCGACGGTAAAAATAACTCCGCCGGCGAGAGGAGGAATGTGTGCGCCGAAGAATGCTGCTCTGCTTCTGGTTGACAGGCATGGACAAGTGCAGGAGAGGAGGAGGAGGAGGAGGAGAGGAGGAGGAACACCTGAGCCAAGTGAGGAGAGGAGACGAGTAAAACGTGTAAATGGAGGATAAAAGAAGAGAAGCAGCAGGTTTTAATGGCCGTGTTTTAATTAGCAGCTCCTATTTAAATGATCCTCCTGTCTGACTGATGGGAGGCAGGGACAGGTTCCTTTAACATTTCTAAAAGCTGAATTAAACATCTAGAGCTCATGTTTCTCACACTGACGGTTACTTTTATAGAGAAGAAAATGTAAAAACAAAGAATTCTTAGGTAAGTTCTGCATCTATGATCAGTTACTGCAGGCCACATCCTCAGCAGGAGGGATTAGCTATGAAAATGAAGTCTGCCAAAGTGAAACCACCGGTTTCTGCTTCATAATACAAAACAGTTAAACCTGTGACGACTCAGCTGAGTGTTAAAATCACATCTGAGCAGAAAACTGTCGGTTTGACTCCAAACATCACACCAACAGATCTATGCTCGGGAAATAAAGCTCTTGCAGCCTCTATTCAGATTGTTCTTTTACAGGAAATGAGGCGTTTCGACGCGGCTCCACATATTTCACAATCCACCCTGAAACACTGTGGATGCAGTCGGCGCACGGAGGATAAGTGGAGTAAAAACAGCGGGTCGGGCGTGGACGCAGCGCTCGCTGACGACCAGAAAAAAAAAGGAAGTGAGACAAGAAAGAAGTGAATGTCTTCAGAGAAACAGAATCCCGTCAGACCAGACGGGCCGCTCTGCTGCTGATCCTCAGAGAACTAAACTCTGCCCTGATTGGCCGGCTGCCTGCTACCAGTCATGTTACCTGACAGCTGATAGGCCGGAGGAATGGCATGCTGCCCGACTTCACTGCCTCAAGGACATGAACACCTCCACTCCCTGCTTTCAGCTCTGCCGGCCGTGTTGCTGCCGAGCATCCTTATCAACACTCACTCGGGTCAGAACACGCTGTTACTGGTTAACTTCCTGCTAACGTCTCTTCATGAGAGCCTAACAGAAACCGACCCGGTGGCTCTAACAGTGTTTTTAACCTTTGGGTACTGGACCAGCGGATCTGGGTCCTGGATGCTCCGACGGTGTGACGCAGCAGTCCTACTTCCTGTGTCCCAGCACGGGCCGATTCCTCAAACCAACGAGGAACAATGAGAAAACAAAACTGTTGCACAAACTCCCATCAGCTGACTTCAGAACAACAAACATGAAGGAATTCAGAGCGTGATTCAGCAGCCGGTCTGATCACATCAGGGTTAAACCTGGTCCTGTAAGCCCTCCCAGTCCTCACTGGGTAAAGGTCTGCTCCTGGAGTCAACCTGATTAAATGATGTGTTAGTCGCTGAGCGATGGGGTCTCCTAGTATCCAGGGAGACTAAAGCTCCATCTTCTAACGACGTGAGAGGATTTTAGACTGAAACTGACATGAAAGGCAGCAGGTGATGCAGATATTCAATCAGGGGCATCCAAACCGTTCAATACGCCAAGTGTATCGTTCACACGACGCTACAGAAATCAGACTAGAGTTCCTGCTGCTCCAAGTTGATGCAGCTCGATGTCAGAAGAACTAGTTCATCTAAACCGCTGTGCAGCCGTCCTCATCACCTTCCACCTTGGTTTGTAGTTATTTATTGATTTTTATTGACACGTTAGCACCAAAACAAATTCCTGGAGCTGTATGATAAAAACTGCATCTACTGGTAAAAAGTTCTTCATTCCTTAGAGCGTGTGGCCAGGCTACGGCGTCCGACTGGGGCCAAAACTATTGAGCACCCAGCGGCGGCTACGTCCTTGTCGCATGGCGTTGGCGAACAAGAATGAGACTGCTCAGCGTAGGGCTGGGCGATATGACCTCAAATCAATATCACGATTAATGGACGATAACAACCTGTATGCTCAAAAACAAAAGTTGTCCACTAGATGGAGCTGTAGCAGCAAACTTGCTCCAGAGACTAAAATTTCCTGCACAGTACAGGAGTATAGGAGGAGTCACGTGACTAGCATGTGACTCGGACTAGTTGAGTCGTGTCACAGCTCGTTACATCCAGAACCTACTCGCTTACTTTTCATCTTTTTAAATATTGAACATACGATATCCATTTCTCGACCGCTGCTCCGCTTCCTGTTTGATTTGAGACGAGGCGGAGCAGAGCGTCCTCACACACACCAGCTCCTCCTCTCCTTTCAAAACAGTTCTCCACAAGCGTAGTGGTTTCCAGGTTAAACATGTAAAAAAAAAAATCTAAAGACTGCACTTTGGAAAGGTAAACGGGAAATGCAACATATGCAAAAAGATTTGTGCCACAAAAACCAGGAATACCAGCAATTAGTCAAAGCAACGCATCGCGCGTGTGATTAAGTTGCAGCTGCAGCACCGTGTTCAGTCTCCGACTGCAGAAGAAAAAGGAGACCCAGGGCTTCAGCCTCTGCTGCATCAGGAGGTGTGTGAGGGGAAGACGGTGACATAACCGAAAGTTCCCGAGGTGAGCAATAAATACCGGTAATTATAATAAAATACTTTTATTAAAATGTGATAAAACAATGTTTTGTTGTTTTTTGTTTAATTAAAAACAGTTTTTTTCGCACTTTGTTATTTCTCTTAGAATTATACATCAAAGCACCAAAAGAAATATTATTAAGGTACTGGTAATGAAAACCAGGTATTGTTAAAGTAGTAGTATTGAAAAATATTTACCGGTACCCAGCCCTGATCAGAACTGATCATGTAAGTATCCAGTATGTTTTAGAGGTTTCTAAGCTTCAACACACCTGATATCAGTCAGTGGGGGACTAAAGGCCTTCTGCAGAGCAGGTGGTTCAACCACTGAATCAGGTGTGTCGGAGCAGGAAAACCACTAACATGCTGGAGAGTGGACTTCCAGGACCAGGACTGGGCACCGCTTTCAGCTGATTTAACAACCATTTCTCCCTCCACACCACTAGACAGTGCTGTTGGTCGGGTTCCCGCCCCAGTTCTGTCTTTCCACTCAAGCTAAAGTTTCTAAAGCATCATGGAGGAATCCATTCATTCTTAAAGAGATGCGTACTAAATATTTTCAAAGGCCGATTTGTTTTTTTTTTTTTTGTTAGGTCTCACATTAAAAAAATTGAATTAACTAAATGTGAAAAAGGTTTCATTTTTGATGGTGGAATTTATTTTATTTTATTTTTACTATTTTGGAATTAAACTAAAGGGCCGCACAAAGTGACCAAGAGGGCCACGAATGGCCCACAGGCCACACTCTGAACACCTCTGATCCAAAGGAATGTTAGAACTTTAGTGCTAAATTGGGTTGCGTCTCAGAAAATCAGTTCCACGTCTTGTTTGGTTGATCTTATTTCTACTTTCAGTCAAGTTAAATCTCACCTCTTACTGAATGGGATTTAAGTCATTTTAATTTTGTCATTTTAAATCCGCTCATGTAACACTCTTTTTGTCTTGTTTTAGTTGTTTGTGCAGTTTTACTCCTTCTGAAAGCTTCCTTGTTGAACTCATTACCCTTTTTTAAAGTTCGCCTCGCCTTCCTCCACGTATCCGGGTCCGGATCGCGGGGGCAGCATCCCAAGTTGGGCATCCTCTCTTCGGCCAAGTCCACCAGCTCCTCAGCTGGACGCCCAGGCGCTCCCCAGCTGACCTGAAGATGTATTTCCTCCAGGTTGTCCTGGGTCGACCCGGGGGCCTCCTGCCAGCAGGACATGCCCAGAACACGTCCAGGAGGCATCCTGACCAGATGCCCGAACCACCTGAACTGGCTCCTTTCAGTGTGGAGGAGCAGCGGTTCTACTCCGAGTCTCTCCCGAACGTCCGAGCTTCTTACCCTATCCCCCCTCAGGCTGAGCCCGGCCACCCTGAGAAGGAAACTCATTTCGGCCGCTTGGTTCTTTCGGTCATTACCCAACGCTCAGACCGTAGGTGAGGATTGGGAGATAGATCGACCGGTAAATCTAGAGCCTTGCTTTCTGGCTCAGCTCCTTCTTCACCATAACAGGCCGGTTCAGCGTCCGTCACTGCCCCAATCCGCCTGTCGAGCTCCCGCTCCCTCCTACCCTCACTCATGAACAAGACCCTGAGAAATCTTATTTTACATATTTTAGCTGCTTGGTGTTTCATTTTCTAATTTAATTTCAATCTATTTTACATATCTGACAATTAAGTTCCTTATGTATGTGGTTTCTTCCTTTGTAATTTGTTTGTACTCTGCAGGTTTTTCACCCTTTTTGGACTCCGTTTAGTTTTAGTTGACATTATAATCTCCTAATCACAGTTTCTGACAGGAGTTTGAGTTTTGAATAGTGAACTTTTTTTTGTTAATCACGTCGTTTTTTTGTGTTCACATCGTTAAAACTTTAGAATCTTGAGTTCATCTGATAAACGCTGATGGATGGTTAAACAATTTCAGACTTGTTAAACGTCATTATTCTAACTTCACCTGCAGAACCTTCTGTTTGAGAAAAAACACACAAATAATCACTTTGTGTTGTGAAAACACACACAGGAAACAACTGGACACAACCGTCCACAGGAGTCAACATCTTCATCACGCCATCCTCCTCCTCCTCTTTCAGGTTTCTTCTGTAATTACAGACGTGGAGGTGACGGTCAGGAGTGTGTGTGTGTGTGTGTGTAGGGGGGTCCCAGTGTGGTGAGCAGCTGTCACACACACAGACACACAGACAGGTGTCTGAGACAGCCAGCGACCTCTGCACTCCTCTGAGAGACTTCTATTCATCCACACAAAGCTAACAGATGCTAACCTGGCCGAGCAACGTAGCTGTGTGTGTGTGTGTGTGTGTCTCGTCACCACAGACATCATTACACTGCCTCTCACAGTTTTAACCTTTTTACCCAGTCACTCAGCAGGATTACCAGAAAGTTGTTAAAAAAAAGGTCTAAAACGACAAAAATCTGAACACACACCTCGTTACACACAGACCTAAACACACACCTCGTTACACAGACCTAAACACACACCTCGTCACACACAGACCTGAACACACACCTCGTTACACAGACCTAAACACACACCTCGTCAGACACAGACCTGAACACACACCTCGTTACACACACCTCGTTACACACACCTCGTTACACAGACCTGAACACACACCTCGTTACACACACCTCGTTACACACACCTGAACACACACCTCGTCACACACACCTGAACACACACCTCGTCACACACACCTGAACACACACCTCGTTACACACACCTGAACACACACCTCGTCACACACACCTGAACACACACCTCGTCAGACACAGACCTGAACACACACCTTGTCAGACACAGACCTGAACACACACCTCGTTACACACACCTGAACACACACCTCGTTACACACACCTGAACACACACCTCGTTACACACACCTCGTCACACACAGACCTGAACACACACCTCGTCACACACAGACCTGAACACACACCTCGTCACACACAGACCTGAACACACACCTCGTCAGACACAGACCTGAACACACACCTCGTCACACACAGACCTGAACACACACCTCGTCACACACGACCTGAACACACACCTCGTTACACAGACCTGAACACACACCTCGTCACACACAGACCTGAACACACACACAGACCTGAACACACACACACAGACCTGAACACACACCTCGTTACACAGACCTGAACACACACCTCGTTACACAGACCTGAACACACACCTCGTTACACACACCTCGTTACACAGACCTGAACACACACCTCGTCACACAGACCTGAACACACACACATTTTTTTGTATATTTGTCGTCATTTCTGCACCTTTGTGTGGTTGCTGTCGACTTCCTTCAGACGTTTGCCTTCTCAGTCTTTATTTGTTCTGTTTCGGTTGTTTTGCACATCTTTACAGAGTATGTGTTCCTCTTTTTGTCACATCCTTCTCTGTGTTTTAGTTTCTGTTTAACTGTCTTGTAGGAGATTCAGCTCAAAGTATCTTATCTGAAACTTCCTCTCCGTTTCCCGTCCTGATGCTAAGCTGACCATCCTGATTAAACAGCATGATGTTCACATCTGTCTAGATTGATTTTTGTTTATTAAATGGTAAAAATGTAATCTGTTCAAATAAACCTGCCGTCTCCTCTCCTCATCCTTCATCTCTCCATCCCTACACTCCTCCAGCAGTTGTCTCTCTGCTCAACAAGCAACACATTCATCGTCTGTTCGTACACACAGCAGCTGGCGAACACACACACACACACACACACACAGTGGTGTGTCAGCGGGGAGAAGGGCGAGGGAAATCCCACACAGACTCACAAACAGACACACACAGCTGGTCACATCCACACGACGGAGAGTCGTCGCTGCAACAGGCTGCTGTTATTCCTCCATCTTCATCCTGTTTCACACGTGTGCAGCTGTTGACTGCTCAGACTTCATTTTTACAAACTCAACATGTTGGAATTTTGCTAAACTTGTTTCTGTAAAGACGACTTCAGTAGGATGATTTAAGTAAGTAAGTGAGTAAAAATTTATTTATAGAGCACCTCTCAAGATGTAGATCACAACACTCAACAGAACGGTGGGACTCCTGCTCCTCCTCTTCATCTGCCTGCATGCAGACAGCTCTGTCATCACCTGAGACACAGTGAGTCTGTGTTCGAAGAGTCCAGATGAGCTGCAGCGTGCCTCAGCATGTGTTCAGGCCTGGAGGCGACACGCTAACCAAACTGTCAAACTAAGAGTTCATTAACTCAACGACATGCAGATTCCCACAGATAACCCAGCTCTCCTTAGCTTTACCAACTTTAACCATCAGCCAGTGGAATGAAAGCATCTGAGGTTTAACGTTTAGAACCATCAGGGAAGAAATTCATTTTTTATCTAGTTTCCCCAAACCCCTGTAACCCAGAACACTTTCAATCAAAACCCTAATTAAAAATAATCATTTGTACGCTGCTGTTTATTAGAGGTGGCTTTTTAAAACTCTCTCTTTGAATGTTAGACTCTTATTTGAAGTTTTATTTTAATAAAATTAAAACATCTAAAACATATTCAAACACTTAAAATGAATGAAATATGCTGCAGAGGCTTAATGAATCAAATGTCACATGACAAGAATTTTCAGCCATTTGCATTCATTTCCCATCATGCACTGCATCTGAAGATGACTCATATTACATGTGGACACAAGTTAAAACAGTATGAAGGGAAACTCTTCTTCTTCTTCTTCTTCTCTCCGTATAAAGTTGTCTTTGTGTCGGAGGAATATGGCCTTCATGTGAAAAACATACACGCACAAGCACACACACACGCGCACACACACACACACACACACGCGCACACACACACACACACACACACGCGCGCGCGCGCACGCACACAGTTGGTTGTAATTAGATGATGCAGCTCAGCTGACAACAAACCAAAGATACTCTTTATTCTCTAACTTCATCTCTCCATCTCATCCTCCTCATCTCCTCTGTCTCATCCCTCCTTTTTCCCCTCTTCCTGCTCCATTCCTCCTCCTCTTTCTCCACAGAAAACCCAAAGAACCAGAAACAGACGAGAAGCAGCTCAGAGCCTGTTTGTGTGCAGGGCGTGGTGCTGAGGAGGACCAGGTTTCAGACGAATGAAAAGACTCGGAGCCTCTTTGTGAGTCCGCCTCTGGGCAACACACACACACATGTGTGCGCACACACACACACACACACACACACACACACACACACTGTCTGAAGCTTTCCCATGGGGACGGTTTATTGTTATTTTCAACTAAAAACCTGAATGGCCTCTGATGGGCACACCTACTAACGCAAACCCCCATTCACACCTGAGACCACACCCACCACACACACACACACACACACACACACACACACACACACACACACACA
>SSNR01000181.1:788796-820108 GCA_006937965.1 Callopanchax toddi
CGTCACACACACACACACACACACACACACACACACACACACACACACACACCTCAGTTTTCTATTAAAGCAGAAACTCCAGTCTTATAGAAACTTTTGTCCCGATTATTTATTTATCACAGGCATCTCTTATTTGTCTCGGTTATATTTTGGGTTCGTTTTGCTCATCACTGCGTCTCCATCTGATTTGTTACGTTTGTTTTATTCAGATGCCTCTAAAATCAAGTCGTGTTCATTTAGTCATCGTGTTTCTGTTGCTTTGCGCTACACAGAAACATCACAGTTCGTTGATCCTCGGCTCTCCCAGTAACTCACTGGGCTGCGACTGCTGGAGACAAACAGCAAACGGGATTCAGGAGGGCGTTTTCAGGATATCTGGAAATATTCTAGGGTTTCTGTTTCCAGGTGCGACCCTCAGGGTCTCGCTCTCGTGTCACTAGAGTTTTAAACATAAAAAGTGTCCTGAGTGTCGTGGGTCGCCTGGAACTCATCTCTGTTTGCTTTCTAGGAAAAAATTTGGGAGAAGTCTGAGACCCAACCATAAATAAACAGATAATTTGTCACTAAATTATTCAATTATTCAAAACTGCTTTTAAATAACTCTTTTATGTTCTTGTTGTTGTTTTTAATGATTTTGATTTGTAATGATATTTTGTTTGTTTTATTGATTTTATTTGTTTTTTATCATGTTTGATTCAGTTTTCTGTGAAGCACTTTGTGATTTTTTCTGTGAAAGGTGCTATAGAAATAAACTTTACTTACTAAATTATAACAAGAAAATGTGCATGTTGGCAGAGGACGAGGGAACACCAGCAGAATGACGCTCGTCAAAAATACGTCTCCGTTATTTACGTCATGACCGCCACACGCCCTGCGTCCAGTCAAATGTCTGTAAACCAGTTTATTTCACTCTGTGTTTGGACATTCGGGCTTCCGTAGCAGCATTTCTGTTAGTTCATCACTAAATGTCTCGACTCTGCCCCCTGCTGGTGTAATTTGGTAAATGTGATCTCCTTAAATGTAAATGCAGGATATTTTAAGATTAAAAGAATCAGAAAATTTCAGCTTTGATCAAAAGTTTTCTATATAGTCTGCTACGGTTGGTTCTGGTTCTGGTTCTACTGGAGGTTCAAATGGAGTTTTCCTTTCCACTGTCGCCCTGGTACTCTGCTGTTCTCGGGGGATTGAGTTGAAGTGACGATTCAATCTAATCTATTGGTTCCTGAAGAACGGAACAATCTGACCAATTAGCATCTTTTATTCTAATTAGATTATAAATGAACTGAATTTACTGCAAACAAACTGGACGTGTTGCTTTGAGATAATTTGTAAACCCAATGCTATATAAATAAACTGAATTTAAAAAATAAACTCAGAAAAAGATCATAAAATCTACGTCATTCAGTCGGATTCTTAATACGTTAAAGGGCCCATGACATCAGTTTCCGTGTTTTCTGACTTATCTATCATGTTGCAACGTTGAGTTCTCACCTTAAACCTGCCAGAAAGAGCAAAAAATGGCATCCATCTGTCTCCTAGTACAGCCAGTGAGAAGCTCTTCCAGGTTTCAGACCCAGGTTTCAAACAGTTTTTTTCACTCCAGCCCGCTATGAGGTCATAGTGATCCGGACTTGCTTATATGGTCAATTCTCCTCCCACATGCACGTTCACGACAACTGGAGCGAGGCAGTGCCGCCGCCATTGCCCATAGACCGTGTAGTGTTTAGTTTCAGTTTCGTTTCTCTTTCACGCGACGACACTGCCCCCTACTGGGCACTGCCCCCTACTGGGCACTGCCCCCTACTGCAGCAGAAGTGTCAGGCTGCCAAATCAGGAGAAACCCAGCAGAACCGGAAGGCGGCGCTTTCTTCTGATCTCTGAGTTGCTCGTTAGGAAATAATTACAGCGTATTTTGAGTTATAATGGTGCAACGCTAATCTAGAGGCATCAAAGATTACACCTGTTTAATATAAAGTGATTTAAATATGGAGTCACAGGCACTTTAATTATTTTATTGCTCGCCAGTCTGTTCTCTTTATTTTGGGCGATGTTTTTATTACTTTACCATACTCTGGTTTAATCACTGTTACATGTTTCAAAAGGTTGTATTTTTTACGTTTTATCTTATTGCTATGCTCTCTGTATTTGTAATCTGACGATCATCATCATGGAATTTTACTACAATAACTAAAATATCTTGTTCCATTAAATCTAAGCAGAACAGTCAAATCTTTAGAGTCTTTTAAAAGTCAAACCAAGTTCAACGTCAAACATTTTATTTTTTTACTCTAAAAACTGACTGACTTTTGAATTTCTAAAGAACAATTAAAGTATTAAAAATAACGTAATGCTGAAAAGATCATTTAAAAACAGCTGGAAACAAAAAAAAGATGCGAGAGAAGAAGAGACTGAAGTGTTGACAGTCATCATATCGAGTGTTTGTTGACATTTTGTCTACAGATGGAGGACAGAGACTCTTTGAACCTTCACACACTGAACTCCTCGAACTGTCTGAGGATGAAGAGGATGAGACCACAGCCTGAATATCAGCTGATCGTCATGACAACACCTCACAGAACGGGACACACAAAGGTACGGTCAAGATGTTTCACCGCCACCGCTCTCTAATGACAAAACACTCTGTGTGTGTGTGTGTGTGTGTGTGTGTGTGTGTGTGTGTGTGTGTGTGTGTGCTCATTCATGCAAACTGTAATTACTTAATAATGAGGTGTGTGTGATTCCCTGTCATTTTAGATAAAGTGTGTGTGGCCAAACTACTACACTGTGCGAGTCTGTGTGTGTCATCAGTAACGCAACATATCATCATAATTAGTTAAGAGCATGTCTGAGAACACAAAGACACGCCCCCAAAGATCAAAACTTCAAAATAAAAGCCCTGAATTATGTTTTTAAAAAAGTAAATATTTCAGAAAATAAATGTTTCATTAAAATAAAACACATAGGAAAACAGAAAAAGAAGACTTCTTCTCTCTGGTAGCAGCAGCCTGTTACAGAGGCACAATCTGGACCTGAATCTATAAAAACACCAAAGAGAACTCCGTCTGACAGGAAACTGGATTTTAGCTCCTGATTCCCAAACAGCTGTTGGTTGAATAAAGATCTGTTTTTATGTAAAGCACTTTGGAAAGCAGCATCTTTGCTCTTTTTAAATGAGCTGTTCAACTAAACTGACAACGACATTACAGGATCTCTCAGGTCCTGGTTCAGGTCTTCGGGGGATCTGTTCCTGATTAGATTGAAACTGAATAAATAAAAACAGCAAAAGTCCAACGAAAGTCTCTTCAGACCTTCAGAAGTCTGGAGAACTGCTGATCCAGAACAACGTCACAGGATTACAGGAAAGTCTGGGAGGAAGCTGGTGGCTGAACCATCAGAGAGGTCGGAGCGTCAGCGAGAGACGGAGGAAACGAAACGCAGCAGAAAGAAGGATGGAGAGGAAATGAGTCCACCTCCTCCGACGAGCAAACGTCTCCACCTCCTCCGCACTCTGAGGCATTCAGGTGAACCCCGTCAGGTCTGCGTTCACAAAAACTCACGTGAACAGAATCTAGGGGCATGTTGGAGCTGCTGTTGCCACGGCAACGAGGTGTGTCCCATGTTTGCAGAACAAACAGCGTTACCTGTTCAGAGGTGTGTGTGTGTGTCAGATTACAGCTAACAGTCAGATTAATGGGGATTATGCAGCTCTGTTAGCTCCATTCACATGCTGCTGCTCAGCTGCAACAACACAACCAGACTCACAACGACCACACAACCAGACTCACAACAGCTCAACCAGACAACTGATGAAGAGGACAACCATTCCAACACATCCCACATAGGACCAATGATCAAATCTGCTGTTTTTAATTATCTGGCTGCAGGAAATGACTGAAAACTGATCTGAGATCAGATCAGAGCAGAGAGCTGCATCGAGTCGAGGAGGGAACAGGACCAGAGGGAAGAAAAGTGCAGGAAATACAGACAGACGACAGGAAATAGAAGCAAACGTAAAAGAGACAGAGACGCATCAAAAATGAAGACTGGAAAAATACAAAACAACGAGAAAAAGTAGTGGAGGAGGAAAGGAAAGAAAGGTGAAGACGATTTAGAAAGTAGACATGAGGAAAAAAGGAGAAAGGAGTCAGAACACAGGAGGAGACATGAAGAAAAAAATGAAGTGAGGAACAAAAGGAAGACAAGTAGTAAAAAGGGACAGATGGAAAGAGAGAGGACACAAAGACGAAGAAGAGAGTTTAAAAAACAAAAACAAGTAACTAAAAAGAAGAAAAACTGGTGAAATATAATAAGAAATGATATGATGGACAGACGGATCAGTAAAAACTTTTTTTAACGGTGAAGCAGGAAGAAAAATAAGAAAAAAGAAGGAAAAGGAAGTAAAGGGAGGGAAGTGAGGAAGATGAGGAGAGAAGATAAGAAAACATGAATGAAGGTAGGAAATGAAAAACTAGTATAAACAAGATATAAACAGGAAGGAAGGAAGAAAGAATGATAGAAGAAAGAAGGATCAAAAGGAAGGAAAAAGAGGGAGGAAGAGCCCTGGATTTATCCCTCCTCTTCCTCACTTTGTGAAGTGATTATTGTTCAAACTAAATCTACCTTTATTGACTCAAACCGTTGTGGACATTTACACCTCCGTCCTCAGACAGAAACGATGAGTCAGCAGGAACACCGAGTTGAGGGGCGGGGCTTCGTCTGTTAACCCCTTCATCCCCTACAACAGATCCTCCTCTTCTTCACTTTCTAAGGTTTCACTCCATCAGAGACCAGAACAGCTGGGAGCTTCATTACCGGATCAAACTATTTAGATCTGATTAGATAAAAACTCAGGAATGTCACAGAGTCCAAATATAAAAAAGGAATACAAAACATAAATACAGACACAGAACTGTTAGAATAAACGTTCTGGTTAATACAGAACTCATGGTATCATGGGTATCAGATGCATCATGGGTATCAGGGTCCATGGTTCTTTACTGTAGTTTTTTTATCTGTTATAGAAGTTTAAATTACCGTCAGTCAAAACGGGAATTTGGTTTGGTCCAATTGAATTGGAGGAAAAAGGAGAGATAAAGGAAATAAAAGACTGGATGGAAGAATAAAGAAATGGTTGTATAGAAGGATGGATGTATGAATGGATGGATGGAAGAAAAAAATATTGATGATGGATGAAGGAATAAATGATAAAAATGAAGGATAAAGAAATGAACAAATAGAGGGATGGATGGATGAAAAGGAAGAGAAAAAAACAGCTGAATGGATGAAAAAATAAAGGATGGATGGAGGAACAGATGATAAAAGAGTAGATGGAAGGATGACGAGTGAGTCAGGCAGGTCTTAGATGGACCTGTTGAATGAGATGCCAGCAGCTCTGTGTGTGTGTGTGTGTGTGTGTGTGTGTGTGTGTGTGTGTGTGTGTGTGTGTGTGTGTGTGTGTGTGTGTGTGTGTGTGTGTGTGGGTGGGTGTGGTGAGACTGTGCTGCTGATAAGCAGCTTGAGGAGCTAACTACCACTGCAGGAGTGTGTGTTGGGAGTGTGTCAGTGTGTATGGTGGTTAGTTACACACGCACGCACGCACGCACGCACGCGCACACACACACACACACACCTTCCCCCTGTTGGCTGCAAATAAAGCCGTATTTATTTACCGAGAGTCCAAAGTCTGAGCGGCTTGACTGTGAAAGAATGTCACAACCAACAGAACAAGGAGGAGGGAGGGGCGTGGGGGGGGAGGGGAGGGGCGTGGGGGAGGAGGGGAGGGGGGAGGAGGGGAGGAGCGTGGGGGAGGAGGGGAGGGGAGGAGGAAGATGCTCACAGGAGCTTATCTTAAACTTTATGGTTTCTTGTGTTAAACTCCAACCTGCTGCTGTTTCTGTTCTGTGTTTTATTCAGAGACGGAGCCGTTTTAGTTTTCTGTCCCTGATTCAGATCTGAGGTTCTAGGATGGACCTCCAGCCGATCCAGGTCCTCAGCCTGATTCTTTTCTAATATGATGAAGACTAATGCTATTTCATTATTCACGAATCAGTTTTCCATTTCTTCTCCTTTCGCTCTGATAACTCTTGTTAATCATCATCATTTAATGTTTCACTGCGTCCACCTCTCAGGTCTCAGTTTGGAGCAGAAACTGACCATTTCATAGATTCATTTATTAATTTAGCTGATAAATATCAAAACAAAGACTTCCTGTCTGCAACCACCACGCTCTTCTATATCAAGAAAAGAAACAAAAAGTGATTTTTCTCATGAAAGTTGATGATTAGAATGTTTTTTTTTTTTTTTTGCTCAATTGAAACATCTGATTGGTCCATCATGTGAGAATGAGGAAGAGGAGGGTTAACAGGAAGTGAAGCAGCTTCTCACCAGGAGAGTGGAGCAGGAGAAGGAGGAAGTGGAGAAACAATAGCTCCTCTCTGTGTGTGTTGTTGGTCCATGTGAAGTCTTTATTATCAGAGTTACATAACGGTCAGAGATGATGTTCATCCTCTGGAGCCGCTGGGCTTCCAGGAAACTTCAACAAACTCAAAACTTCAACAAAACTCACCAAAACTTCAACAAAACTCACCAAAACTTCAACAAAACTCACCAAAACTTCAACAAAACTCACCAAAACTTCAACAAAACACACCAAAACTTCAACAAAACACACCAAAACTTCAACAAAACTCACCAAAACTTCAACAAAACTCACCAAAACTTCAACAAAACACACCAAAACTTCAACAAAACACACCAAAACTTCAACAAAACTCACCAAAACTTCAACAAAACACACCAAAACTTCAACAAAACACACCAAAACTTCAACAAAACACAACAAAACTTCAACAAAACTCACCTAAACTTCAACAAAACTCACCTAAACTTCAACAAAACACACCAAAACTTCAACAAAACACACCAAAACTTCAACAAAACACACCAAAACACACTCAAACTTTTACAAAACACACTCAAACTTTTACAAAACACACTAAAACTACAAAATAACACACTAAAACTACAAAATAACACACTAAACTACAACAAAACTCACTAAACTACAACAAAACTCACTAAAACTTCAACAAAACACACTAAAACTTCAACAAAACACACTAAAACTACAACAAAACACACTAAACATCAGCAAAACACACTAAAACTTCAACAAAACACACTAAAACTACAACAAAATACAATAAAACTACAACAAAATACAATAAAACTCCAACAAAACACACTAAAACTACAACAAAACACAATAAACATCAGCAAAACTCATAGAAACTTCAACAAAACACACTAAAAGTTCAACAGAACTCAATAAACTTCAACAAATCTCACTAAAATGTCAAGAAAACTCACTAAACGTCAGCAAAACTCACAAACTAAATTTAAAAACACTTCAGAAAACTTTAACAAAACTTTCTGAACTTTTACTGTAACAAAACTCTCAAAATCCTAACAGCACAATGCTAAATCTAACAATCAGACTCCCAGGTAGAGAAGGGACTAATTCCCCTCCCACCAGGTTTGTTAAAAATAATGAACAACTCTCAAACCTCATGTCTAAACTCTAAAGCAGCTCATCGATTAAAAACCAGACAAGTTTCCACTCATCTTCACCAGAGCAGATCGGAAACATCTGGGTCATTTTTACAGCAGTCTGATGAAGCTTCAAAAAATTTAACTCATAGAAAAACTCCCCCAGACTTTAAAAAACAAAACAAAAATCCTTTCAAACCGAACAGTCTGTCCAGCTGTGACATCAAACTAAACCTAACCATAACAACCCGTAAGGCCAAATTCATCTAAACCACCAGGAAAGGAGCTCATTCATATCAGCAAAAAGTGTAAAAGATAAAATATAAACAATATTTAGTTCAAATTACTCAGTTTACACAAAAAACACACAACACAGGTAATAAAATCTGCTACATAAACATCACTGAACATCAAAATTAAAGTGTTTCAATTGAAATTAATAACTGAAACAACACTCCTCCGTGAACCGTCACCTTATCGTGGTGGAGGAGTTTGAGTGCCCTAATGATCCTAGGAGCCATGTTGTCTGGGGCACTTGTGCCCCTGGTAGGGTCACCCATGGCAAATTGGTCCTAGGTGAGGGGTGAGATAAAGTGCGGTTCAAAAGACTCTTCATGCAAGTACAATCATCGAGCCAGTGTACCCGGCCCAGAGGGTTACCGGGGTCCCACCCTGGAGCCAGGCCTGGGGTTGGGGCCAGTGAGCGAGCTCCTGGTGGCCGGGCTTCCGCCCATGGGGCCCGGCCGGGCCCAGCCCGAACTGGATACATGGGCTCATCCACCTGTGGGCCCACCACCTGCAGGAGGAACATGAAGGGTCTGGTGCATTGTGGATCGGGTGGCAGACCGAGGCGGGAGCTTTGGCGGTCCGATCCCCGGACACAAAAACTGGCTATCGGGACATGGAACGTCACCTCTCTGGCGGGGAAGGAGCTGGAGCTTGTGGAAGAGGCTGAGCGATACCGGCTAGATATAGTCGGGCTCACCTCGACACATAGCGTTGGCTCTGGAACCCGAGTCCTTGAGAGGGGTTGGACTCTCTTGTATGCTGGAGTTGCTCCGGGTGAGAGGCGGAGGGCTGGGGTGGGCTTTCTGTTAGCCCCAAGACTCTCTGCCTGTATGTTGGGGTTTTCTCCGGGGGACGAAAGGGCAGCTTCCCTGCGCCTTCGGGTTGGGGAACGGGTCCTGACTGTTGTTTGTGCTTATGCTCCAAATAGCAGCTCAGAGTACCCACCCTTTTTGGAGTCCCTGGGACGAGTGCTGGATAGCGCTCCTACTGGGGACTCCATAGTCCTGCTGGGGGACTTCAACGCTCACGTGGGCAATGACAGCGTGACCTGGAGGGGCGTGATTGGGAGGAACGGCCCGCCCAATCTGAACTCGAGTGGCGTTCTGTTTTTGGACTTCTGTGCAAGTCGCAGTTTGGCCATAACGAACACCATGTTCAAACATAAGGATGCCCACCGGTACACCTGGTACCAGGGCAGCCTAGGTTACAGGTCGATGATTGACTTTATAGTTGTATCATCTGACCTGAGACTGTATGTTTTGGACACTCGAGTAAAGAGAGGAGCGGAGCTGTCAACTGATCACCACCTGGTGGTGAGTTGGATCAGATGGCAGGGGAAGATGCTACGCAGACCTGGTAGACCCAAACGTATAGTGAGGGTCTGCTGGGAACGCCTGGCAGAAGAGCCTGTCAAGATGGTCTTCAACTCCCACCTCCGGCAGAGCTTCGACCGCGTCCCGAGAGCAGTGGGGGACATTGAGTCCGAATGGGCCTTGTTCCGCTCTGCGATTGTTGAGGCGGCTGTTGCTAGCTGTGGTCGCAAGGTAGCCGGTGCCAATCGTGGCAGTAACCCCCGTACCCGCTGGTGGACACCAGAGGTTAGGGGAGCCGTCAGGCTGAAGAAGGAGGCCTACAAGGCATGGCTAGTCTGTGGGTCTCCAGAGGCAGCTGATGGGTATCGGAGGGCCAAGCGGGGTGCAGCAGTGGCAGTTTCCGAGGCAAAATCTCGAGCGTGGGAGGAGTTCGGCGAGACCATGGAGAAAGACTATCGGTCGGCTCCAAAAAGGTTCTGGCAAACCATCCGGCGCCTCAGGGGAGGAAGGCGGCAACTCGCTCACACCGTTTACAGTGGGGATGGGGAGCTGCTGACATCAACTGGGGCTATAGTCGGACGGTGGAAGGAATACTTTGAGGAGCTCCTCAATCCCACCGACACGCATTCCTATGAGGAACCAGAGCTGGGAGACCTGGGGATGGACTGTCCAATCTCTGGGGCAGAAGTCGCTGAGGTAGTCAAAAAACTACGCAGTGGCGGAGCCCCAGGGGTGGATGAGATCCGACCTGGGTATCTGAAAGCTATGGATGTTGTAGGACTGTCGTGGTTGACACGTCTCTGCAACATTGCGTGGTCATCGGGGGCAGTCCCTGTTGAGTGGCAGACTGGGGTGGTGGTTCCCATTTTTAAGAAGGGGGACCAGAGGGTGTGTTCCAACTATAGGGGGATCACACTCCTCAGCCTCCCTGGGAAGGTCTACTCCAGGGTACTGGAGAGGAGGGTCCGGTCGATAGTTGAACCTCAGATAGAAGAGGAGCAATGTGGTTTTCGTCCTGGTCGTGGAACTGTGGACCAGCTCTTTACCCTCGCTAGGGTGATGGAGGGGTCATGGGAGTTTGCCCAACCAATCCACATGTGTTTTGTGGATTTGGAGAAGGCTTATGACCGTGTCCCCAGGGACACCCTGTGGGGGGCGCTCCAGGAGTACGGGGTGGATGGTCTTTTGTTAAGGGCCATTCAGTCCCTGTACCAGAGGAGTGTGAGTCTGGTCCGCATAGCCGGCAGCAAGTCGGACCTGTTCCCAGTGAGGGTTGGACTCCACCAGGGCTGCCCTTTGTCACCGGTCCTGTTCATAACCTTTATGGACAGGATTTCTAGGCCCAGCCGTGGTGTGGAGGGTGTTGAGTTTGGTGACAGGAGAATCTCGTCTCTGCTTTTTGCAGATGATGTGGTCCTCCTAGCTTCATCAGGCTCTGACCTACAGCTCTTGCTGGGGAGGTTCGCAGCCGAGTGTGAAGCGGCTGGGATGAGGATCAGCACCTCCAAGTCTGAGGCCATGGTTCTCGGTCGGAAAAGGGTGGATTGCCAACTCCAGGTCGGGAGAGAGATCCTGCCTCAAGTGGAGGAGTTCAAGTATCTTGGGGTCTTGTTCACGAGTGAGGGAAGGAGGGAACGGGAGATCGACAGGCGGATTGGGGCAGCGTCTGCAGTGATGCGGACGCTGAACCGGTCTGTTGTGGTGAAGAAGGAGCTGAGCCGGAAAGCAAGGCTCTCGATTTACCGGTCGATCTACCTCCCAATCCTCACCTATGGTCATGAGCTCTGGGTAATGACCGAAAGAACGAGATCGCGGATACAAGCGGCCGAAATGAGTTTTCTCCGCAGGGTGGCCGGGCTCAGCCTTAGGGATAGGGTGAGGAGCTCGGACATTTGGGAGAGACTCGGAGTAGAACCGCTGCTCCTCCATGTCGAAAGGAGCCAGTTGAGATGGTTCGGGCATCTTGTTAGGATGCCCCCTGGACGCCTCCCCAGGGAGGTGTTTCAGTCATGTCCTGCCGGCAGGAGGCCCCCAGGTCGACCCAGGACACGCTGGAGAAAATATATCTCTGGTTTGGCCCTGGAGCGCCTTGGGATCCTGCCGGAGGAGCTGGTAGAAGTGGCTGGGGAGAAGACTGTCTGGAACTCCCTAATTGGGATGCTGCCCCCGCGACCCGGACCCGGATAAGCGGAAGAAGATGAGACAAGACGAGAAACTGAAACAACAATTCTATCATAAACTAAGATCCAAACTTTAAATAACATTTTAAACAGAGTTTATGAAGGTCTGTTGCTTCTGTGTAAAGATGGAGGCGCTCAGGTCAGAGTCAGGTCTTAGTTCAGGGTTCTGGGGCGACCCGGGTCACATAGAGTCCTTCAAAACACACAAACACACACAGACACACACGAGGGTTATATGCTGCTTCTCGTCTAAAATTAAACCAGCAGAGAGACCACAGAGCAGCCTCGCATGTGTGTGTGTGTGTGTGTGTGTGTGTGTGTGTGGTGATACTGATCCCACAGCAACACACTTCTATGGGAAGAGACCAGAGTGTGTGTCCTACTTTGAGCCTCTCCCTCTCAGATTTCACTGGTCGTCAGTTTAAACTCTAATAACTGATGATTGATTGACTGATTGATTGTTGATCAATAATCTGACAGAAAGGTGAAGCTAAACACACCGGTCCTCAGCTCGCTGCTTCCTGAGCGACTGATCAGGTCTGTCAGAGCCAGAGGAAGATGAGCGGCTCGTCATCACGTCTGATGATGACTCACCTGCAGGACGCATCGCCACACACTGACTCACAAACCAACACAACAGGAGGAAGGATTACAACACACACACACGCACACACACACACACACACACACGTAAGCACTGGACTGGTCCTGTGTGTTAGAGTTCAGCTGTTTAACTCAACAACAACAACAACAACAACAACAACAACCTGATGCTGCAGACCGAGTCCGAGGTCGATTCCAGTCCCCACATCAAGTTTGTGTTTGTTACATCTCTGACAAAAAAACAACCACAAACTGAACATAAATCATCCTAAAAGGATGTCAGACACACAAAAATACTCAAATAGAAGGTAAACAAACTACAATGAGCCACAAAGATCCAAAACAAACACAAACAGGACAACACAAAGTTACACAAACAGGACAACACAAAGTTACACAAACAGGACAACACAAGGACTCACAAAGTAATACAAACAGGACAACACAAGGACTCACAAAGTAACACAAACAGGACAACACAAGGACTCACAAAGTAACACAAACTGAAAAACAGACACAGAGAAGGAAGAGAAAAATGACAACAATAAATTTGAATAAACAAACACAGAAGCTGTTTAAAGGAAAACAGAGCTGAAGAGACAAAAGTCTCACATCCATCAAAGAAACCAAACTTTGAATTTTAAACTTGTTAAACTGATGATGATTCACTTTTCTAACACCAGAAATGAGCCACTAAATCCTGTCAGAGCAGAAAGTCTCTAAAAGTTCAGATCGTTTATCTGATTCGATGGGTTAAAGTCCGCCTGGCCGACAAACTTCAATAAAACAGAGTTAAAGCACAGGAGCAGAGAGGAGGGATGTCAGGCCAGAGGAGGAGGAGGAAAACCATCTGGTCCATCCTGAGGAGTCTGACTCCCACCCCTCCCCCATCCTCCTCCTCACCTCCCATGTCAGAAGAAGCAGAAGGAAATAAAACCCGTCTTCTAATTCATTGTGTTTTTTGTGCGGTAGATGCAGGGGTCACATTAACGGAAGATTTTCTGTATTTGACTCTTTTTTTTTAAACTTTGACGGAAAAATCTGAAAGTCGTCAGCCAATTTGATGGATTACAATCAAACATCTGTGTGTGTGTGTGTGTGTGTGTGTGTGTGTGTGTGTGTGTGTGTGTGTGTGTGTGTGTGTGTGTGTGTGTGTGTGTGTGCTAGCGCCAGCTGTGGGGCTGCGAGCAGACGTTTCTCGCTCCGCGACGCGCTGACAGACACCGGGGGTCTCATTTAGAAAACTTGCTAAGACGGGTCTGAAAGTTGCGTAAGTTACTTTCTCCGCAAACTTTGGGGTGTATATAAAAACAAGCGTGACAGAAAAATGTGTGAAACTTTATGGAAACTTTGAACCTTGTTTAAGCACGCACACATACACACACACAGACCCTCCACACGTGTCTCTGAACAGGAAAAAAATGAGAATTTGAATGAAAACATTCTTGGAAAACAACTTGGATCAGATCCAAGTATCGGTACGTACTCAGATCCAAGTATCAATACGTACGCAGATCCAAGTACCAATACGTACGCAGATCCAAGTACCAATACGTACTCGGATCCAAGTACCAGTACATACTCGGATCCAAGTATCAGTACGTACTCGGATCCAAGTATCAGTACGTACTCGGATCCAAGTATCAGTACGTACTCGGATCCAAGTATCAGTACGTACTCGGATCCAAGTATCAGTACGTACTCGGATCCAAGTATCAATACGTACTCAGATCCAAGTATCAATACGTACTCAGATCCAAGTATCAATACGTACTCAGATCCAAGTATCAATACGTACTCAGATCCAAGTATCAATACGTACTCAGATCCAAGTATCAGTACGTACTCGGATCCAAGTATCAGTACGTACTCAGATCCAAGTATCAGTACGTACTCAGATCCAAGTATCAGTACGTACTCGGATCCAAGTATCAATACGTACTCGGATCCAAGTATCGGTACGTACTCGGATCCAAGTATCGGTACGTACTCGGATCCAAGTATCGGTACGTACTCGGATCCAAGTATCGGTACGTACTCGGATCCAAGTATCAGCACGTACTCGGATCCAAGTATCAATACGTACTCAGATCCAAGTATCAATACGTACTCAGATCCAAGTATCTATACGTACTCAGATCCAAGTATCAATACGTACTCAGATCCAAGTATCTATACGTACTCAGATCCAAGTATCTATACGTACTCAGATCCAAGTATCAATACGTACTCAGATCCAAGTATCAGCACGTACTCAGATCCAAGTATCAGTACGTACTCAGATCCAAGTATCAATACGTACTCAGATCCAAGTATCGGTACGTACTCAGATCCAAGTATCAGTATCGTACTGTCTGAAAAGAAGTGGTATCACTGCATCCCTAATAATTTCAGCTCTCAAAAAGAAATGTAGAATACAGTTTGATAGAAAACATTTAGGTTTTAATATTTGTTGATATTTTATGTTAAAACTTATTGAAATTAAATTTAAAAATGATAAAAGACTAACTTTTTAAAGCTATTAGTTGAACTTTCTATTAATAAAATACAACGAATCATTAAGTTTTAGAAAATAAAAAGTTAATGAATCAACTTCAGTTCCTCCTTCCTCTCCTCCTCCTGCACCGCCTCTCATCCAATGGAACATAATCTTATCTAAAAAAGGCGGGTCTAAAAATAGAGATCGGACTCCGACAGGAGAACTGGAGAACGAAAGAAAGAAATACAGACAGGAGGAGCAGCAACGTCCACCTCCTCCTGCTCCTCCTGTCTGAGGCTTCAGCATCATCAGGTTTAGTTTCACGTCTGTTAACCAATCAGACCTCAGCAAGTGACGGAGAAGGAGGAAATCAATAAGGAATGTGTGTGTGTGTGTGTGTGTGTGTGTGTGTGTGTGTGTGTGTGTGTGTGTGTGTGTGTGTGTCTGTGTGTGAGGTTAATGTGGAGAAACAAAAGTCTCTGAGGAGACGGCAGCTTTTAATTAGCTGCTCCTTTTCTGTCCCTGTAGACACAAACGTCCCACTGAAGCTCCCATTAACACCCATTTAACACACACACACACACACACACACACACACACACACACACACACACACACACACACACACACCAGCAGTGTGTAATCATCTCACATCAGCTTCATTAATGACTCACAAACTGTATAAAGGAGCTGTAAACGATGCTTCATCTGTCAGAGAACAACATTTTTAAAACATTAAAAACTCAACAAAAGTTTAAAACAAAAACAAAAAAAGACAAAAATGAATTTTTTATCTTTAAAAAATTATCTGGAAAGAACAAAATTCAAATTTTAAATTAAAAATGTTACCAGAGTTTGGTTTATTATACAAAAATGATTAAAAATAAATCCTTCATCTGATTTATTCTTACGCAAATATTTTACATGTGGCAACAAAATTTAGGAAATCTGAAATTATAAATACTTTTTTTCATTTGTGAGACTGAATCAGTTATTCAAACAAACAAATCCGTCCAATCAGAGAGCACCGACTGAACAAAGTAAACAGCTCTCTGAGTTGAATCTCAAACAAGCCGACAGCGAGGATGATGAAGATAAAGAGGAGTCACAGTCGGTTGGTTTCACTCCTCCTCCTCCTCCTCCTCCACCTGTACGCAGCGAAAACAAGCATCCCTCCATTCAAGCTGCTTCATGTCTTTACACGACTGACTGCAGGCTGTGTGTGTGTGTGTGTGTGTGTGTGTGTGTGTGTGTGTGTGTGCTTCCATTCCCACAAAAACACTCACAATGAAGGAGAGCAGCAGCAGCAGCACAACACACTCTTTGTGTCATCGACGACATCATCAGACGTTTTAAAGGATCCACCACAGAAGAAGATGAGCAGCTCAAGAGTTTGGATGTTTTTATGAAACCGTTAAGTGACTTTATCAACGGTTTCCTGTCTGATAAACTCTCCTCTCTGATTCAGTTTTCAGGTCCGGTTTTTGGGGGCAGACTACTCAGACCTGAGTCAGTCACAGAACGGAGTAAGTCTTCAGCATCCACTCTGATGTTATGATTAACCCCACATCCTCCCCCACCCAGAGGCCCCCGCCCCCTGCTGCTGCTCCATGAGAGAGGAGTTAAAGTTTCCCCCCTCAGCGAGAAGAGCCGTCCGTGAGAGAAAGAGGGGAGAGATCAGCGCCTGTCGCCGAGGGCCCAGCTCGGCCTTAGTGTTGAATTTCGTAATGGAATGCTAACTGCTCATCCGGATCTCTCCTCCTCCTCTTTGTGCTGCTGCTCCTGACAGCGGAGGAGGAGAGAAGGACCAAACACAGCAGGATCGTGTGGGTTATCATCCCAGGAAAACTTCCACTTCAGCTCAAACACCGGAACCTGATCGAAACAAGATGTCAGCCTGATACGGGCTCCAGAGGTCCACCTGGACCGGTGCGGTCCAAACGGCCGTGAAGCTTCAGATTTATTAGATCCTAACGTGACCAAACGGCAGCTCTACAGAGGCATCAGGAGACCAAAATAACCCCAACAAACCAGATCCTACAAACAATGGATGCATTCATACAACACAGCAGGATGCAAACCTCCAACAGTTTCATAAAACACCTCAGAGACGCACAAACCCTAAAAATCATGCAAATTAAAACTCACAAAGTCACTCCTGATTATCTTAAGGAAAACCTGGAGAAAAGAACTTGATCATCATCATGATGCAAACTGTCAATCGCTACAGAGAATTCAGTTTAACCAACTGATATTAAGATTGATACAGGAACACTGACGCAGCTTTACTGATACAGATACAGTGATGGGTTTGTGATAACACTCAGAAATATAAAGTTTTGATACAAATAAAGACAAAGTGATGAAACTGGTAAAAAACTGAGCTCCTGAATTTATTTACAACAAAAGACATGAATAACTCAATATAACGAATCTGATTAAAACTTCAAACTCTAAATTAATAAATATAAACTAATATTTATGTGATGAAAATCCTTCTATACACACTTCATATGTCTGTTAGTCTGTGTTCTGGCATGAATCCACTACACTCTGTGTGTTTTTTGATGTTTAGTGCTGTGGGAAAGTATTTGCCCCCTTTCAGAATTCTTGATTTTTTCTAACTCATCACTTGAATGTTTCAGGTCAGCAAACTAATTTCAGTATCAGACAAAGATAACCTGAGTACGTATGAAACGCAGTTTTCAAATGATGATTAAAAAAGTATTTACCCCCTAAATTTAATACACTGGCATCATCAAGTGTTTTCTGGCAGACAGCAGATGCCATGGTCCCATCAGTGGTCCAGGTCCTACAGCAGCCCCAGACCATCACACTACCACCACCACGTCTGACTGTAGGGATGAAGTCGTTTTTATGAAATAATTTTACTCCTAAAAACTTCCACTTTTCTCATGTCAGATGACAGAATATTGATCAACTATATTTAGCTTAGAGCAGGATGTGATGAGTTGCTTTTTGAGATCTTGTAGCCTCCTTCATGATGTCATCAGGTTCTACTGAAGGGATTTCTAGAATCTACAGGTCTGGTAGTAATCAGGTCTAGTAGTGATCAGGTCTAGTAGTGATCAGGTCTAGTAGTGATCAGGTTTAGTAGTGATCAGGTCTAGTAGTGATCAGGTCTAGTGGTGATCAGGTTTAGTAGTGATCAGGTCTAGTAGTGATCAGGTCTAGTAGTGATCAGGTCTAGTAGTGATCAGGTCTAGTAGTGATCAGGTCTGGTAGTGATCAGGTCTGGTAGTGATCAGGTTTAGTAGTGATCAGGTTTAGTAGTGATCAGGTCTGGCAGTGATCAGGTCTAGTAGTGATCAGGTTTAGTAGTGATCAGGTCTGACAGTGATCAGGTCTAGTAGTGATCAGGTCTAGTAGTGATCAGGTCTGGTAGTGATCAGGTTTAGTAGGGATCAGGTCTGGTAGTGATCAGGTCTAGTAGTGATCAGGTTTAGTAGGGATCAGGTTTAGTAGTGATCAGGTCTAGTAGTGATCAGGTTAGTAGTGATCAGGTCTGGTAGTGATCAGGTTTAGTAGTGATCAGGTCTAGTAGTGATCAGGTCTAGTAGTGATCAGGTCTAGTAGTGATCAGGTCTAGTAGTGATCAGGTCTAGTAGTGATCAGGTCTAGTAGTGATCAGGTCTAGTAGTGATCAGGTCTGACAGTGATCAGGTCTAGTAGTGATCAGGTCTAGTAGTGATCAGGTCTGGTAGTGATCAGGTCTAGTAGTGATCAGGTTTAGTAGTGATCAGGTCTGACAGTGATCAGGTCTAGTAGTGATCAGGTCTAGTAGTGATCAGGTCTGGTAGTGATCAGGTCTGGTAGTGATCAGGTCTAGTAGTGATCAGGTTTAGTAGTGATCAGGTCTGACAGTGATCAGGTCTAGTAGTGATCAGGTCTGGGTGGAACTGAACTCAGCTTTCTAAAGATTGGGTTTAATTACAATTAATTTGTGATTTAATGAAGGGGGCAATTACTTTTTCACATGGGGCCTGGTTGCTTTAGATTGTTTTGTTTTTTTTACTTTAATTAATAAAATCACATGATAAGTGTTCAGGTTATCCTCATCTTATTGGGGGGGGGGGGGGGGGGGTGCAAATACTTTTTCACAGCACAGCATGTGTGCTCCTGTTGATCTGTAATAAAATGAGTTTATGCTCTGAAATAAAGTCAGATTTTGTTGTGTGGGCGGACTGATGAAGGTCTCGTTTGGGTTGAAAGCGGAGTTAAAGTTCCTCCGCAGGGAGGAGGAGGAGGGAGGCGGAGAGGCGAAAATCCCTGACGAGGACAATTATCTAACCGGTTCAGTCCTGAGACATCAGTCCGGCCGGGTCTTCCTCCCGCGGCCAAACCAAACCCAGAGCGTCAATCATTCACCCGCAGCTCCGATAAGGAACTCTCTGACACACTTACACGCAGTTATTGGAGTTATTCAACAGCCCGAACCGAACAGCATCCTCCGCCGAGGACCAACACGGAAAAACCCGAACCGACGACGAGCAGACGCGAACAGAAAAGTTGACAAAGTCGACGGTTCGAGGTCGAATTCGGTTCATTGCGCGAACTCAAGCCATGAGTTAACGTTTAGAACTAAAGCTAAAGATGAAGGGAATGTCGAAAGGCAGAAAAGAGGGGAGTAAAGGAGGGGGAAGGAGGAGGAGGAGGTGGATGCAACAGGCGTCACGTCGATGCTACTGCTGCTGCGGGTGGAAAAAAGTCTCCGAAATGCGACGAAAAGTCGCCAAACAGCCGCAGAAACTGACGCAAACCAAGCAGCCGAGCACTTTGAACCGCCAACACACCGCGTTGGTTCGGTTTATAAATGAACCGGGCTCGAATTCTGGATAAATATGTCTGGGCAAGGTCACAGAGGCGACGTGGAGCTAACAGCAGTTAGCACGACACAGACCGGAAGCGCTGCGATTTTAGTTTCAAAATAAAACTAAACATGGTATAAATACAAACTTTAAAAAGTCATCTTGACTTCAAAAATACGTGACAATCATAAGGATGCGTGCATTTACTTTGAATATAAGCATTAAAAGCATCTTTTAGAATGAGCAGCTATTACACAATCTCCACATCCAACTTCCATTTAAATGTTTATCACAATTCAGGCCATTTACCTGTATACTGTGAATTTATTAAATATCTGCACTGTTTGTTTAAATGTGCTCCAAACACCTTAATAAAATCTGTTTTATCACCTATGACAAACAGAAAGCTGTGTGAGCGTGTTTATCAATCAGTGATTCAAAGAACCAATGATACCTGAAGATCAAGATGTTAAATTCAAACCTAGATGACTTCATGATGTCACCCTTTGGAAGATTACACATACATATACATCAAGTTAGCAACGACTAGAAACACAGTTTGCTGGTATGACTTATTTAGTTTTGGAAATGTGGATGTTTATCTTCTACTAGAAGCACTTCTCAAAACTAAATAGGAACTTGGCATCACATCTAAACAAAAACAGCCTTTAGATCATTTAAACAGCCATTAAGTAACTCAAACAAACAATCAAATCGACAATCGGAAAATAGGAATCGGTTGAAAAGTGAGGTATCTTTTCTTGAAGCGCATCAACAGGTGTTTTAATTTGAAAGAGCAGACCGGAAGTGTAAGTGTTAGCATCGTTACCTTGCTCTGGGTGTCTGATAGCTTTACACATGGCCACTAGCAGCGAGACTCCGACCAAAGTGCACCCGAGATATGGATGCTCGCCTCCGGCGTACAGCAGACTTTGACCCCCCCTCCGCTGCCCTCCCCGAGGCACCAAACCTCCAAATAGCTGCCCAAAATGCTCCCAGAAGTGACTCAAGTTCCACCAAACGCGCTAAAAACAAGCTGTTATCTGTAATTAGCTGAAGTAGGCTGAATGAGGAAGAGACGCGGGTTGAATTCCACCGCTTGGATGCGCATCAAACTAGGAAGCAACACGGAGAGAGAGAGAAAAGAGAAAAAGTCGACTTCCTCCGTCGTCTGCACATCGCGACCTAAAGTTCGGTCCAACCAAAGTTCGCTCGTTGCCCAGAAACGAGCAACAGGTCGATGTGAGGAAGAAGAGCGATGGAGAGGCAGAAAAACGGCAGACTTACCCCGGACTTTGTTGGGGTTGGGCTGCTTGCGCCGAGACATCGTGGCGAGGATGATGATGGACGATGAAGTAAAAGGAAAAAAAGAAGGGAGGAAAGAGGCTGCAAACTCACTCCGAAGAGGAGAGGAATCAAAATGGCGTTTCCGAAGGGATGTGCAAACTTGGACAAACTTTACTCCGGCTTCTCCTCCTCCTCCTCTCTCCTCCCTCCTCCTCCTCTCTCCTCCTCCTCCTCCTCTTCCTCTCTTCCCGTCGCTCTCCTCTCCTCTCCCGGAGGACAGAAAACAGGATAAACTCGATGGAAGGAGAAGTGTTCGACGGGGGAAGTGCCTCTCCGGGGATTTGTTTGCTTCGTGGCCGGGCTGCGGGCTCCGAGCCCCGGTGTGTCTCTCGGCGCGTCTCGGTGTCTCTAAACCTGATAAGTAAAGCTCATCACGTGTTGTCTCTCCAGTCTCCAAGGGGACGTGGCCTCCAAGCATCTCTGCCTTTACGCACGGTCACACGTTACTGGATCACCTCCTCCTCCGTTTCCTCCCGGACGGTACCGAACCTTTTCCTCCCGGTACCGAACCTCCAGCTGCGGTGATGCCATTCCCCCAAAGAAATATTTATCAACTGTACCCCCCCCCCCCCCCCCCCCCCCCCCCCCCCCCTCCCCAGATCAATAAAAACTTAGAAAGCTAACAGTTTCCGCGCTTTGAAGCCACTTAAACTCACTTTTCACCAATTAAACGCCAAAATAAACACTTTTAAACCAACTTTACTCCTTATTTATTCAACATTTACCTCAAAAACATCACCAAAAAGTTAATTTATTCTCAGTTTCAGCGAAATATACCATTCATTTCATCACTTTGTGTTAATAAGTAACAAGTAACCCCATAAAAACGTTTATTTATTCGTTTCTGCTGACTTGAAGGCGTTAAAAGATAAGAAACCATCCTGACGCAACTATCGCGAGACACGACAGTAAGAAACGGAAGGCTGGAGTGAGATATCGCGAGACCTGGCGGAAAGGATGCCTCTGGGTAGGGGAGCTGCAGTTTCCAGGGAGGTCACTTCTACAACTTTAGTTTCCACGGAAAGAAGAAGAATATTAAACATCCCGACTAGGAAACTCTTTGAAACCCTCGAAGAGTTTCTATTGAGTTTAATGTGGGGAACAGTTTGAAAGTAATTTATATTTTCAACCTTTTTAAAAAATAATAACCTGCTTACCTCAAATATTTATATTCCATTTATTTCTAATGAACAATAAATTAAAACTGAAATAAAATTTGTAAAAGCTGTTTTAAAAAGTGATATTTAATAAATAAACAAAGTATTTTTTCCTAATTTCTTTTTTAGTCTAGTTTTTTCCCTAAAGTCACTGAAAGTGAAACAAAAGCCACTAAATGATTAAACCATAAATTCAAAGAAAAATGATTTAAACCCAAGAGTTTTAAGGATGAATCACAAAACAGCTTTAAATCAATATTAACTGATCAATTTATATTAAATCTGTGATAACATCTCTGAGCTTTCACCAAGTTATAAAAGCTATAACCTTATTGAGCAAATATTTTTTTTAACTATTGTTTTTTATATCAAACACAGGTTATGAGGATGCAGAATGATCTGCATGTTTAAAAGAATAAAAAGAACTTCTTTCTGTTTTCCTTCCCAGCAGCCAGACTTCTGTCTGTTCCGTGGTTCTGGGTCATCAGTTCTCCAGACTTTCTGAAGGTGTGAAGGAGGTTTTTTTTTTTACTTTGGCTGATTTTTCACTCAGTTTCAGTCCTGCTACCAGAACTTTTTTAACTCTCTGACCTCTGAATTGTTCAGGCAGAAGAAGCCTCCTAACTGAGGGGTCGGGTCAGACGTGTCCCAGAACAGAACCAGTTTTCAGAATCTTCAGGCTCCTGTTTCTTTAGCTGAATCTATAAAAACACTAAAGATAACGACTGAAAACCTGATGATCAGCTGGAGGATGGAGCCTCTGTCTGTACTGGATCAGGTCTTTGACAGACTTGTTTTTGTTTCCTAAACCCTTTTAAGATTCTGCTCATCTAAAGGGGAGGTTTATTATGGGCCGGAACTTCTTCTTTTGCTGCAGAAACATGCTGAATCAGGAACAGGAACTGGACAGAAACCGAGTCCGGTTGAAGTAACTGAAGAGTTTTGACGATAAACTGCAGTAAAATCTCATCCTGACACTTGTTGATGATGATTTTCTCCTTTCTCAACGGGTGATGAAGATGTGAGGTGTGTGTTCTGGTATAAATAACCTCAGCAGCAGCAGCAGCAGCACCTCGGACTGAGCCGCTCTCAAACTAAATTTAAACCACCTCTTTGTTAAATTTAGTGCGAGCAGCTCGACTTTTCACTCGCTGCATGTCTGGTTGCTCTCCCACATTCCTGACAGCCCTCCATCTCCAGATACAGACCCCTCCCCCTCCTCCTCCTCCTCCCATCATCCCCTGCTGGAGAGAGGAGCACACAGGCATCTCTCCTCCCATCACACCCCTCCTCCTCTCCCTCCTCCTCCCCTGCAGGCGGCTGCAGCAGAGCAGGAAGAGCCTCTCCGCCTGTCTCAGGCTGGTTCGGCCTGTTGCTGATGAAGGATTTGGGTGTTTCCTGCAGTCTCCTTTCTCTGCAGATCACTTCGTCAGACATTTTGAGCGCTGCACTGATTCAGATGGAAATCATGTTGAACCTCTTCAGTGGACTAAATGTTGAGGAACAACAGCTGTTTTAATACAATGAAACCTTAAAAAAACACAGTTTCAGAAGAAACTCTATCTGATTCATCCAAAGGAGAGAAGCTTATTTTGAATCTTAAACCTGACATCCTGTAAGAAGCTGTAAACAAAACTGGAATCCTGCAGCGTTCCTGCTGCACTTCCTGTGGGACTCAATAAGTTTTGAGGAACTTACGTCCACCAGCAAAAACATGAAGCCTCAACCATCACCAGCTCCTTCCTAAAGGATGTTGCTAGTTTCTGGAGTAACTCACTCAGTTATTCTATTAAAAAACAACAACACACAATGACTCTCAATACTTTTAAAATCCTGCGACAAAAACAATAAAGAGCTGCAGAAATCTAATAAAGCATCTTTACAACAAACTTAGCAATGGAACAAAACAACTCAGTGAAACATCATTCACAGGAGGACCGAGTTTCTTTGTTGATTAACGCATTCCTGGTGTTTTTGTCGTTTATTCATGAGTATTTAAGCCACTCACTTTATCTGCAGTAACATTCATCCTCTTAAATTCCTCGTTACTGAGTCAAAACCTGCAACAGCTGCTGAGGTCTGTTTAATTTAACACAATGAGGAACTGTTTCATCAGCATACAGCTAATCATTCTGCAGTAATCAGAGGCTTTTAGCAGCACTTATTATTAATGTGAACAAAAGGGTGCATGATTTCCACTAGGGCCGCAAGACTGGGTACAGCTCAGAGTTTATGTTCAGAAGTGCGTGTTCCCACGATGCAGGGCAGCGAGCTGTTTGAGGCTGACGTTTGAGAGTTGGTTATTAAAGGAATGCACGTATCTTTAGTTCGGTGTAACTGAATCTGGTGTAAAAACAAATTTAAAGATGATTATTTTGACACCATCTTCTGTTGCCATGGCATCTATCCCACTGTAAAAGGTCATCAGCTATACAGGTGGTCACCTAGTGCGCCACCTGCTGGAAGTGGTGCTGCTGCAAGCCTTAAAAAACAAAAACATTCGTTTGGGCGCTGAAGTGTACCAGGAATACTTTGGTCACGCCTGATTGCCATAGGAGCACCATTTAGCTGCATTTTGCTAACAGCCACCAAAGAAGAGAATCAGAGGAAGTGAAAGCTCTCTACATCAAACAGCAGGAATGGCTGCTTCAGATCAACACACTGACAAATATCTAAGATCTAATTCTAACCAGCTGGGTGAGGAAGTGTCCTGGTTGACCCATGGCAGCAAAGCAACATGTAGGGCAAGCTGTTATATCATATATTCCACATTTTGAAACATTTTATTGCAGGCTTTCTTTTGTTAACCCTGATCATAATAGTCGTTTCCCACACTAGGACTCATCTAGCTGAGAAGTTTGGTGGGCGTAGATAAAGTGACGTGTCCCCACCGATGACTCGATCCAAGGGTGCAGAAACAGCACTGCATCCCCACTAATAATACATTAATAATACACACTGCTGTCTGCAAAATCTGTGGACAGACCTGTGTCCAGGGGAAGGCGGCGTATCTGGATCAGCCAGGATGCAGTGCATACTCCCAGACAGACGTCCACGCTGCACCGGACTCGCCATCGGACATTTTCCTGGTAACCTTGGTCCGGCCCAGACCAGGCTGGTCATATCGCTCAGCCTGCAATTTACTTCCTGTTTTGACTCAAAGCACATCTCTCTCTTTCACTTCACTCTTTCATATTTTTTTTTAAAGATTTTTACTTTTCAGAAAAGAAATAGCTCCACCTACTGGTTAGCTGTGTAAACTGAAAATTTTAGTTTTTACAGATTAATTTTTAGTTTGCTTACTTTATCTCTATAAAAATCTAAATGTGTTGAAATTTGCACCAGTGTTATTCAATTAAATCAAACTGATTATGTCTAACAATGTTAATGATCAGGAGACTAAATATTCAGATTCAGATTTGTTTATTTTGGTCATTTTTCATGTGAAGGAGAACATTACAATAATACAATTTCCAAAATTTAACCAAAAAGTAGTAGGCTGAAGCCTGGCTTTTGTAGGCCTACCATTTGTACAAATAACATTTTCTACAAGACTACTTTGTAAAAAGTTATATATATATATTATTATATATATATATATATATATATATAAAGCATTAATATTACTAACTACAATTTTTGATCAATAAAACTAATCTACTAATCTAAAACCATTCTAACTAGGTTAACAATAGTCATTGAATAATTTGAAAAAAAAGAAAAAAATTTAAAAATAAAATAGAAATAAGAAAAAAAATAATTGAATAAAAGTAAATAAAAGAATAGACATTAGAAGGAAAACATTTCTATAGAGAATACAGAAAACTATTTAACTAATTAAAAAATGACGTTACATCAATTACAGAAGAATTAGTGTCTTTCCAAGTGTGCAAAATAAATTTAAAAAAATGTTTAAAAAAATAAAAACTTGTTTTATTTGATTACCATAGTCATGTTTGTTGACTTTGTTTTTGTTGTGTCTTCTACAAAAGCTGCAGTGAATTTACAACTTTACAACTAACGGCGATCAAATCTAAAGATCCCTAGAAACCAGTTGAGTCCTCACAAAGTAAGTTTATAAAAAACAGACTAATGTCCTCACAACATCAGTAATATATGAATGCGCACACACACACACACACACACACACACACACACACACACACACACACACACTACACAGACAGAAGACAGACAGAGCCGGTAACATCAACAAAGCAGATAACATCATTACATCACTAATCCAATCACAGCTTTTCACTTCAACCGGCCACTTCTCAATTCAAATTAATCTGCCGAGGAGACACACACACACACACACACACACACACACACACACACACACACACACACACACACACACACACACACACACACACACACACACACACACACACACACACACACACTACACAGACAGAAGACAGACAGAGCCGGTAACATCAACAAAGCAGATAACATCATTACATCACTAATCCAATCACAGCTTTTCACTTCAACCGGCCACTTCTCAATTCAAATTAATCTGCCGAGGAGACACACACACACACACACACACACACACGGAGCGTTTAAAGATAATTCACTTTAGGTCCTGAACCTGTTCACAGCTCAAACAGATAAACAGGAATGATTTCAGTTTTAATTCAGTGAATGTTTCTGCATCGATGCTCAGAGGATGAAACATGTTTGTTCTTCTTATCAGAAGCCAGTGTTTTGTAGAAAATGTGTGTATTGTTCTGTTAGCATGTCGACATCATGTGATTCTGTTCGTTTTGTCTGCTTTCAAACCTCTCAAATAAAAGAAAACAAACAAAACCCACAGAAATATTAACATCACACAAGAGTTCAATCAGGAAGAGTAAGCTGTGATATTTTATAGTTTAATGGGCTGTGGGCAAAACAGGTGCTAGCTCCGCCCCCTTTGTAGCTCAGGTAGACATTAACATCATTCAGTCCAAACAGGTCACTGGAACTTTACATGACTGAGCCGGGATTTTAGGATCCTTTATGTTTTTTACAGAATCCATTAAAGTTTGATGATTTTTGAAAATTTTAACATAAAATGTTTAACTGACAACTTTATAACAAACATTTTAAAATCTTTTGTGAACAAACTCTTCTTCCCACACCATTTTCAGTACAAATACAAATTATACATCAAAACGTCAATGTTTAGTCTTCTTCCACCCAGTGTGTTTCTCCCTGCTTGATGATGGTTTCCCTCCAATCTGCTTAGAGTGCATGCAGTGCACCTCCAATTAAACCAGAGCTCTGATTTGTATCCTCCAAACAGGAAGTTAAGGGTCTTTTTACAGGGTTCCCGTGGGGGACTAAAAATGTCTAAAATTTCAAACGTAAAATTTTAGGCCTAAAAAACTCTAAAAAACACCCAGATTTTCGTCCAGTGTCTACAATTTAATTAGGTCTAGTCTGAAATTTTATTCCCAACAATTGTTGGTCAAATACACCAAGTAAAACTCCGTACTCTGAAGTTTTTTTTACTTTCTGATATCCGCAAGCCAGTTGCGGTACCGCGAATCACACGAAGAAGAAGAAGACCGAAAATGCTTAGTTAGCTCGCCAGACGGCCAGTGTAGCTAGCGTGTTGTTCGCGGTCCTTGTTGGATTAATATGTCGACTGCTTGTCATTAAGAGACGGGAAAGTGCGTTTTCAACGCGGCGTGGCTCGTCAATGGCGAGTTTAGCAGTTGGCTGGAAGCGATCCCTGGTAATACATTCGAAGCTCGCTGCAAGAGAAACCTCAAGTTGGGGACCTTGGGTGTAAAAACGGTCGAATCCCACGCCAAGGTGGAGAAACATCGATTGACCGTGAAAAGTCTTCAGCGAGCACAAGCCTTAACCGAGTTCTGGTCGCCACCCCAGCCATCTTCATCTTCATCAGTAGCCGGTCCCTCCTCCAGTCTTCAGCGCTCTACCACTTCGGCTAGCGACCTGCGGCGACATTTGGGTCAAACGAAACGTCTAAATCAGAGGTGCTGTGGATTCTTCGTTCCATTACTAAACATTTATCATATAACAGTAGCAGTGACATCAGCAGCATCTTCCAGGCAATGTTCCCAGACTCGAACGTTGCAAATTTTTTTGAAAGAGTTTGAAATTTTCCAATTATTTGCCTTCCTATTTGTGTCTTCTTGGTATACAATTTCATACAGAACGGTCTAAAATTGGTCTAAAAATTGTCTAAAATTTAACTTACCGAAACCTGCAAGAACCCTGTTTTAACTCGTCACATCTCCTCCATAAACCCCAGCAGAAACACCAACATTGACCTCTGTGACCGTCAGAGCTCAAAGTTCTAGTTTTCACTCAGCAGCTGTTTGTCTGAGCTGTTGCACCGCTGGGCTTCAGCTTACGGGGCATCTACCCGGTGGGCCGGTGTATTTTTGGACCAGCCCAGGCACCGGTGAGTTGTTTCCGTATCAAGGGCACGGCCTGTGAGCTTAGTGACGTTGTGATGTTCACTTCCCATTGGCGCTGCTAAGGAGCGCTCATACAGCAGTGGATGCTCGGTGGCACACACACACACGCACACACACACACACACACACACACACACACACACACACACACACACACACACACACACCAGCTACTCCCTTAAGCACCTCCATTTAAATAATGTGCACCCTGTAAATAATCATGGTGGGCTGCCACGGCCGAAAATACCAGGGCCATGTTTTGGTCCCGGTCCAGTCCTGGGGCCTCATTTTGAAAACTTGCTTGCGCAAAAAACGAGTCTGAAAGTTGCGTAAGTCACTTATAATGCAAACTTTGGGATTTATAAATTAAAAGGTTATGGAAAAATGTGCGTAACTTTACGCAAACTTTGAACCTTGCGTAAGCACATTTTGGAGACGTGAAACCTGGCAGAGCAGCTGGTGAGTTTCAGACTTTAGACCCTCAGACACACAGAACCAACAGTCACCCCCATCCCGTCAGAATAAAAATGAAAATCTGAACAAATATATGTCACATTTAGAATAATATCACATTATGTTCACACAGACATCTTCAGATTATACAGCAACTGCACTTACTGGTGCATTAATTGTGATTTCTGAGACTTATGAATCCTGAAGTGACACTTTTGCGTAATGCACTGAGCAGCTCAGTATGGCAGACTCTAGATGGATGTTTTTTTTAAAGAGATTTCTAGAAGATGACTGATCGATCAGCTGATAGAGTCTAGAGCATCCTATAGATCTATGTGCTGAACTGGGTTCAGTGTTAGATCCATAGGATGCTCGGAATCAGCAAATCCCGGCTTCTGACCGTTTCCCTTCAACCAGTGAATTATCCGACAGGTTGACTATTTGTGTGATAGGATGAACAACATGACAACAATGATTCTCTTAGATCCTGTAGATCTCTCTGTCAGACTGACAGTGGCGCTGCAGCGACTCTCTGAATCTCAGAGCACTTCCGTCAACATTTGATCACCTAATAAAACATTTTTCCATCCCTTCACCACAAGCACCTCGACTTTCAGCCTCTGTGAAATTACGTTTTCTAAACCTCTCTGTTGTCACGATTTACTGTTAAAAGCCAGAAATCCACCAGCTTATGCATATGTAATTATTCATGAGGTCTTTGCATTGACCGTATATGGCAGAATGTGGGTGTGTAGGAGGAGGGTTCTGATCCAAAAACAGCTGAGCACAGTTCTAGGTCTGAGAGCGATTTATAAAGCAGAATAGTGGATCTGTGCGTCTGCAGGGTTTTATAAATCAGAAATGGAATTTGCGTAAGTGAAATATTTTTTCTGAGTTTAAGAACGTGTTTAGTAAGGATTCTACGCAAAGTTTTATAAATGAGGCCCCTGATGTCTAGTCTGACTTCCTGTCTGACTCTGATTAAGTTTGCTGTCAGGGAGTCAGAGACACAGGTGTGAGGTTACCATGGTGACATTAAAAGGCTGGTTACCATAGTGACCCCAATGAGCCACTGGCAGCATCTTTATTATTTCTGTTGATCCTGGTTTTTGTCATACAGTTTATTCATCAAACATGGACATCTAGTCTCAGATTAAAGGGTAAACATCCTGTTTTCTATAGATCTTTAGAGTGTTCTACACTCCCCAAAGCTCTGTACAACACATCAGTGGTGATCAGGTACATATAGTATATACTGACCACCACCAGGTCCCTCTGACCACCACCAGGTCCCTCTGACCACCACCAGGTCCCTCTGACCACCACCAGGTCCCTCTGATCACCACCAGGTCCCTCTGATCACCACCAGGTCTCTCTGATCACCACCAGGTCCCTCTGACCACCACCAGGTCTCTCTGATCACCACCAGGTCTCTCTGATCACCACCAGGTCCCTCTGATCACCACCAGGTCTCTCTGATCACCACCAGGTCCCTCTGATCACCACCAGGTCCCTCTGACCACCACCAGGTCCCTCTAACCACCACCAGGTCCCTCTGACCACCACCAGGTCCCTCCAGGTCCCTCTGATCACCACCAGGTCCCTCTGACCACCACCAGGTCCCTCTGACCACGCTGCCCCAGATAAAAAAATAATTGATGGTTGATTTAAATGTGTTTTTTTTTACATCATTAAAAAATGATTTTTTTAATGTTTGTAAAGTTAAACATAAGTTTAGTACATGTTACGTGAGCGTAGCATTCATTAAACTGTATTTTGTTGTGTTTTTTTTTGGAGCATCTGTAATAAAGATTTTCATCTCAGTTACACAGAGAAGTTTTGGGGTCTGAAAAGAATAAAGTTTTCTGCATCCTGAAGCTCAGAGACGCAGAGGAGCGAGTGTGATGTTATTTATTGGACTGTAACCATGGAGCTGTTGCCAAGGAACGACCCATCGCCAACAAAAGGGTGGATTCATCCATTCATCCAGGGGAGAGCAGGAGGAGGAGGAGGAGGAGAGGCATCCCTGAGCTGCTGCAGAGATCAGATCTGAGCTGGAGGTTTCCCAACTCGACTGCAGAGTTGACACAGTTGTTGTTGATGAAACTTTACACACCCCGCCTCCTGCTCTTCCTCCTCCTCCTTCTCCTCCTCTTTCTTCATTGGAGCGCTGTCTGGACAGGCAGGCAGGCAGTCACATGAAGCCAACACCTGTCGGCAGTGTGAGAGGGTGGAGGATGGGGGGTGACAGGCGCATGCTGCCGTTTCCCAGTCAGCTTCAACGACACATGTTCTCCACCTAAGCACCGCTCAGGAGTCCGTCCTGCAGAAAGAACTCAGAAAAAGTGCAGCGAGAACATGTGCTGAGCAGCAGAGGGGAAGGAAGAGGAGGGAGGATGCATGTGAGGGAGAAACCAGGGAGGAGGAGGGGGAGAAAAACCGGTTTCCAATAGTGACGGATGATTTGTAGGTAACAGTTGTTTGCCTTGCAGCCTGAGGCCTGCAGAGATCCTGCAGCAGGTCTGAGAGCAGCCGAGTCCCGAAAACCGAACCCAGATCGGCTTCAAGGGTCGGTCTGGAACCCAGACAACCTGCACACACACACACACACACACACACACACACACACACACACACACACACACACACACACACACACACACACACACAAA
>SSNR01000181.1:825435-872089 GCA_006937965.1 Callopanchax toddi
TTCCTGTCCATCTCAGACCACTAGAAGATCCTTCCTGTCCATCACAGACCACTAGAAGATCCTTCCTGTCCATCTCAGACCACTAGAAGATCCTTCCTGTCCATCTCAGACCACTAGAAGATCCTTCCTGTCCATCTCAGACCACTAGAAGATCCTTCCTGTCCATCACAGACCACTAGAAGATCCTTCCTGTCCATCACAGACACTAGAAGATCCTTCCTGTCCATCTCAGACCACTAGAAGATCCTTCCTGTCCATCTCAGACCACTAGAAGATCCTTCCTGTCCATCTCAGACCACTAGAAGATCCTTCCAGTCCATCACAGACCACTACAGGAGATCCTTCCATCCATCTGGGTCTTCTTCAGGTCAAACCATTACAGAGGTAAAACACTCCCCTTCCTCACTGAGACACACCTGGTGTGCAAAGTGCATCATTAACCCTTCACAGGGCACTCACTGAACTATAATAACAGTGATGTCATATAAGAGAATAAAGTGTGTTGAGGCCGCTAAGTCAAAGGATGAGTTCCACACAGACCAGAACCAGTTTAAACCGGATCTTTAGTCTTCCTGGTACCAGCTGCGTGTCTCAGAGACTGGTCCTGATTCTGTAGCTGAATCAATAAAACACCAAAGAAAACTCTGTTTGACAGAAACAGGATTTTAGCTCCAACCAGGTAACATCTGGAGAACGAAGGATCTCTCAGGTTCTGGTTCTGGTCTCTGATGGATCAGTTCCTTATCCTTGGATTAGATGTTCTGGGCTGTGCCTCATATTTCTGACTCCGCCCCCATGTGGCCGAGGACAGCTATGACAGGCATGCTGGGATACATTGTGGCGCTAATAAAACTGATTAAATTAATTCAAATGAATTAATGTTTCAACTTTTAGTGTGGATGAAAATGTGTAAACCATGGATCCTGATCTGGTGACCTTTAGAGGGTACCTGAGACCACAACTTTAAATTCTTCATAAAACTTGACCAGTGAAATGTTTATCTTCGTAAAACTTGTTATAAACTCTGTTTTTGGGTCAGTCTGTGATTCAGAGAAAAACATGAAACGTGTGTTTCCTCCTGCAGAGCTGAAGCCTGAAATATAAAGATTTATTTAAATGATTCAGTTGTTTTAAACTGAACTAAGTATTGGCTAATATTAATATTATAATCTGATATTTCATCATATATCAGTGTAACAAATGAAAGGTTCCCTTTCCACCTGTCGATCCTCCACCAGGGGGCAGCAGACATGTTTAGAACTGGATGTGGAAGGTTTTTGATCAAAGTACTAATCTAATACTTAATGTGGTCACGCTAAGACAGGAAGTGGTTTGATGTTGAATTAGCAACATGCTGAGATTCTCTTTAGGAGACAAAGATGGACAGGTTCAGGAGGAATGAGTCCATCAGAGGGACAGACCATGTTAGATGTTTAGATCAGATCAGAGATGGTCTGGACCTGTAGAGGAGGGACAGTGAATATATCAGTAGAAGGATGCTGAGGTGGGAACTGGAGACCTAGAGGAAGACTAGAGAGGACATGAGGCTGATTGGTGGGAGAGAAGAGGATGGAGAGGACAGGGTTAAATGGAGACAGATGATTGGCTGTGGAGACGCTGAAGGGACATGATGGAAGAAGACGTCTACAAGGGGTTAAAACTGAAAACAGGTCAGGAATGTTCAGGTCCTCACACAGGAATATGTGTGTGTGTGTGTGTGTGTGTGTGTGTGTGTGTGTGTGTGTGTGTGTGTGTGTGTGTGTGTGTGTGTGTGTGTGTGTGTGTGTGTGTGTGTGTGTGTGTGTGTGTGTGTGTGAGCACCTGGAAAAGCCAGTTTGTGATGCAGATTTATCAGTTACTGTTGTCATGATGCTGACTCACCTCTGGCTGCAGGGGTGAGAGAGGGTGGGGTGACACATTTAAAACACATAACGCACACGCACGCACGCACACACACACACACACACACACATCTTTGTTTTTATAGTTTTTAATACTAAAAACAAACGTTGCTGCTGAAAGGGTCAAAGGTCATTTCTAAACTATTTGGAGAACAATTCTTTACAAAAGGAAAAGATCTAATCTCCCACAAATGGACGTTCCTGCAGGTTTCACCTGAACAGACTGAGCTGATTCGACCTCTGGACTCTTAGTGGTAACGGGTTTTTATGAACCTTCTCCAGCTGTTTCTACGCCACAAGTAACAACAACAACAAATACACTAATACTCTGGCAAAATGATAGATATGTTAAAACAGATGTATTTCTAAATATCTCAATTTCCAAAAGTCTAAGAGAAGAAAAAGTACTAAATATGGTCTATTTTCACGTTAAAGGTTAAAGGCAAAGGTGGTGCTGCTGGTAGCATCACATCGAGAAGGTTGCAGGTTTGATTCTCCTTTCTCCTCATGTTCTCTCCATGCATGCATAGGTTTCCTCCGCTCTGGGTTCCTTCAAATAGGACTCTGAACTTAGTCTCAGTGTGTCCCTGTGAAGGACTGGTGACCTGTCCAGGTGGTCCCCCGCCCCTCACCCTGTGACCTCTGGAGATGGACATTCCCTGGATGACGTGGTTAGGAAAATGAAGGATCTAAAATGTCAAAATGCTGAAGCATTTTACTGTTAGAGGAAGTTAAAACATGAGATCAGTGTCTTAAAGTTGAGAAGGGTATTTACTGTATTTCTATCCCACAGAGAGAGACTGAAATGTCTCTTTATTTAGCAGAATCTAAGAAAAGTTCTATAAAAGAGTCTCTGCAGGTAAATCACTCCTCTAGTGGAGGTTAAAGTAGTTCTCAGGTGTGTTCAGGTCAGACACGTGGTGAAGGTAAAGTCCACTGGCTCCCTCTAGTGGTGGATTAGTCAAACTGCAGTTTTAAGTGATTTTATTTTTATTAACATGAATAACAGCGCCCTCTAGTGACCACACTGATTATGACAACAACTCTAAAAAACATTTTTTGAATCTTGATAATTTTGTTTTAAAAAAATGTCACAAAGGGTTTAACTGTACTCTCCAGATTTATTAATGTGTTGAATCTAAGAAGCTTCTTAAAATTCTCTAACATAAAAACATAAATAATCACAGAGACATTTGGCGCTTTTGAATTTGCTTTATTGTTAATTAATGCAATCAGTTTATTAATAGGAATCAAGTAAAATCACATTCAAACAGTTTTTACTCAGAGAGGAGTTTAAGTGAAGGATTGTTTTTGTCATCAGATGATTTTTTTATTTAAACCTTCTGATTGGCTGATCCTGTTTTGATGGATCTGATTAAACTTTTATTTTTATCAAGAAGCCAAACAGCAGAGTTTAAAGGTGAAATCTAATTTGATCCATTCTGGGAAAACATTGGCTGGTTCAGAACTTTTTAACCAGTAAATACATTTACATTTTTGCAGATTTTTACAGGGTTTTGGTTTAGTTTGTTTAAAAATTATATATATATAATTTAGGCCTTGTTTTTTAGTTTGATTTTGTGCAAAGAGAAGAAAATCTTTATAGTCGTATTTGAACAAATGGATGAACTTGAGTCTTTATTTATTTTAATTTATAAGTTTATTTATGGTCATTTTGTTTCCAAATCAATCACATTTAAAGAATCAACGTGTTTTTCTTCTAAACCTATTTTACTATTTTTTTATTTGTCCCTTTATTTAGTAAAACTAATAGAAAATATAGACTTTTTGTTGTTAAACTTTTGAAATAGTGTTATTTAACATGATTGTTTAAATTAAAATTCACACTTTAAATGTGAAAATGTTTTTGTAAACAAATCAGAAAACTGTATATCCTGAGAAACTTATGTTTACATTTTCTGTCTCTATTATATGACCATATTGTAATGATTGTATATAAAAGTGAAAACATTCATTTAAAAAAGATTTTGCTCAAATGTGTCTAAGTGTCTTTGTTGAAAATCTCAGCTCTCCATTTTAAACGGGTCTATTTTGCATTATGACACATTTTGTGTGATCACATGTTTTTTCCTGTCATTTTATTTAACATTGACCTCATTTAGGAATTTACTGTTTACAAACTAACAATGACTTCAAAACAGAAACTTCTCTCTAATGAATACATTTTGATTCTAAAGACAATCCTTCTGATTTCAGCGTTTGGATGATTGAAAACATAAAGATAATGATTAATAGGGATATAACGATATTGATATCGGAATATCGGATATCGGCCCAAAAAACCTGTATCGGATTATATTGGACCCGATTATTTAAAACTGCTTTTAAATAACTCTTTTATGTTCTCTTGTTGTTGTTTAATGATATTTTGTTTGTTTTATTGATTTTATTTGTTTTTTCTGTTTTCTGTGAAGCACTTTGTGATTTTTTTCTGTGGAAGGTGCTATAGAAATAAACTTTACTTACTTACTTACTAAAAGCATGTATGATTCATCCTGATATTATGTCGGATTGATATCGGTATCGGTCAATACTGAAGGCTGCAATATCGGTATCATATCGGAAGTGAAAAAGTTGTATCGGGACATCCCTAATGATTAAGAGATGAAACTTGTTCTGATTCTTGAGCCTGAAGCAGATTTGATGAGATGGTGATGTTACGGCATGACCTGAATATCAACCATTGAAGTCACCTGAAAAGGAAAGAAAACAGCAGATGAACCTATGAGAGGTGAATCTGACTCAGAGTGAGGATTTGATAGAAACTGTCAGTTTAAACCCTTCATCACCTGGAGTAAAGCTCCTTACCTCTGGCAGGTTCTGGCAGTCCAGCAGAGCCATTAAGGTTCTGAGTCCTGGTTTCAGGGGGGTGAACCCGACCTTCTGGGAGATTTCAGCAAACGGACCGATGGAGCTGAAACACACAAAACCATGAAGCGCACGGCGCCACCAGCTGGTCGGTCGGTCAGCTGATACTGTGCAGTGGTTACCTGTAGTTAAACACTCTGGTCTCCAGCAGTCCAGCTCCCTCCATCACCAGCTTGGCGTTGTACAGAGTCATGTTCAGGGTGTTCTTGAAGGAAACGGCGGCGTACATCTCCTGGTTCACCCGAGGCTGTCCGCTCAGCTGCAACAAGACAACCTGGTGTTAGGGAGAGGAAACGAACCCTGGCCCTAACAGCTGGACCACTCAACATTTTGGAATAAAAATGGAGTTCTGTTTGCTGACTAAAGAATCGGTGACATATTCACAGAGGCGTCCGCTCTCTAGGGGAATATTTATATTTAGGTATCCTGTGACCTCAAAATGAAAGGTCAGTGGAGATGTTTAAACTCTAAGGTCAAAGGAGTAAAAACTCCAACATAGTTCACAAACACCTCACTAACTGGGTTTAAACTCAACAGAATTCTTCTGAACTGGACTAAAGTGGAAAAAGTTCCTGTTTTTTACTCCATTAATTCCATACTTGGAGCTCATCAAAGTCTCCACGATGAACCAATGACAGCCTTTTATTCAACACTTTATCTCATTCAGCTTGATTAGTTTACGCTCTTTCAGCTGTTAAATTTAAAGGGACACTCCACCAGAAAGTGACTGTTTGTCTGTTGCCATATTCCTCATAGTTAGATCAGTAACCAGCCCAGCTGTTATCCTGATGCAGCAGTACTCTTTTAGCTTTAGCTTAGCATAAAACACTGTAAGTGAATGGTAACAACTAGCACTGTGAGAAAAAAGTCCTTAAAACTCACTCAGCTGTTTACAGATTGTTTTTGTTCACTTATCTAATGATATGGCAATAGACCAAAAATCACTTTTTATTTATTTTTATTTTAATAAAATTTATTTCATTTTTCATAAAATAAACATGACGTTATCAAACAAATACAACTTATAATACTTAAATGAAAAGGAGCAGAAAGAAGAAAATCTTATATACGTTCTGCCCCATTTACACCAGCAAATAAATCAATAACCATAAAAATAAAATGTTCACTAATAAAAATGACTGAAAGACAGCTGCCAAGCAGCATGCCAACCATTTGCAAGCAAATACTTCAGATACTGATTCAGCCTATTAACTACAAATCTTTGCTGAGCAATACAGGGAAAAGAAAAATGAAGAAAGTACAATCAGGATTATTGCATATAATTTTTAACATATTTTTTAAAACATTCTTTTTAAACATTTTAATTGATTTTACCTCTTTCGTTTCATATTCCAGATTGTTCCATAACCCGACTCCATACACGGAAACACATCTCTCCAACACTCTAGTTCTACATCTAGGCTTTAGAAATATCTCACTTCCTTTTAGGTTACAACAACTTTGCCTTTTTTCAAATTTCATTTGGATATTTTTTGGTAAAGATTTTATGTGAGCTTTATAAACCAATTTTAATATATTGTGATCAACTAAATCTTCAAACTTTAATATTCTCAGCTTAGCAAACAATGGACCGGTTGGAGCTCTAGAACTACTTTGAGTGATGATTCTTATGGCTCTTTTTTGTAGAAGAAAAACTGGCTGCGTATGTGTTTTATATGTTGTTCTCCAGATCTCAATAAGTCAGATATGGAACTATCAAGGAATTATATAAAAGAAATAAAGCATTTTTATTCAGAGGATCCTTTACCTTATGCAATATACCAATTGTTTTTGCTATTTTAGTTTTTACACCATTAATATCCAGGTAACATTTTCATCAATAATGACCCCTAAAAACTTAATTTCCCTCACTCTTTCAATAACAACATCTTCTATAACTAGTGACATATCAATATTTGCTCCTCTTGGACCAAATACCATAAAATGAGTTTTATCCAGATTTAGAGAGAGTTTGTTTACATTGAACCTGTTTTAGTTTTTCTAGTTCTGTTTGAATTACATCTCTCATATGTTCTACATTTTCACTTGCATGAAAAAAAGTTGTGTCATCTGCAAATAAAATACAATTCAATATTTTAGATACATTTGTAATATCATTAATGTATAGATTAAACAGTTTAGGACCTAGTACGGACCCCTGAGGAACCCCACACTTTCTGGTGGAGTATCCCTTTAATGTCAATAGTATCTTGTTTTCAACCTTTATTCAACCAGGGAATTAGCCTAGCTAACCTGGCGGTCTAGTTCCCTAGACCACCAGGGATCTCTTCAGATCGACGTCCTGGAACGACCTGGCAGTGATTTCTCAGAACCATTCATTTGGTTTCATACTGTAAGCTGTACAATCACCTCCGACGTCAGACACAGAGTAGAATAAAGTCATCAGCATAAAGGAGCACTTCATCTGTAAACACATGGTTTGATGTGAGATAAAACGGGGCCTAAGACAGAGCCTTGAGGGACTACTTTTTAATTCTTCATAAAGTTAGACTGGTAGTGGATGAAATCTCTTTTCTATTTGCATCCTAAACCTGCTAAGCTGTGATTGAACCATCAAACCAAACATTTACCAGACCACTAGCTGTTTAATTCACTTTTCTGAGTTGTGTAAAATCTTTATTATTTATTCTTTCTTCCTTTTCTTTTTGTTTCATAATTCAGAATCATACCAACATTCTGATGATAAACAGAAGTGCTATTTGAGGACGTTTACATTCTATCCAGGTGAATGGTTGTGTGTTTACCTTGATGACGATGGGAGGCGACTTCAGGCCGATCACCTTGACCGCCGACGTCTTCTCGGTTTCGGTCATTCCGGACACCACGATGTGCAGGCAGGCCTTGGTGCCCAGGTAGGGGATGTACTCCTGAGGTTTGAGCTGGAACATGGCGCTGTTGTCTGAAACACACACATCGGGACGGTTACAGGGGTTGTCTTTCACAACACAAACACACACAGGTGCGTCGCACTGATGCTGCTCACTGAGGAAGGCGTTCAGCTGAAGAGTGAAGTCCTCAGACCGGAACTTGTCCGACACCACGCCGGTGTAGTAGACCACAGAGACCTCCAGGTGAGCTTTCACAGTTTGGATGAGTTCGCTTCCATTGTGGAAGGTCACCATGATCTTCACATTCTCACCTATAGGGGTCTGGGTTAGAGGAACCAGGGACAGACTTTTATAAAACGTCCTTCAGATGCACAGCATTCCTGAGTCATTTACCTAAATCCTGAACGTTTTATCCACACAGATATCTCACTCTGTCCTATTTATGTGTTTCATTTATGGGATTTTAATTATTTCACCAAAGTGAAGAATGTTTTCTTTTCATTTCTACACCTTGAAGCTTAGCTGTACCTTTATTTCTGCTGTACAGATGGATGGACATCTATAGTTTAATCACTGAGAGACGTAAACACACAGACGTTACCGAATCAGCTGCGATTTCAACAGACAGCTTGACAGTAGTGATTTCAGAGTGATCCCGTTGAAGCCCGTACTGTTCTGACCGAGCCATGGTCTGTTGGTCCTGAGGACTGCCTGCAGACACAGACCAGCGTGCTGCTGTAGGATCATCGTTGTTCTGACAGTTTGAGTCCTGTGGACGTTCAGCTGGCTGCGTTACCTTTAGGGTACTTGTAGGTCAATGTGATGTCCTCAGGAGACCAGCTGCCCACAGCTTTGGTGTAAATCAGGGCTCCAACATAAGTGGTGTCCACCTTGTATGGAGTCAGGTTGCCGTAGCGATCACTTTTCAAGAAGATGACTTCACTGTTAACCTGGAAGACATAAAGTAAGTCTTCAGCTGGAGCCCAGTTCAAATAAAAGAAAAATCTATCTATCTATCTATCTATCTATCTATCTATCTATCTATCTATCTATCTATCTATCTATCTATCTATCTATCTATCTATCTCTATCTATCTATCTATCTATCTATCTATCTATCTATCTATCTCTCTCTCTCTCTCTCTCTCTCTCTCTCTTTCTTTCTCTCTCTTTTCTCTCTCTCTCTCTATCTCTCTCTCTCTCTCTCTCTCTCTCTCTCTCTCTCTATCTATCTATCTATCTATCTATCTTTCTCTCTTTCTCTCTCTATCTATCTATCTATCTATCTATCTATCTATCTATCTATCTATCTATCTCTCTCTCTCTCTCTCTCTCTATCTATCTATCTATCTATCTCTATCTCTCTATCTATCTATCTATCTCTCTCTCTCTCTCTCTCTCTCTCTCTATCTATCTATCTATCTATCTATCTATATCTATCTATCTATCTATCTATCTATCTATCTATCTATCTATCTATCTCTATCTATCTATCTATCTATCTATCTATCTATCTATCTATCTATCTATCTATCTCTCTCTCTCTCTCTCTCTCTCTCTCTATCTATCTATCTATCTATCTATCTATCTATCTATCTCTCTCTCTCTCTCTATCTATCTATCTATCTATCTATCTCTATCTATCTATCTATCTATCTATCTATCTATCTATCTATCTATCTATCTATCTATCTATCTATCTATCTATCTATCTCTCTCTCTCTCTCTCTCTCTCTCTCTATCTATCTATCTATCTATCTATCTATCTATCTATCTATCTATCTATCTATCTATCTATCTATCTATCTATCTATCTATCTATCTCTCTCTCTCTCTCTCTCTCTCTCTCTCTATCTATCTATCTATCTATCTATCTATCTATCTATCTATCTATCTATCTATCTATCTATCTATCTATCTATCTAGTCTGACCTCAGCGAAGACGAAGCCACAGTCAAACGGGTAACACAGATCTCCCTCCTTCACGGCGGCGATGGCGGCCGGACCACAGCGGTAGAACCCTTTAACACAAATGGAGACGTGTCAGTGAGAACTCCGTTCTGTTCAGCATTATGCTTTGTCTTTCCTACCATCGCTGGTTTCCTGTGGCGTAGCGTCCACCACTTGCCAGCCAGAGTACTGAGTAGGTATGTCAGGACGCTTCATGAAGGCTTCATTCCAGCAGTGGTAGTTCCTGTAGAGGAGCCGAGTTAGCGCACGTGTTTGTTTTTATTATAGAAATAAGATAAAAACAGACGTTGGATTAATCACAACTGCTCGTGTTTTACATGTTTAGTTATATAATGAGCGCATTTCTTTATTTCTGATCAGCTGGTATGTGGACCAACCAGATGGAGTCCTTGGTGTTGCGTCGGTCTGGTGAGCCATCGGCCTTGAAGATGAGTTCAATCTTCAGGTCTCCATTGTTGTCATGGGCTGAGTTGAAGTTGGTGATGAGTCTGGATGGGATGCCAAGGCAGCGTAGGACTGAGTGGACAGAAATAAACAATGAATTAATAATTTACCTCTGAGACACAGTTTATTATTAAAACTCTCTATTACAGTAGTGTTACTATTATTGTTTTTCAGAAGAGAACTTAAATAAAACGACCCCACTTTGTGGTCATTTTGAGTAGATGTGTGGTAACGTTCTATCATGAAACTCTAATTTTGTCTTTTGTCATTCATTTATATAAACAGTTACATTTTTATATAAATGTTTGAGTTACGTCTGTTGCTGTCATGTAAGTTACTTTATGATCATGTTTAGTATCTTTGTGCATTTAATTATTTTAATTTATAATGGTAAATTTAACATCTCCGTTCTGATTGCAACATGCTACTGGGACTAGGTTCAAGATTTTAATAAAAGTAATCCTGCATGTTCAGTTTATTTAGGTTAATAAGTGATGAAGCATTTTAAATCAAAAAGAATGAGGCCACCCATGTATCATTCCATAGTCTAGAACAGGCTGTGAGCTGTAAAATGTTCTGCAATTCGGGAACGAATTTTCCGCGCTGTCCTACGGATGTGACGTCAACTGACGCTGCTGCGCATATTGGAAGCTAAAAAAGTAATAATAAATGTATATCCAGTAGGTGGCAGCATTGCACCGTTGTGTTGTGTTGCTGGTCGATGGCGGACTTCCTTCGTCTGAATCTGTGGTTTTTCTCATCAAACTGGTGTTATCTTGTTTATGGAGCTGAAAACCTCTCTGATGGATTATAGGGTTTCTCAGAGCTAAAGCTGCTGTTATAGGCGACCGCACAGCGATCTGTCCATGTTTATGGGTCTCGGGACGATAGGCCTCAAATCCCCGACTGTTTCCTGGACCTCAGTCCGCTTACAGTGCATTTAAGGCGGCTCTGCAGCGCACGTTCCTCCGGGTGCTCCGGAGCTCCACTCCGTGATGCGAACTTGAGAAATCTGAGGTGATGTATGCGGCGGGACATGCCTCTATTACCCTAGATTTCTCAAACTCACCTCCAGGAGTCAGAGAACACCGACTGATTAAAGCTTTCAGCTGTACGGGCAGCGGGTGAAGGACGAACATAGCAGCTAGCGAAAGTAGCTCTGTTGGATCGCCCAATTGTGAGATAGTTGAGAAGTTTGTGTGCGCTTCCGTTCAAGGCTGCAGTTATTTGCAGCGCCAGGCGGGGCGATCGTGAGTTTTGTTTCTTAATCCTGAACCTAGTCCCTTTACATGTAAACAATAAAATTTTAGCAGTTAAACCCAAAAGATTAGTAAGTAAGTAAAGTTTATATATATAGCACCTTTCACATTAGACTTTTTAAACATTTAGCTTCTATTTTTCAATGTTATTTTAGATGTAAAACACATTGCATTTGATATTTTCTATATTTAGCTTCTACTTCCATCTAATATTCAATGTAAAACTCATAGTATTTAACATTTTTCACATTTAGTTTTTCTTCTCATCTAATGTTTTGGATATTAAACCCATAATACTTGCCTTTTTATAATTTTGCTGCTACTTTTTGCTTAATATTTTAGCAGTTAAACCTCAAATCTTTGACTTTAAAAAAAATGTAGCTGCTAATTTTTAATGGTAATCTAGCTTTTGACTGTATAATTTAGGGCACTATCAACATTTAGCTTGTTAGCTGTTAAGCTAGCAGGCTTTTTTAATGTTTAGTTTTTATTTCCCCAACTTTTAATTAATATTTCATGTGTTATATTAACCATTTTCATCTTTTTCTGACATTTCAGAACAACTAGATTCCTATAGGCTATTTGAAATGCTTTTTTTTTTTGGTTTTGCTTTCAATTAAATTAGTTTAGATTTAAATTGTTTTGACATAGAAGTTTTATGAAAACACAGATTTAAAGGTGGATGATGTCAGTGGATGGGCTTACAGGTGTTCAGGACTCCGGCGTACACCCAACACTGAGCAAAAGAGACAGGAGCACCAGTGTTATGGTACTGCAGCAGAATTTTGGTGCTCCCTGTCCAAGAGGTTGGGGCCGTACCCATGGAGAAATCATCACTCCAGTTTCCAACCAACACACCGTTGTCGTCCTGAGAATTGATCTGGTAACAGAAAGAAATCAAAAGGTCTGATAATAAACATTATTGTCTAATATAAGAAGACAAGTTTCTCTCTCAGAATCCGTTTGCCTTCATTTATGATCAATTTGAATTTATAAAGTGTGCAAACCCAAATACTTTCTATAGAAATATAAATATGAAATGACAGGTGAACATCTGGGTTTTCCTGCTCTTGATTCTCACCATAGCGGAGGCTGTTCTAACGATTTTGACAACATCATCACGATTCTCAATTGGCATCCGGCAGGTATCCAAGACGTAAATACAAGCGTCCAAAATGCCTTCCTCAAACTGCAGGACAGGAACATAAAACTCGTTAAAACGGTGTTTTGCTATGTTATGAATTGTTTATAATAAGTGAAGCTGTATTACCTGTCCGTAAACCCAGCCGCGCTCCGTCACTTCAGATGCTGTGCCCTGAAAGATCAGACCTGTTGCATTCAGGACATACTCCTGGCGTCCAGCCTCATCGGAGTAAAACACGTCATCATCTGCAAAAAATCACACATCCTTCCATAGTTTCTTGTGTTCATGCAACTTTAGTGTGTTATCGTTTTAATTGATAACGAAGAAAAGTCAGCAGACGTGCTTTGACCTTTCTCTAGCTCAGTGGTGTCCAATCCTGGTCCTCAAGGGCCACAGTCCAACACATTTGTTTAATTGGTTGAATTTTGTTTTTAATACAACTTCAAATTTTGACTGAAATCAGGTGTGTTGAAGCAGAAAGACTAACAAGACATGCAGGATTGTGGTCCTCGAAGACCAGGCGTGTAACCCAGTGCTCTAGCTTCTGGTGAGCTTTTTACCTTGACACCAGGGGTTGAACAGCACATACATGTTGGTGTTGGGGTCTTTATTGGTACGCTGCATGCCTCCTCCAACTGCAACAGCCACATAGAGGCGATACAAACCCACGATGGCAGCAGGATGTGGCGTGATGCCGAGGGACACAACGGGACCTTGACCACCTACAATCTGGCCCACCCACGAACCACCAGGACGGTTACCGAAGGTCACCACCACCAGGGAGCCCTTGTTGGGTGAAGGATCAGAGCCTGGAGGACAGAATCAGAGATTAAGATACATTTTAAAAAGGTCAAACGCTTGTTTTTACTATAGGGATGTAAGAAAATACAGATATATCGCGATATATCGTATCGTCTGCCCTGTATCGCGATACACATCGTATCGTCAGATTCTTGCCAATACACACCCCTAGGTTTACCCATACATTTGTTTGTTAGTTTTCTGCAGACATTTTAATTCTTCATGTGAAATGAATGACATTATTTAATAATTCACAAAAAAGTTCAGTAAGTAACAACTGACAATGAAAAACATTTAAACATTTCTAAAACAAAGATCAGAGATTCTGAGAGAACTGTTTAGTAGTGACCAGCCAATCAGAGCTCAGATCAGGATTCTAACTCACCAATCAGGAACTCCACCTGGAAGTCGTCATCCTGCATCAGCGGACGGTTGAAGGTGACGTCGATGACGAACTGCTGCCCGCGCCGGACCACCGTCTGGCTGTTCACGTAGTCGTGGGTGTTGTGCTGCACTTCGTTCAAGTCCTTCCTCGTGTCGACGCTCACCACGTTCAGCGTGTCTAAAGAGGCAGAGAACATTTCGTCTTTAGGATTTAAATCACCCGGAGCCAACGGCTACACCTCAAACCTTCTGGCTCTCACCGACTCCAGGTGGAGGGGCTCGGGGCCTGAACTCCGTGTCACTTTCAAACCCTTCAAACAGGTCATGGTCCATGTCATCACCAGACATGAGGTTGGTGAATGGAACCTGAACATCATCAGAAACAACAGAACTCCATGAACAACTCGTTCTCTTAACTCAGTGGATTCAGAACAGAGTGATGTTTGAACGGGGACATTTACCGGCCTGCAGTAGCGGCCCTTATAGCTGTCATGTTGCATGATGGGAAGGTTTCACTGAAGTGTCTGTACAAACACAGAAAACACACAAAACAACACACATTATTTTTATTAGAGCTTCAAATGAACTAATAATAGCTGCCTAACATGAATGTTGGAGGCGTGTTAGGTCTTTTATTTATCATATGTCCACTCTATTTTAGAGATTATTAAGAATTTTCTTGAAATAACTTCATTAGATGATTTAAAATGATGTTTAAAACATGGCAGTAACTTAGGTTTTTAAAGGTTTACACTGAAAAAACAGATTTTTGGGAAAGCTAAATATGACCCAATAAAATTATTTAAAATCTAATTAAATATATTAGTTAACGACTGAAATTTAAAACACTGGGTTGATTCTAACTGATACACCAAATTTTTTTAATTAACAAATGGAACTCAAATATAATGGTTAGAACTTAACCAAATATATTAGTTAAGTACTACTGAAAAGATTATGTTGACTCCCATACCTTACACTCTAAAAAGTAAAACCATCATTTACTTACATTTTTAGTGTAACATTTTACACTCAAGAATTTTGAGTAGATTGGAGACAATTATATTAAGTAAAAGCCAACTTTATCAATATAATTGTCTCCAATCTACTCAAAATTCTTGAGTGTAAAAATGTTACACAGATTAAATTAAGTAACGTGCAGGATTATTTTTTTCAGTGTAGAGTGCGGGTTCGATCCCCGGCCCAGTTCAACCTTCATAAAATGTGTAAATGTAACAAATGGCACACAAGCGCTGATGTTGTAATAAAGGAAAAAAAGTTGCAAGAAAGATGCAAGTCTGGTAAATAAAAGGCATAAAATTTAACCAATGTTTTTCATTAAATATAAATCTAACAAAGGTGTTTGAATTTAACTAATATTTTTAGTTATTTTTTAATTGTGAAAATTGGGTAAAAGTAATAAAATGTTTCTGGTAAAATTTAATCAAATAAATTGAATGCAAACTAATTTTTTGGGTTAAATTTCAACAGTTTGTTTTTACAGTGTAGTAAACCATTTATTTCTTGAAGAGATTGTTTACTAAAATGTTTCCCTAAATGTGAGATGTTAACATTGTCCTTTCAAAAATCTAAATATTTAATATTCCTTCAAAAATTACTTGTTTTATTGTCTTGTATTTATTATCAGCTGGATACTTTTAAAAGTTTTCAGCTTAAAGAAAGTTTGTGCTCCTGAAGAAGTTTTAACCTCTTAGACCAGGTTGCTGCTTTGGTAGATTTTAATTTTTAAATCATCAGATTTTTACATCTAGATAAAAGTTTTTGTTTAAAAGAAGCAGAATGTTTTCTGCAGGTTATAACCTTTTTGTAGTGATTTTATAATCTAAGCAGATGAAACTTGTATTTTTTGCAGATTGTTTATAAGAAGTGAAACTTACGGCTGAGACGGAGAGAAGTTCTTCTGATCTGATCAGATGATGGTCTGCATCGCCTCATCATCTCGTTTTATACACACTCACCACTTCCTGTTTTTAGAAACACACACTTGGGTTTTCATGACTTCAGAGGACTTCGCTGACCTCCGTTCAGTTCTTGCTGACTCAGCGACAGAAATCCCTGCAGGACCAGCTGGTGGAGATAGGACTCAGGTCGCTGGGGGTCTTGAGAATGACACCCAGAAATAAAAAAAAGTAGAAAAGTTTCCTATATTATTATTATAAAAAACAAATCAGAAGGGATATACACATTTTACCAGTAGCTGACCGTTTTTTTTTTTTAATGCTGTGGTTCATTTAGCTTTATATTAATGTTAATGTTGTCCAGTCAGCAACATTTATGGTCAAGTCTGTTATTCTGAGTGTGAAACGTAAAGACCTGCTGGTTTAAAGTTACTCTAAATGTCCTCACAGGATGAGATATAACATAAAAAATGAATGATTTTAAAATTATTTAATGAGTTTAAAATGTTTATTTGCATTTCTGATGTTCTTACTTCCAAATTGTTATAAAAATAATTTGTTTTGAATATTTTAGAATCTGACAAAAACTCCACAACAAATCAAAGACTGACGTTATGTTGTTTGTTTGGTGTGTGTTTGTCACGGTGTGTGTTACAGAGTGTGTATTCTGTGTGTGTCGGTGATCTTGACCCAGTCGTGATGCTGACCTTTAGAAAAATCATTTTTATTTTAAGGTTTAAAAATAAAAAGCCAGCAGTCAGTTTGTTGTGTTTAATAAGTTTAATAAGATGATCTGAAATAAATATAATGTTTTAAAAATAAGTTTTAATAAAACGTCTGAACGTTTATAAAAAGATGATTTACATGAAGTTCAATAAAAACGCCTTAAAATAAAAATGTAAGCAATGTTTATTCCTATAGCGCCTTTCAACATATAAAACACAAGATGCAGAAAAAACAAGAGAAGCAAAAATAGACAGAAAATGAAGAAAATAATTTTACAGTGCACAGAAAAAATGATTCATATCAAACCCGTTTAAATAAATGAGTTCTGAGATGCTTATTAAAGGCACACTAAGTAACTTTTTCATATTTCCTCCAAAGAAACAAAGAAAACCTTTTTCTGATGATTGAAAACACGGCGCACAGCGAGGGGGGGGGGTCAACAGTTTGTTTTTACTACAGTGATCTAAAACGGACACTAGGGGGTGCTAAAAAATCCAAATCAGCCCAGTGTGCCTTTAACAGAGACACAAGTCACTGACCTCACAGCTAGGTCACGCCGCCTCAGGAACAGACTGGATGCGGTCTCCGTCTGCAGAACGTCTCTCCAGAGAGAGCACCAAATCTTAGTGGTTCACGCGAGTTCACGCAATAACAACTCCGTGTATAAACAGCAGCAGGTAAACAAAAGCCACACGTCTTCTCGTGGGTTCGTTGAGCTTTATTTTTCACTTGTCCTGTTCTATAATGGGTAAGTACACACTGTGTAGTTTGATGTGATGCTAAATTAAGTTTTATGTTGTTTTTTGTCCTTTAAACATTCAAATCGTGTTAACTTTAGCAACGTAGTGTAGCATTTGCAAATATGCTATAACCTCTGAACTTTGACCCCTGTTGACCATCACAGCAATAACCCATCTTTTTCCCAATAACTTGGAATAAAATGACTCTTTTATTATGTTTAACCTGGATTAACATTCTCAGATCAAGGTCGTTTTTCTGGAAGATCCACTGGACACTCTTTTAGTTAATGAAACTCAAAGACTGCCAGACGTCTCCTTCTAAACGTCATTATTTTTAATTAAACTGTTCAGAAATGTCTTTAATATGATTAATGCATTTTCTCCACAGCATTTTGAATGTTTGATCCAGCTTAAGTATTATTTCACACACATACGTTGCTAAAAGGTTAAATCATATATTATTTCATATTCCATGAAAGTAACCTGTCGCTTTAACGATCTGAATTACGTGACCTTGTTAAGTCCCGATGATTGGTCCACACGACTCAACACTCCATCTTAGATTTCCACTGACAACACAGGTCAGTTCTCCGTCACCGCTGTCCGGAGACAGACGCTTAGCTGTCAACTTGCTACACAGCTAAAGCTATTTTCCAAGTTGCCGGCTCTTCCTAAGAGCCATCTACCATCAGCCCGTCTGAGCCGATGAAACCAGCTTCCCTCTGAGGTTCGACACCTTCAGTCGGACGCTCCATCATGGGAATGCCAGCCTCCGATGCTCCCTGCTGGAAATGGGGCCGCTAGCTCGTATCCCGGACATCGACGCGGCCCGAGGGGGCTCAACCTGCCCCTGGAGGAACCAGACGGTCGTCGGGGACTACCACCCTCAACGATTGTCCATCCACGCCGAGGTGATCCACGGAGCGGCCTCAGTGAGTCCCACAATCTGGTAAAGCTGACAGGCCTACTTTGATAAAAGCTAACAACCTTAGCTCATTCAAACTAGTAACTGATCCACCAGTAACTCCTCCTCTCCAAACCAAATTTAATCTAAACTAAATCCCCTAGTCTTAAAACCACCATGAGACTCAGATCGTTAAACGTTATTGTAAAGATTCAATTTAGAACACTATACCACCGTGTTGACAAATGCTAAACAACCTGCTACCTGCCTCTGCTAACTGTTACAATTGTCTGTCTGTTTTTTTGATATAATAAACATATAAAGTCTAATTTCTATGACTCAGACTTCTATCCGTCAATATAAAAAGGTACTACCAACTCCCTGTAATTAAAGAATCTAGAGAAATATTCCCGTACAGATACTAGTGAGTGAAAGCTTCAGAGAAATCCTCTGTGTCAGACTGACAAAACTCAGCTAGTGACTTTACGGAAGATGTATAATAAACCCCAGGTTTTATAACATTACAGTAGCTAAAGTTTATTTTGAAATATACCGGATGCACCTCACTGGCCCATGTCTCACTTCCCGTCTGGCACATGTAATTTCTTTAACTTGATGAGAAGTCGGACGTGGAAAATTATTCAAGCTCCGCAGTTTGTTCCGGACACGCTGTGCATTAGCCTTCAGGCTCAGGGGGACAGAGGTCCAGAGTCTGGGGTCCAAAGCAGCAGCTGCTCTGTCTCCTATAGGCTTTATCCTGGTACGCTGCACAACCAGTAGGCCCTGATCACTGGACCTCAGGGACCTGCTGGGGGTGGAAGGATGTAGAAGATCACTGAACCAACCCAAGGAGGTTCTGTTCAGGCAGGAGAAGAGAGAGCTGCAGTAGTCCAGACCAGAAGAGATGAAAGCCTGGAGAACAATTTACAGTTCAGAGACAATGGAACTCAACTTCCTGAGATGAAAGAAGGAAGAGCGACCCAGAGAACCGACATGAGCATCAAGAGTCAGAGCTGGGTCAAAGGTCACTCCAAGGTTCCTGACTTTAGGAACCAGCTGGTCCAGAGAACAGGAGGATTTTGGTTTTGTAGAAAGTTCCCAGCATCCAGTTTTAATGGAGTCTAAACACATCTGCAGCAGCTAGCTGAGCATCTCATGGCGCTTAAAGAAGGTGTACAACTGAGTGACATCATCATTAATACAGTAGGAGTAGAGCATGTGCTGAAGAGGGAGCAGATAGATCTATATTACAATGGAGTCTCCAACACAGAACCTTGTGGAACTCCATAGAAGAGGGAGGTGGAGGAACAACACTCAGAAAAACACTCCAGCTCAGATTCTGATTGGCCCACTCTCAGCCTATCAGGTAACAGGTGAATTTTATATTGAGTTATGGCATCAAAAATCTGAACTCTCTCATCCTGAGGCTGTTTCCTGTTCAGGACGTCAGAATGAGTTGACCTCAAGCTGGACCAGAACCGTGTCTCCGTGACTTCAGGGAACCGGTTATTCTCGTATAAATCAATACGACCGACAGGCTGCAGGAGAAACCAAATCAACCATTCTGCATTTTAAAACGACGGCTCTGGTTTTCTCTGGAGACACTGAACAACTGTCTGGGCTCTTGAGTTTGAACTCATCAATATTAGAGGATAAGAATGAGAATAAAGTGAAGTTTATTGTAGAAAAGCCCTCATATCCCAGGACCAACAGAAAGGTTTAGATTTATTCAGAAGCTGATCTGGAATCAGATTTAGTTTTTTGAATTATTAACTAAAAACAGACAGGTTCTTTTCTCATTATATTTTAATCTAATGATGTTTCTTGTATTCATATCACTTTGATGATGTTTTATGTTTCTCTCACATCTGGTTCTGACTGGTTCTGGTTTGGCAGTTTCAGGTTGTTGACTTTGTGTTTTTTACTTGTTGAAGCTGCAGATTGACATTTTTATTGTCTTTCATTAAAAATCTGCTGCTGTAATAAAATATTAAAAACTGAATAGCTTGTTTCTGCAGTAACTTCCTCCGATCAGGTCGACCCGACACGCTGCTGCTGGTTGGTCAGAAGTTCATAAACTTCCACTTTTTATGACACGACAGGAACAAACAGGAAAACACTTTTTATAGTGAACCAACTGTTTCCCAAAGAGGAAAGTCTGGATCTTCAAACATGCCGATGAATCAAATCCAAAAGTCCAAACATTTATTTATTTTTTAGTTATTTAGACATTTATTTAATTCAAAACAAAAATTTAAAAGACAAACAAAATAAACAAACACAATAAAAATACAGATGAATGAAAAGGGGCAGAAGGAAGTAAAAAAAAAACACATATTTTCCACCCCTATTTACCAAACAGAAATCTTGATTCATTCATATTTTTACAAACTTACATTTTTATCATGTTCATATTCTTATTTCCTAAATTAATCACAGACACTGACTTAATTTATAATTTCATAATTCTGCAATACATTTGACTTAATACATCTTTTAAATACATTAAGCGACTTTGATTCTTTAATTTCCAAACTAAGGTTGTTCCACAGTTTTACCCCATTTACTGAAACACTCACTTCCTTTATTCTGGTTCTAAATCTCGTTTTTTTTTTTAAATACTTTAGTTCCTTTTAACATATAACTACTAACTCTCTGTTCAAACATCTTCTGAATATTTGTTGGTAATGTATCCGTACAAGCTTTGTACATTGTTTGCAATATTTTCAAATCCACCAAATCATGAAATTTCAGTATTTTGTATTTGATAAACAACGGATTGGAGGGTTCTCTGTATTATTAATTACTCTTAATGCTCTTTTCTGTAAAATAAACAAAGGCTGTATGTAAGTTTTACACGTGGCTCCCCAGATTTCTACACAATAAGTTAAGTACGGAACAATCAGTGCGTTATACAATGTCAACAGCCCAGAACTAGTCAATAAAAATGTCACTCTATGTAATACAGCAATGGCTTTAGCAATTTTACCTTTTGTATATCCTATGTGTGACTTCCAGGTCAGATCTTCATCGAACATCCCTAAAAATTTAGTTTCTTTTACCCGTTGAATTTCCATTCCGTCTGTTTTCAATGATACTTCATTGTTTTTTTGTCATTAAATAACATACAATTTGATTTGTTAAGATTTAGTGTTAATCTATTTATGTCAAACCAGTTTTTAATTTTTATCAGTTCATTATTTATTACTTGTTATTTCATTTATGTCTGATCCTGAATAGAACAATGTGGTGTCATCAGCAAACAGAACACCAAGTGTCTTAGAATGACCTTCCTTTAGTTTGACGCTGTATACAGTAGACAGTCTGGACTCCTTTAAAAAGCAGCTGAAGACCCAATTATTTAAAACTGCTTTTAAATCACTTTTTTATGTTCTCTTGTTGTTGTTTAATGATATTTTGTTTGTTTTATTGATTTTATTTGTTTTTTCAGTTTTGTGTGAAGCACTTTGTGATTTTTTTCTGTGAAAGGTGCTATATAAATAAACTTTACTTACTTACTTACTTACTAGATACATTTATCAGGTCATTAATGAACAGTTTAGGTCCGAGGACCGACCCTTGTGGCACTCCACAATTAAAATCACACAGTTCTGATTTTGTTTTATTTATGTGAACAAACTGTTTCCTACCTTCTAAGTAACGTCATAAGCCACACGTCTTATTGCATACTGATAGTTTGTAAATATAAACATAAAAATAAACATAAAAATATAAACATAAAGTTTTTGTTTTATTCAGGAACCCATTGTTTGTTTTATTGGACACTCAACGTGACCTGGACTGACCTGAAGTTCAGATCCTGTTCAAAACTTCATGAAAACTGATGAAACCTGAGACCTAAGAACAAAAATAATCAGAAGAAACAAGTTCCTTTATAACCTAAACGTCCCAAATAAACTCACCAGGAACTGAAACAATCAGATGCTTTAGTTTATCAAAAGGAAGAAGAAGAAACATGAATCTAAAGCTGATTTTTATAAATAATATTGAGTAAAACCTGGGATTATTTAAACTGTCTAAAAACACTGAAGTTGGTCACAGACAGAAAACAGATTCATTATGTTGCTAAAACTCTTTTATAATAAAATATTTATGTTTTAAATCTGTTTTAAAGAACACTTTGATGAAACATTTTACTGGATGTATTTTATAGGCTCTCCTTTATATTTATTCTAATTCTTTATGGAATTGCTGTTCTGTTCTGTAGCATTTTGAGATTGTGAAATATGAAGTGCATTGATTCTTTTTTTTTATCCTTAGCATCCTAAATGCCTTGAAGATAGGAGGTCCATTTGATCCATTTTTGGAGAACCTTTTCTCCCCTCAGTCTCAGCTGAAAGGCCATCGGTTCCATCCTGTAAATACTGTTCACAGTCTGCTTCCATCATCCAAGCTCGGTGGTTCTGGTTTATACCATCTTCTGGTTATTCTTTTTTTTTTTTTTTTTTACAAACAATCAACACAATTTTACAGAGATACCAATTCTTTGCCTCAACCAGGTTAAATGACAAAAAAGTAAAGCTTCTCATTTCTATGTATTTTATATCCAAATAGTTTGGTCATTTCACTGGTTATTTGATACCAAAATGGTTTTATTTTGTCACATGACCAAAACATATGCGAGTTGCATCCATGTGTCCACATTGCCTCCAACAGGGCTCCAACCAGTTTGAATATTTGCCTAATATTTTGCAAGATATGGTTTGTTCGTTTTTTTTCTTTTATTATTCTATTCTACTACTTTGTTGTCTGTTAGTAAAATAAAAATGCTACATATGTAAATAAAAACAAAAAAAAAGAAATATGAAGTGCAAAATGTATTATTATTTTTTTATTATGAAATTCTTTGATCTTCAGCTGGTTTCATCTGATTCATATGAGTTGGTTCGAAGGTCTAAACCCGTCTGAGATGGATCAAAAAAAGATTTTAGTCTGCCAGATCGGTTCCAGGTAAACGAGTCTCTGAAACAGGAAGTGAGAGCAGAGGATCACGACGCTCCTCTGGAGGTCACGACGCTCCTCATGTCAAACATGACTGATCAGAAGAAACCCTAAAGTTGTTTGTCAACAGATTTTTTTTTACTGATCCTTATTCATAAAGTTCTGAGAGAAGCTCTTCTGAGGACTGTAGTTTGGTTATAAAATAAAACAAACTTCTAAAGTAAAAATGTCTAAAACCTGAATCAGATCAGTAGAAATGGATCTCATTCCCTACCGATGTTGATGTTAAAACACGAGTTTCTGATGCGTAGGTGTGAAGTCATCTCAGAAGTATCTCAGCTGTTTGATCTCTGGTTCCACCTGTCAAAATGAACCTGGGTGAGATCCTGAACCGGACCTGAACCGGACCCAAAGGGAACCAGTAGCGTTGCATCAGACTTTTTTTACTTTCATAAACAGAAACGTTGTTCTAGCAGCTTCCTGTTTGTCCACCTGGACTTCAATAAAGTGAACCAGAGACTCCACGGTTCACATTTTCACTGTAGATTTATTAAAGTGACTTTTTACCTTTTAATGTCATGATTCAGAGCGTGAGGACCCAAAAATACTTTAATAAAGAAGAGAAAAGGCTGGCATGGCAACAAAAACGAACTAAGAAAACCAGAGGCAGCTCTGGGAGGAAAATGATAAGACTTACAGACAGGCAGGGAAGCAGGATGGATGGCATTCTGTTAACAGACGGTCTGAGTAAAGGAGTATATGGGGCAGGTGATTAGTAGAGTGCTGAGCAGCTGGGGAGGAAGATACAGGGAAGACAGGCCGGGTTCAGATGGTTATGCAGGTTTTTGACCCAATTCTTCCCTCCTGACACTTCTGGATGCCCCGTTTCCTGTAATGGCTCTAAAGCTAATCTGATCCGATATTCCTGTTGTGTGTGGTGTGTTAAAAGAGCGCTGATCCACTTGGAAGGAACGTCAGGACTGATCACAAATCAGGGAAATCCAACAGTGGATTGTCTTGACTCAAACGAGCTGCAGCCGGTTGAATGTGATGTTTAGCCAATCAAAAAGCGAGGTGGCAGAAGCACAGAGTGAGAGAAATCCAAACTCAGAACAGCTGTCACGTGTGATCGAGAGGTTTGGCGAGATTTCCAGTCTGACCTGGGAATGTTGTGTTTGTGTTATCTTTGCTGTGTGGCCTCACACCACACACTGTGTGTGTCTCTCATACCTCTTATGTTTTGATCAATTTAAAAACTCAGCCGTGTGACCCAGAGGTCAAAGCTAAACTAAATAAACTCTAAGGGGGCTCAGAAACCTCCTCCTGGAGCAAATCGTGTGATTTTTTTTCTGGTAACTATAATAATTCTGATTGATGAAATGAATTAAAAACTTTGATCAGCTTGTTTTTATGAGCCACACGTGTTGAAACAAGTTCAGTTCATCTCACACATAAATAGAACCCTAAAGGTTCACATTTATGTTTTTATTTCTGACTCATTCCTTTATTCTAATAGTTGCCATTAGGTTAAAGGTTTTTTTACTGGCTGGATGTTTGTTAACTTTCTGTTAAGATTGAACTTTTGTCACTCTGTCTTTTTTTTCTGTGAAAGGTGCTAAATAAATAAAGGTTACTCTTTTCTTAGTAACTCTTTTATTTTATTTTATAAATTACATCTAAAGTTAGTTTATACTGTTAGCAACAACCTCCTTTTGTTTGTCCTTTCATTAATAACAACAACTAAAGGTCAATTATTCACTGAACAATAAACATTAAACCAAAGACATCTGATCTAATGTTACTTCCTCTTTCCCTGGATGAGCTGGGTCATAACAAGGCTGTAGATCCACCTTCTCACCACCAGAGGGCGACAATGACTCAGATAATAAATGTGGGGAGTGTTGAAGATATTTGACTTTTTTTACTTCTTATTTGGGGTCAGATAAACCTCTGAAGGGTCACAAGTCAATGTATATATTTTTACAATTTCTGTGTGTGTCACACACACACACACATATGTGTGTATATATATATATATATATATATATATATATATATATATATATATATATATATATATATATATATATACATATGTATAGTATTTGTTGTATTTGTATAGTATATGTATAGTATTTGTGTATATACTGTATGTATAAATAATACATAAATAATAATAATAATAATAATAATAATAATAATAATAATAATAATAATAATAATAGTAATAATAATAATAATAATAGATGTTAATATATATGTATGTACCGGTATATGCTTTTATTTGTACATACTGTATATTCATGGGAGTTTATGTTTTCATGTACCGTTATATATTCATATATGTATTTATGAGTGTGTATAAATATTTATCAATTCAACTGATTGACAGATGAATAAACAAATAGAAAGAGATGATTTGATAATAAAAGCAATAAAGAAATAAAATGAATGACACTCCAGAACCCATTTGCTCTTCACCCTCAGCTACATCAACTTCTTCCAACAAATACTGACCTCGTTTCCACTGGTCTGGGTTAGATGGAAGCTAGATAGGTTTCTTCTTTAAAACTCTAGATTGTGACATCTAGATTCTGACCTCTGATCAGTCCAGGTGATTTTCTACCACCAATCTGACACTGAACTAAAAGCAAAACATGCATGTGTTACTGTAGTTCCTCCTATTCACCAGCAGGGGGCAGCGATGATTTTTGAACAGTTAAGGAGTCACACATGGGCCAGGAGGTGAGTGTGTGTCCAGCTCTGTTCCGGCTTCTGATTGGACGGATTGTGTTTGACGGTCGAAGTCAGAAAACAAGGTCAAACAAGAAACAGACATTTGGTTTGAGTCTAGGAATTTATTGTTAAAGTGGATCTTTAAGCATGTGTGTGTGTGTGTGTGTGTGTGTGTGTGTGTGTGTGTGTGTGTGTGTGTGTGTGTGTGTGTGTGTGTGTGTGTGTGTGTGTGTGTGTGTGTACATGTGTGTCCATGATGGGGAAGACCAGGATGTGCTGCAGACCTTTTGAGGTCACCTAGTGCTGCTTGTAGAAACCAGTGTCCTCACAAGTACACAGATCTGAGTGTGTGTGTGTGTGTGTGTGTTTATATAGTGTTGATGGGATATATTACTATTACATGTCTAGTTGCAAGGACAGACGACAACAATTATTGAATTTTAATTTGAAGAGACCGTGTCGTGTTCTGTGAGATGTGTAAGTGTGTGTGTGTGTGTGCGTGTGTGTGTGTGTGTGTGTGTGTGTGTGTGGTCCTGCTGCAGCGCTGCATCACTTCAGGAAAACATCTGTGTTAATATGCAGCAGAGATCTGGATTGTTTCAGATCCAGCTGACGTCAGTAGGAGGAGGAGAGACCCCCACACTCTGGGTTTAATTCACAACACACACATGTCTCTCTCTCTCTCTATCTCTCTCTCTCTCTCTCTCTGTGTGTGTGTGTGTGTGTGTGTGTGTGTGTGTGTGTGTGACGTCAGTCATTCATTACTCTCCAGTTTTTCACTCTACATCCAAACACAGCAGATAAAGTCAGGCTCTGCATGTTTTTTGATGGATTTGTCTCAAAATAGTTTTCCAGACCTGAAACTTCAGTTTTTGTTCTTGTTCTGTTTTCTCAGATTATTTAAGGTCAAAGTTCACTGAGGCAGGTCTTCAGCTCACAGCTGTTTGGAATAACACCTCACTGGAGCTTCGGTCCTGTCAGACTGAGTCTTCTTTGTTGTTTTTATAGAATAAATTAAAGGAGCGCGTGTCTCTGGATCAGGCTGCTGCTAGAAGAGACTCCTGCTCCCGTTTTCATCTGTGACTCAGCGCTGAGTTAGGAGCCTTTTTGGCCTGAATGATTCAGAGGCCAGAGCTCGGTGGTCTAACTGAACAAAAACCGTAGAAATGGTTAAACTCCAGTCCTGAATGGCTGCTCAGCTCCGTCACACCTGATTTGAATCAGTGGCTGATTAACGGCCCTAACTTTAGGAAATCCTGAAGACAAAAGATTCAGGTGTTTTGGATCAGGATCAAACTTTTAGGACAGTGGTCCTCAAGAATTGAACCTGAGAAAGAAAAACCATCAAGTCCAAAGAAAACCTCCTTCAGAAAGTCTAGAGAACTGCATGTTAGAACCTGATAGTGCTGAGAAGGAAGAGGAGCACCAGATCAGGAGTTTCATGGAATATTTGACAAGGCGTCTCGGCCTTCGATTCATCTGGTTGTCAGGCTGAAAGTCCCGCCTCCTCGCCTCACCTGCTCCAATCCTGGTGTCTTTAAGCACCAAATAAACGTGTTAGAAACACCTGAACAGACGGGAGACACCACCAGGTCACATGAGAGGTTTTATTATTTATCTGCTCCAAACCTTGTGGTGTTGCCTGAGTGAGAAGTTAGAAAAACTCAAACAGATCAACCTGTAGAAAAATCATCAGTTTGACCACGTTAATCATTTGATTAATATGAATAAATATATGAATAAAGTCTCCTTTAAATAATCGTCTCTCTCCATGTCGGTGTGAGGATCTCAACTCATTCATCAGGTTACACAGAGAAACGTTTTATTCAAATCAGATTCCAGGGACATTATTTATTGTGATGTCATGATTTTGCACCCGGCACATTATTTTACTTCTCTTGTTTTGTTGCATTATTTGGAACCAACAAACAGCTGAAGGTGGATTGTTTATTATTTATCATTTAATTCTTTATGGATTAGCTGAATAAATAATAAGTTCATAAACCTCGTCGCTTTGATTTTGAACATTCTGTGTCATTTACCTGAATGGAAATGACATAAAAACATTAAAATGACCCAATCAGAGAGCAGCCTGAGGTGAAATGTAAAATAAAATAAATGATATTAGAAATGGAAATCAACTTTAGTTCCAGTTATTTAGTAAAAATCCAGCAGTCATTTATTTTGTGTTAAATCTTCATTTAAAACGTTTTGTTCGTTAAAACTTTACATTTCAATGATTTTAGACTTGATTAATGGTTTATTTCACTCTTTTCTATTTTTTTCTGTAAACTGATGAGATCAGATTAGGATGACAGTGATGATGATGATGATGATGAAGATGGAGGGATGGGTGGAGGAGGGATGGAGGGAGGAGCTTTCTCTCAGTCTTTTCTTTTTTCTGTCGGGACGCGTAAAACGGAGTGAGAGCGCAGAGCGCAGCGCAGCGGAGAGGAAGAGCAGGAGAAGCGCCAGTAAAGACTTAAAGAGGAGGAGGAGGAGGAAGAGGAGCAGCAGGCGGGGGCTCCGCCGGCCTGGATGTAGCTGTTTGCGGGTTGTTTGTTTCTGTATTTGCGGGGAATGTGCGGCTCCTCCTCTGCGGCTCTCCAACTTTGTGAATCTGGTCTCTCATGGTGAGAGGCGGACTCAGAGGATGGGAGTAACCTGGTCCTCCAGATGCCTCGCTCTCCTCCTCGCTCTTCACATAGGTGAGCAGGTTTATCAGCTGCAGACTCTCTGCTTTCAGCTTCAGGACGATCCCGTGTTTTAAACCGTTCCAGGTTTTTGTTGGATTGATTTTTGTGGAACGTTTGAACCCGAGCAGCTTCCAGCATTTCGCTCTTAAACCTTCAGTTTCCGTTCAACATAAAAAACGTCTGATTCCTATTTAATTTCCCCTGACTTCAACACTCAGGCCTGATTTCGTTTGTAATAATTTGTCTGTGTTTTTATAAATGTGTTGGGTTGTTGTTCCGTCACTTGGAGCGGTGTTTGGGTCGTTGTGAAGCTGCGGAGGCATGTGAGCAGCGGCACCTCCAACGGGGCTTCGCTTCACATTTAGAGCGCGCGCGCGTGTGTGTGCGTGAATGTGCATGCGTCTGTGTGCGTTAACAAGGGGGATGCCCCCCTCCCTCCCCCTCCCCCCGGTTGTCCCAACCTGAGGACATTTGCTGCATCTTCTCCACCTGCAGGATTTCTCCTCTGACTTCAAACAGTTTTCACCAAAACGCGCTGATTTTAATGTTTGGTCTTTTTTTTTGTTTTTTTTTTTTGTTTTAGAAAAGCTGATTTATTTCGTTAAAAACTAAAAAAAAGAAGAATAAAAAAACATAAAAAACCCAGCAGGATTTAGACGGGTCCGAGTGTCTGTGTGTGTCCGGTTGTTAGTCGGTGTTTGGAGGCTCCATCCCGCCGCAGTGCGCGCGGAACGGCGGCGTCACGCCCCGCACTGTCCGGAAATAGAAACAGACAAAAATTATTGTTTTAAAATTAGATTTAAATCTCTGCTGCAAAAAAATAGAAACGAAAAACAAACAAAAAAACCCTGAACGATTCCTGCCTGCGCGCGCGCGCCGCATCTCTCGTGAATCAGCCTCACGTGCACACGAAATCACACATTTTCCTTTTCATCTCTGTCATCGTAAATCACATGTGTGCACGCGTGGTGTCACACCTGGTTCGGTTCGTTTGCAGGACATACCCCGATCCCTCTCCTCCAGGATGCGTCTAATAGCTGGAGATGTTTGAGCTGAAGTGAGAAAAATGGAGCTGATTTTTGTTTTTTTTCCTGCTGCTTCGTTACATAACGGCGCTGTGGAGGAGGGCTCTGCCTGTCAGTGTGTGTGTGTGTGTGTGTGTGTGTGTGTGTGTGTGTGGGTGGGTGGGTGTGTGTGTTTGTGGCAGAGAAATGCTGAATTATTCAGGACAGAATCCTTCTGGGGTCTTTGTTTCAGACGTTCAGGTTTAATGTTTCAGGGAGAAAAACACAACCTGCAAACAAAAGAAAAAGATGAACCGATCAGGAGCAAAGTGACTGCTTGTTTTGTTTTAGATGTAAAAAAAAAAAAAAAATCAGGACGGATTATTTGAAGATGAATCAAATAAAATCGATTGATCGTCCTGGATTTCTAATTCATTCTCGGGTCGTTTGGGGTTTTTGGAGCGGAATCCTCTCCTGTGCCCTGCGCGTGTGTGTACGCGCGCGCGCGTGTGTATAAATCCCTGCAGTGTGATTGGTCTGAGGTTTGGCGCGCTGCTGCTGCAGCAGAGTCACACCTTAGAAAAGAATCCAAATCGTTTCAAGGTTTTGTGTCTGAATCCGGAAACATTCGATTCCTCACCGGTTACAGACGGTTTCATAAAGTCAGAGGAGAGAAAAACATGAAAATGTTCGATTTTTAAACAAAACTCAATACTTTATGCCTCATTAGTTTCGCTTTTTGTGGGTTTTTCCCTCATTTTTAAGCACAAAAAAAAAAAAATAATGGCCTCATGTGTTTGGTGGGTGTGTCCGCTTGTGAAGCTACAACACGCTGCAGGCAACAGTGTGTGTGTGTGTGTGTGTGTGTGTGTGTGTGTGTGTGTGTGTGTGTGTGTGTGTGTGTGTGTGTGTGTGTGTGTGTGTGTGTGTGTGTGTGTGTGTGGAGGTGGTGGGGTGAATGAGTGCTTGATGGGAGGCGTGAACGAAAATAAAATGTATAAAAAAGCTTGTGCGCGCTCCCGTCGTGCGCGGGACCGTCCTGGTTGAAAACCCTGGATGTTAAAAATAAATGTAAAATAATAAAAGAAAGTGAGGAGCAGAGAGATGCATGGAAACGAGTTTTATCCTCAAACATTTCGTTTGAAGAGGCTGAAAAAGGTTTTTACCTCTAAAATCAATAAAAACACATCCTGTTCATTTCTAATTGGTGCAAAGAATAAACAAAATGCTGCTTTTGAGCATAAAAAGTGATGCAGCAAAGAAAAAATGAACCGAAAATATTAAAAAAAAGATCCTCTTTCGTTTCTACTAAAAATAGAACTTCATTAATTATAAATCCATTCTTTAAAGAATTCAAACAATATGCAGAAAATAAACAAAAAAAAGAGTTTTTCTTCATAAATCTGATGCTTTCGATCATTTTAGATGTGATGAAAATGAAAACAGATTTTTGGGAGTGATTTCTGAGTTTGTTGCAGCGTGATGCGGGTTTGGTGCGTTTGGGCTGATTGATGCGTTTGCAGAGAGTTCATCGTGTTGCAGCGACGTGCAGCCTATCAGTTAGAGATGATGTAATGCCTCAACATACTGAGACACCAGGGGAAACAAAAGGGAGGAAGAGGAGCAGATTTGACTCATTTCTACAGCAGGGAGCTCACACGAGGACCATTCAATGATTTGAATATTAAATAATGAGGAAAAATGAAAATATTAGATGTCAAACTGTTGATTAAAGATTACAATGTAGAATATTATTTATTTTCTAATATTTGTGAATAATTTGATTCATTTCAACAAATTAAAATCACATTATAGCTTCAGAAATTATTTAAAAATCATGACTTTTGCTAAATTTCTTTTGATCCTGCAGGAAACGAAAACATACATTTTTTAAAAGTTATTTATATTTGTTCTTATTTATAATTTACTGGGTTCATTGCAGCTGCATTAATTCTGTTCTTATTTATTGGAAGTTAGGCTGATAAATAAAAACCTTTCCATATAAAAACGTTTTTCTCAAGGCTGCTGATATTTTAGCTGCACGTCTTCATCTAAATATTCCATATTTGATGCTTTTCAAATACGGAATATGCATTATTATTATTATTTTCTCATTTACTTAGATTGCTTTTGTCCCAGTTTTTTTTAGATGCACATCTTCCTGCAGCTGAAGCAGGAAGCGGGTTCATCAGCAGGTCTGCAGCCTGTCGGGACAGAGATCCAACCTCTAATTAATTATTTTCTCTGCTTCGTTTAAACTCTCTGAGGCTTTGGGCTGAAAAAACACTTTGACCTTTTTACCATCATGTGGTTTAACAGCAGAGTAAGGAGTTTTATAGGAGATTCACATCAGCTGTTAAAAATAATCAGAATGACCCAAATTCTTCACAAAGATTTATCTACAACCATAAGTTTTAAGATGTTTGAAACTTCAAAACGTGACAAAGTCATAAAATAAATTGTCTATAAAAAAAGCAAAAAAATCAATGTGAAATACTTTACGTTTTCCTTAAAGGCACACTATGCAGTTTTGCTTGTTTTTAGCACCCCCTAGTGTCCGTTTAAATTTACGTCTCTAAAATCGTTAGCATAGTTTCTGCTCAGAAAGCCCTAAATCTAGCTGTTGAATGTCTCCTCAGCCTTCACTGCTTTCTACTGGAGCGGTTCATCACTCAGTCAAAGAAATCAGCTGTGTTCAAGCAGGGAGAGATGGGAAAAATCAGGAATCATGAGCTAAAAACACTCCGGAGCTAGCATAACAGCTAGCCACATTGGGTTAGCCTAACCCTCTGAGATACGTGACTTTGTGAGACTTCAGAGCACCGGACCAGAGACTCAGAAGTGACAAACGTGGTATTCTGGATCCAAGCAGCAGATGGGGCTGAGGGACTTTTATTAACCTGTAAAGGGTCAGATTAGCTCAGACTGGATCAAGAAAAAGTTACATAGTGTGTCTTTAAAATGAGACAATTTATAGACAGAAAATAAATAGCAGGTCTGGTTTAATAGTAATTTATTTAATACATTTTTAAAACTGTAGCTTTCATTTTCTATTTCAGCTTCAGGATCCATTTAAATGACTGAATATTTATGAATATTTTTAATTTAAATATTTTACCAACAATTTCTGAACTATCCACTACTTGCCACTAGGTGGCAATAGTGTTCAACTTAATGACATTTAAAAACATCCATGTATATAAATCTTTATAATATAAATATAGATATCTGAACCATCCAAGCTCCCCCTAGTGGTTGCTTCCTGTATACGTTTTAAGCCCCGCCCCCACCATAAAAACTAATGGGACATTTTCCTGACAATGCTTGCAACATTTTTAGCTGGAATCAGTTATTTGATGCTTAAGATATCATAACTGCTAACAGGTGGGTAGGCGGGACTTTCAGCTCCTCTCCTAAATGCTCAGATTCACAACATGGAGCCAGAAAACTGAGCCTCACTTTTCACCAAGCAGGAGGTTTTCCATCAACATACAGAGGAAGAACAAACTTAGCTTGTCTAAAGATTTCCGATGCTGTTTTCAGAGTCGTTTTGTTTCTTATTGTTTCATCGTTTGTGCATTAACACGATTTCTGGGGTTTTAACTCAAACTTCACGGATATGATTAATGTTATAATTTGTGTGTTTTATAAACATTCACCATTTTATTTATGGATATTTGTTTTTATTTTGTTTGCCAAAAAAATGCCTTTTAAAAAAAGTAGTAACGTTTTTCTAAATCGACATTATTATTAAAAATGATTATATTTACATAAATATTGCAGGAGTAAAGGCCTCCATTATGGGTTATCCACTTCAGCCCATGGTTTTATGCCTCTTAACAACATTCTAACACAGTATAGCTATAAATATATTGTGGCTACATAAAAAAACAAAATAAATCAATAAGGTGGTTCTTTATAAACCTCTGCCAATCATACGTTTCAGACCGAAAGCAACTATTGGACAATCCGGCTGTCTGTCTCACTTCCTCACTGCTTGGTCCTATTAAACCGTGCTGGAGCATTTTAAAGCAGAACATCCAGGAAGTGAGAGAAGGACAGAAACAGCCGGCTGTTAGCGCTTCAGTTTTAGGAAAATAGAGTCCCAAAAAGAAAAACAGCTTTTCAGCTAGCAGAAAACTAAAAACATTTGGACGTAGAAAGAGGAGAAACCAGGGTGAACGTTAGCATAGCGTTTCAACGGCCGGTGTTTTGCTCTCTATGGTTACGGTGGCAATGTGCAGTCCCATGTCCGGGGGAGGTGCGGTATAAGGATTATACCTGACTGGAGGGGTGAGAGCTCTGAGACGTGTTTGTGTAACATAGCTAGCGACGCCTAGCTTGTTTGAAGACTAACTAGCAGCTTCTAATATGGGGTCAAACCAGCAACTTAACTCTGCTGTGTTGAAACGACCCAAACCAAACCTAGCTGGGTTGTTTTTGTGTGTATGAATGATTGAATGTACAGTACGTGTATTAAGAAACTTTTAAATGACAATTAGCTTTACAGGAGTTATCCACACTGGCTGTTAGGAATGAGAATGGATGATGTTCCTTTTATTTCTTAACATATTTCATCCTATAGCCACTGAAAACAAGTCCATCAGACACTGTTGGGTCGCGACCCTCCAGTTGACCATCTGATACAGCTGATGGTAAAAACCTGATGCCTTTAAAACAAAGTTTGCTACATAAATGCTTCATGCTTGAGTAAAAATGCTTTTAGAAAGCAACTGTCAAGACTTTTATTTTGAAGCCAACTTCCTGTTGTGGCTGAAGTTGAATCCATGAGGGGAATAAAGTTGATTTAGAGGCGTAAAGTAGCAGCAACAAGCTGTTAAAACTGCTTGAACCTCCACGCCGTCCTCCAGCTCTGGACGGGTCCAGAACCAGATCCAGCTCTGGACGGGTCCAGAACCAGATCCAGCTCTGGACGGGTCCAGAACCAGATCCAGCTGTTCTTCATGGAGCAGCTGATCAGTAATCTGACCCCTGTCCCCACCCTGTCTGCTCTAACAGCCGTGTCTCATCCTACACGTCACGCCCCGTTAGTCCACAACCCCATCGAGTGGAACCGGACAGCAGCACCGCTTTATCCAAACCAATCAATCGGGCCGATTCTCTGCTTAACGAACCACAAGTCTCATCTGACAGGGCGTGTGTGTGTGTGTGAGTGTGTGTGTGTGAGTGTGAGAGACAGCAGTTTGTTTTTCTCTTTGTGACTGAGGGAGGGGACCACCCCGGCTCATTAAACACAAACACACATTTTGGTTCTGAATATTTGAGAAATTTACCCTTCTGGGCTACAGTAGTTAAAACACTCCTGGTGTTTGTCAAAGTTAACAAAACATCATTCTTATTTTCATGCATCTTCAACCATGAATCACAGATATAAGAACAAATTTTAGATTTCAGACCTGATTTCAAACCAAAGCTTTGGTCAAATCCAGAAGGAAACTTTTATTGTTGTGATTTCTTTACAAAAACAAAGTTTTAGAAAAAAATCTGGTAGTTTTTGTCAAAAGGCAAAACATTGAAGATAACGGAGGAAAAATAGCAATGAAGTGATGGATTTTAATGAAACTCTCAAAGTAACCATTGGATGAAAATCTACGTCTGATTAAGTTTTAGAGGCAACTTTATCCAAGATGGCCGCCACAGCTAATCAACATTAGCCAACATAAAAGCATCAAACTGCTTTTGAGCTCAAACCAATCACAGCCTTTCATTTATTTGATTTGTTGTCTAGTTGGTGCATCAGAGATTCATAGAACAGGCCGTCGACTTCCTTGACTTTTTATACGTTTATCATTCAATCTGCATGCTCTTTATGCTAATTAGCTCATCAATCTGAACTGAATTCTTTAAATGAAGCATTTCTGTAGAGGTCACTTAAGGCCCAATTGTTGATTTTTGCTGATGAAAAAGTTGAAAAAGAAACAATTCAAATATATTAAAACAGAATCTCAGAAATGTAAAGACTTTGTTTCTTTGTAAACCCACGAGCTCTTTCATGTTTTTCCAGCTTAGAGAATATCCAGATGTCCTCATTTCAAACTTTAATGTCTGAGAATTTTTCCACACATCTATTTAACAATCTCAGTAAACAGGAAGTTTTCTTCTGTAAATTTAGGAAGGTTCCTGGTCATTTTAATGTTGTTTAAAAAACAAATCTCCAAACTCAAAATGTCCAAAAGGAAACAAAGAAAACCAAACACATGTTTAATGGTGAACATTTGAAAGATTTTCTCCCAAAATATCACATTTTTTCAAGAAAATGTGCAACATTAATCTAGGATTTCTGAGATTTTCCTTAGAATTTCACAGTTTTTACCAGCTTTGGTTATTTATACACCGTTGATCTAAATGGCCCTTACCTATAACTGTCATTTCTGTTTATTTCCTTCTGATTGGCTGGTTTTACCTCCATGTTTCACTTCTCTTTCAGCAGCCACGGTTGGGGTGATCCTCAAGAACATGAGAAGTGCTAAAAATAATTTATTCCTATTTCAACAATCATCACTCTGCTCGTTTTAGGACTCCGAACAGAACGATGACCAGGAGCTATCCTGCATATTTCTGTTGTTTCTCGGCTCCAACACACCTGGTTCTGTGGTTTAATCACTTCCTCAGCAGGTCATTAAGATCTACTGAAGCCGGTTATTGACCCACTGATTCATATCAGGTGTGATGGAGCAGACAAACATCTAAAACCTGCAGGTAGCAGAGGCCCAAATATCAAACAGCACAGTTTGGTCTAAAAACATGCAGGACACTTGAGGGGAAAACAGATGTAATAGATTATTATTAAACGTGTTCATTTGTTCAGTGAGATGTTTATTTTGCCGTGTTCTGTCCCTAATTTAACTTTTTAAAGGTGGTTTTCCTCCAACTGGACGGTCGGTGGTTTGATTCAGAGAGTTGGACCCAATGTGCTTACTGGTCTGTGATTTTACATCTGAAGGATTCAGAGTTCAAATGTAGAAAAACACCGTTCTAGAAACAGGTTTTATTTTATAAACTAGAGTTAAGAAGTCGTTGGCGTGTGGACGGATGCATGGCGGTGCAGTTGCACTATTGCCTTGCGTGTAGCCAAAGTGTTCTCCTCATGCTTCCTCCAGCTTCCTCCCACAGATCAAAAACATGCATGCTAGGTTAACTGGTGACCCTAGCTGTCCCTATAGGTGCGAGTGAATGGTCGTTAGTCTCTGATGGACTGGTGACCTGTCCAGGGCGTCCCCTGTGAAGACGGTGGATGAAGTTTCTGTTTTTCTCTTTGATCCTGCTCTCACCACACGCTGAGGGTTTGTTTGATTCAGAAGTCGACCTGATTCAGGCTGACTTGGAGTTTTCTGTGTATGTAAACACAACCATGTTGATGTCGTTAACCACATGCAGCTTTTCTGAGCTCCTCGCTGTGTTTCTGTCCTTCCAGTCTCGGTGTTGCAGACGGTCCTCGTCAGCGCTGGTCAATGTGACTCGGTGTTCAAAGGTTTCTCGGACTGTCTGATTCGGTTGGGGGACGACATGGCCAACTACCCCCAGGACCTGGATGACAGGGAGAACCTGAAAAAGATCTGCATGTAAGTTCACCATGAACACTCAGACCCAGGTGATGCTGAGCATAAGAACATAAATACACATGAAAGTAATGGTTGATACAACCTTTAATTTGAACCTTGGTATCAAAACAAGTCGATGATGACATCAATCACGTGGTGTTACTGGTGGAGCTGTTAGAGCTGAGCTGATGCCTGAAATGGACTGAGAACATCTCCCACTTTAACCAGTACCTCACTGGGCTGCAGCTGTTGGAAATGCATTCTGGGAATTCCAGTTCTTTTAAAAGAGCCTGCTCTTTGGGATCTCAGGTTGCTTTTCAGAGTTTTATCGCTTTTTGTCTGTAAAATGTGTCTGTCAGCCCCCCCCCCCCCACTGCGTTACCACACATTATGAAGTGACCAATCAGATCTGGTTTAAACAAAAACAAAGCGTCTCTGGCCCTGATCATTCACTCTAAGAGCCAGTTTGTTTGTGATCGATGCTTCACTATCCGAGTTTACAAAACATCACGAAACATTTGAGACAGTTTCTGGTTTCCTCTCGAGTCTCACGGTCAGAAAACAGTTTGGAAGATGAGTTTTCTCTGGAAATAGTCACAAAGTTGTCCGTGCATCTGGAACTGTTCTCCGTTTAGTTTCTGAGTCAGAAAATGAAGAGATGAGAGACAACTTTGGGAGGAGCTGGAGACCAAGTTGAGATTTTATTAAAACATTTATAAAATAAATTCCAAAGAGAGAATTTGTTCAATCTGTCCTCAGTATAATAAATATATATATGACCTACGTGACCTGGTCTGTTTTATAAAACTAGATGGTTAAGATCTTTTAATCAGCTGATGAGTCACATGTCTGCACATTGAGCTGCTTTAACCTGAGATCAAATATTAAATAGTAAAAATACATGTTAAATAAAATACAACTAAATTACAGCTTCAGTTACCAAAAATGTGATTTAAATGTGATTTTTTATTAATAAAAGAGAAAATAAAAAGCATATGGAAGTGATTTCCTTTTTAGGCTAAATGTGAGCTACTGTTTTTCTTTACAGACAGTTTAAAACGTCCTGTTCAACATTCACAGCAGTCACTAAATGGAGACGTTTATTTTAGGTCCACTATCTGTTTCGTTGCACAGAAATGCTGAATGTTCTTTTTTTAGGTCAGATGACCAGTTTGGGGGTTTTTGTCATCAAAAGGAGGTTAAAATGCTTTAAAACCAAAGAGCCAAGAACCACAAAAACAGTCAAATCTGTCAAACTGGACAGAAACAGAGACAAAACCTTAAAGCTGCTGCTGAGTGATAACGAGGAGCAGGTGTGCTGATTAGTAACTCAAACCAGGTGTGCTGATTAGTAACTCAAACCAGGTGTGCTGATTGGCAACTCAAACCAGGTGTGCTGATTGGCAACTCAAACCAGGTGTGCTGATTGGCAACTCAAACCAGGTGTGCTGATTGGTAACTCAAACCAGGTGTGCTGATTAGTAACTCAAACCAGGTGTGCTGATTAGTAACTCAAACCAGGTGTGCTGATTAGTAACTCAAACCAGGTGTGCAGAGAGTAGAAAGAGCCACAGAATACCACATTTAGATTCAACTCAAATCTAAAAAAGCCTGGAGTAAGTGGAGTAAAAGGACACATTTCCCTCAGATTTAAATATTTAAAGTCAGAAACCACCTGACAGTGAGGTCCTGAAGTTTGGGTTTGTAGGTCAGAATAAATGAATTTATTCATTACAGATATGTTGAGTCCCATGTGGGAGGAGCTGGGGGTGGGGGTGGGGGTGGGGTGCTGATCCAGGAGTGATTCAGCCATGAGCCCGGGGGAGGAACGGAGGGGGAGAGTGCATATGTGCAACCCCCACCACCCAAAGCGGGTGGGCACCAGATGGCACACTGCAGCGAAGAGCCCCCCACCACACACACACACACACACACATGGTTTTTTAATTCACTGACAGCTCCATCACAGTGGTGTGGAGGCGTGGCGGGGGGGGGGGGGGGGGGGGGGGGGGTGCGTTAATACGCCTCCTCACACACATGTGCACACACACGTTAATTGCTTTGAGATGTGGCTCCGACACGACTCGGGTCAAGAGGTCAACATCAATAAGAGCAGATTGGAAGATTGGATTAGATACGCTGTGTGTGTGTGTGTGTGTGTGTGTGTGTGTGTGTGTGTGTGTGTGTGTGTGTGTGAGCAGTCTGGTGTTACATTAACTTTAACCGGGCTTCAAAGGGACGGAGATAAAAAAAAAAGATAAACTATCACAAATGTAAGCATAAGAGGAAAAAGCTCTCTGACTGACTGGGAATGAAAACAGAAGCAAAGCGGAAAAAATAAATTCTGTAAATCTGAAAAATCCGATTTTCACAGAAACATTTCCTGTTGGAGGATTTTTTGTTGTTGGACATGAATCAGAAATCAGAGGTTTAAAAAATCTCAGTTTTTTCACCAAAAACTCTCCTGTGTGGACAGGAGGTGGGCTCCTCTTAGATATCTGAACTGTACTAATGAAGCATCAGCCAATCATAAACCTGTTAAAGACATGATTTAAACGAGTAACTCTCTCCTGAGTTATGTGGAGAGACTCTTGAGTTTAGTGGGAACTAGCTGGAGTTCACGAGTCTTTTCATTTCTGTGTTTTCTGTTTTGCTAGAGTTTGGAACGACTGCCGCTCTTGGCTCTGCTTCCAGACTAGTTGATGTGTTCAGTTTCGAACCAACCTCCCACTCCAGTCACAAGCTTGTGGTGGTAATCCTTGCTGTGTTTTCTCTTGCCAGCTATTGGGATAACTTCCATTCCTGTGCCACGACGGCACTGGCAGACTGCCACGAGGGAGCGACGGACCTCTGGGAAAAACTGAAAAAGGAGTCCCGTAATCTGAATTTCCGTGGGAGTTTGTTTGAACTCTGTGGTGGCGGCAACGGAGCCCCCAGACCCGCCAACGCCAGGGGCCTCGTCGTGGTCCTAAGCACCCTGCCTACCATACTGACTTGGCTGGCATTTTAACAGGACAGAGAAGAAACAAAAACACGAGGTGAAAAATAAATTAAACAAAAAAAAAAAAAAACAACAGAAAAAAGATCAAGAATTACAACTCCTCCATACTGAAGACAAAACCTCAAGGACTGAGTCTGAGTTCATCACTAGAAAATACGCCCCAATTGGATTTTTACTGCTTCTTCACAGAACGGCAACCCGGTTTGCCCTCTGGGACTTTTTGCAGACCGAGATCCTGGAGTCGTCATCCAATCACACGCTAACTCAGCCAGAGGTCAATAACATGAAATATTCAACATGCCGCTGAACTGAAATGAAGACAATGATGAAATTTTGATGGATACTTGCCCACTTACAATTGTGGAATTACATAGTATTAAAGTCAGCCATGCATTATTGATGTTTAGTAGGCCTACACAGCGCTATGTGGCTGCTGACGCTCCATCAGGCTATACATTAGGTTCCACATGGCCTGAGGTACTTTTTCATCGCAACGCAAAACCGAGCGTAACGCCACAAAATCAATAAGACAAGCCAAGGCACCGAGCCCGTTCAGACCCGTTGTCTCATTTCCACTACGGAGAGCGTTCCCTTTTTTATGGCACTAACACGACTCCGTTGGTACAAGTGATGGAACAAATGCTCGATGATGATATAGCCTGATGTTTGCATATGTGTTAGCAGTTATCGCGCTCAGGCTACGGTCACACCAGCTATGAGGTCATCAGAACAGGAGGAAACGTCACCATAAGTCCTCCTATGCTGGTCCAGGCAGCAGCGTTGACAGTGTTTACCTTTGACAAATATTTACAGAGTTTTATGTTAGATAGCTAGCTTGCTACCATGCTAGCATAAAGCCAACATCAAACAAAGAAGCTTCATTGTGTTTCTGGAGTGACCATAGTCTGTTGTCCTCACCAGACCCCGAGGTGGAGGGATGTCGTCCAGGATCGGGACGGCTCTGGGTGAAAGAACTGTTTAGATTTACATGAACCTGCATGAAACCAGTTCAGAGTCTCACAACATTTCAGGAAATGGGCACAAAACTCAAACCACTGCTACATTTAGCATCTCAAACATGAATGAACTAATAAACTACACTCAGAGTGACTAACAAGCCTCACACCAGACTAGTAATGAAAAAGATTAAAGACAATATTGTAAAAATAGTTTAGAAATGAAAACAAACACTGGTTTAGTTGGCAGATAAATCCTATTGTGGTCTTTAGCTGATGGTTTGAATACTAGCTGAAGCAAAAACTGTTTAAATGTTAGAGATAATAATAGGATAATCCAAAAAGGTTAGATTAGCTAATGATTTGGATTAACAGAAACTGAAATCGTATCAGTTTATCGACGTATTAGGATTAGTAAACAAACCAGATGAAGTTAATTTAGCTAACAGCTTGGATTAGTCCTCAGCTACATTTAGCTTATAATTCATACACATGGTTGTCCAGGCCACGTGTGTTTTGTGGTCTTGGAGAAGACTTAGGACGGTGTCCATCGAGTTATTCTGTAGGGAGTATGGGGTGTCAGGGCCACTGGTACAGGATTCAGTCCCAAAGTAAGAGCTGAATCTGCATTTTCTGCGCTGTGTCGAGCTTGTTCCTGGTGAGGGTTGGCTGTCCCTTGTATCCCATGCTGTTTGTGGTGTTCATGGACAGGATCTCAAGGCATAGTTGTGGTGAGGAGATTGGAAAATAGTTCCTGCCTTAAGTGGAGGAGTTAAAACATGTTGGTGTCTTGTTCCTGTGTGACGGTGGAATGGAACGGGAGATACAGTAGACTGATGGGTCGAGGCTTCGTCTTCAGTAATGACGTTGTTACTCTGCTCTGTCATTGTGAGGAGGGAGTTGAGTCAAAAGGCAAATCTCTCAAGTGACTGGTCCGTTTTCCAACCCTCACCTATGGTCATAAGTAGTGGATCATGACCAAGAAAACAAAATCCCAGATACAAGCAGACAAATGGGTTTCCTCTGTAGGGTCAGCCTTTGAGATGAGGTGAGGACCTCCATCCTCTGGGGGAAGCTCGGAGTAGAGACGATGCTCCTCTGCATCAAAAGGAGTCAGCTGAGTGGTTCTGGCATCTGATCAGGATGCTTCCTGTTTGCCTCCATCTGAAAGAATTCCAAAAGTTATGTCCCACTGGGAGGAGAACCCTGGGAATGCATTGGGACCCCCAGAAGGAACTGGGGAGTGCCGCTCAGGAGAAGGATGTCTGGGCTTCCCTGGACCTGATATCTCCATGACCCAACTTTGGATAAGTGGAAGAAAATTAATGGATTTGGACTAACCTAACATTGCTACAATATTGGATTAGAAAGCAATCAAAAAGTTCCAGTTAGCATTCCTAACTATATTAAACTATACTTGGGATTAGTAAACTAGATAAAATCAAGTCAGCTAAAAGTTTGGATTTGTGTCAAATGACCAAGATCGTGTCCTCCTAGCAGACATTTTGGATGGCAGTGTGTTCTACATTAGCTAATGTATTAGAAGCCAATACAAAATGCCAGGTTAGCTAATGTTTTGAATTACAAGCTAACCCAGATTAGTCTGTCTAATTGGGATTAGAAGGTAAAACAGATACATTCCAGTTAGTGTACTCTTTGGAATAGTACTAATTTCTGTCTTTAGCTGATAGCAGCTAAACCTGTTAGCTGACAAGTTTGTATCAGTTTAGGTTAGCTAAATTTTGGATTACAGCCTATACCAGATTAAACCAGTTATTCTAATTTAATTGAATTAGTGAGTAAATCAGATCAAACTAAATTAGCTAACAGATTAGCAGCAAAATTAGATGAGATCAGAAGACGAGATGAACACATTCCAGTTAGATCAGGCAGATTAATATTTCATCCACATTAAGTGACTACCATTTGGATTAGCAGGTAAACCAAATGTTGATCAGGTTAATGAACTGTTTGGATTAGTTTCTGATTTAGTTTAGTCAGCTAAATGCTAGGAGTAGCAGCTAAATCTCCTCCTGAGGTTCAGGTTTTGATCATTTGATCTGTACGTACAAACAGTAATGAAATCCCTAGTTTTAATGTTCTTTATGATGTAGTGTTTTGTTTTAGACGTTGCGCTCATTTCCTGAAATCCTAAACGAGGAATGAACTTAGAGAAAACCAACGGGAACTCTTCTGAACTTGAAGGTAGCAACAGATTTAATGTTGGTGGTGGATTTTAATCATTGTTCTGTTGGGCCACGTTAGCAAATCAACACGTTAGACTGAAGCTTCTGAAAGGGGAATTTTTTAAAACTTGATGACAGCAATATGAAAATAAGACATTATGGCCAGTGTAGCTAGATTAAAAGATTTATGAATAATAATGAAACCGTGGCTGAAGAGTGATATGACTGTTGCCATTTAGCACATCCCATTTTCATCCCAGTGATTTTAGCAGAACATCAGCGGTGAAATATTTTAGGTCTGTGTTAGATTAAAAAGCAGAGTCCCAAAAGTACAGTAGCATCATAAATTAAAAACTAGGAGTTTGTTTCTTTTGTTTCTGAGACAGCGATGATGTTTCCACTGCCTTCTGACTAGAAGATATGTACTTCTGTTTGTTTGTTTGTTAGTTTGTTGCTTGGCTGGTTTGTCATTTTGTTTGTTTATGGGGATGTTACAAAACAAAAAGAGTTTAAAAAGATGGACTTATATATAAAAAACATCTATCAAGAGAATATGTATATGAAATGGATTTAAAAAAAATGTAAGTGAAAAAAACAAAAGCTTTATTAGATAGTCTATCCCAGACGTTTTAACACCAGATTGATGATTTACAGATTATATCCCTACAGAGATATGAAAGATGAAATTAATTGATAAAAAGATGAAGAGAAATAAATAAAATAAATAATGTTTGAAACCTTGTGTGTGCTGTGGTTTTAATGAGAGGATAAACTGAGATTATTCTCTCTCTTATGTTCTGGTTGGTTTGTAGCTGACAGCCTGTTCCTCAGTGGAGTGAATTCATTATTAATGAGGGGAAAGTCCCCGAGCCTCAACACTCCATTTATATCGATCGAGATGAGGAGGAGGAGGAACGACGTCCTGAAGAAGAGGTCGGATTATCTATAACCTTTAAAGCATCTTGTTTTTGTCTGAAATGTTAAAATCATTTCAACATTCGATAATGAGTCAAATGATTCAGAATGATCAAAAAGTTATATCGTTATAGATTAATATACATACATGTATATGTCTCTCTCTCTCTCTCTCTATATATATATATATATATATACAGTATATATATATATATATATACATATATATATATATTAGTGCTGGGAATCGATTAAAATAAATTAACTAATTAATCGCAAATCTGAAAAAAATTAATTGCGATTAATCGCATTTAATTGCATTTTTTTCAGAAAAAAAGAAATGACATGCAGCTTACAATGTCCATCCAAGAAATATGCCAAAATGGTTTTTAAAAAATCATTTTTAAAGCTTTTACAATTTATGAAAAAATGCATTTAAATTGCATTTCAGTTCAAAACAGCTGAAAAACAAAGATTCCTGACTAAAACTGGACAGACCCTAAAGACAGTACTTTATAAATCTATTTGTTTATTTTATGTACAATTTCAGAAGGGTATTGTTTTAAAATAATAATAAAAGATTTCCAACATGTGGAAACACTATGAGAGAATTATTTTTTGCAGTGTTCAAACTGACCCACGGTCTGCCTTGTTTTCAATGAGGGGTCCGGGTCACTCAGGTCTCTATTGTTTAAAGACTAGTGTGGGAATGGGATCGCCTCGGTCCGGTACTGGTTTTACTTTTCAGATAGAGGTAGGGTCTGGGTTTCTCATACCGAGCCGAACTGACACCTCCGCCCGGACCTTGGTGTCAGACTGGAGCCGTAACACCCGCTCCCTGCTGAACTGAACCGAACCGGACCGTACGACGGAGAAGGAGCAGGAATAAATCTTAAAGGCTAGAGACCCTCCAGTTTCACCGCCGAATACTTTCGGTTTTCACGGTGGAAGGAGCGGAGAGTTGAGTTCCGTTACTGGGTAGACAGGTGAAGCAACTGAACTGATGAGATCCGAGGAGCGGGTGGGGCAGGCTGGAGGGAGGACAAGGTCTGCGTTAAGGAGCTGTAGGAAATCTGATGTTGACAAGCGCTCCGCCTTGCTTCAAACACAAGTTGCGTTAATTTCGTTTTTTTTTTTTAACACGTTATGTCTTCCAAATTAATTATCACAATTAACGCGCTAAATTTCCCAGCACTGATATATATATATAAATGGTCAGAATTTGGCAGCATTAATGACTTAATGACTAAATTGACACCAACTTGTACCAAATTACAGTAAAGGCTGCACTTATAGTTCTTTTCAATCAGCTACCAGGGGGAAAAAATTTGAATCTGAAAATAGATTATTAGAAGTTTTTGGTGTCCAAACAAAATTTTACCCTGAGTTTGTTGAGTTTAAATAATGATTTATCTACGTATTAATCAACTTTCTGAAGTAATCTGACTTATTTACTTTCACTTTATGTTGGAATTCTTTCAATGGCAAAACTATCATATTATACTTTTAATAATAAAACTAATTATACTGGATAAAACTGGAGTGCAGGAGGAAACATTTTATTTTAAAAAGTCCCAAAATAAGAAGAAAAATATTTAGAAACTTTCTCTTTAAAAAACAAACTTTGCTACTGAAGGAGTTTTTAATTATTATGATTCATGTCTGCTTACAAATGTATCCTGCTTGTAACCTTTTAATTTTCAGCATCAGCTTTCGATGCACGGACTAAAGGTTTTGAACAATCAAAAGACATTCCATTCTTGTGAGGTATCAGCAGAACTTTGTTTTGAATCAGCAACATCAACGGAAAAAGTTATTAGTTAGCTACCTGTGAATAGTAATAAACCAGCAGCAGCAGATTCTTATCTTTTTGTCATGAATGCAATCATGTGTTGTTGTGCAACCTGTGTTCTAATAAATACTGAGCTGAGAAAAGATCCCGGCAGAGTTCCACTCCGATGCCTAACCAGCAGACGGGTGGTCTCTCATCCACAATGCTCAAAAAACTTAAACTAACTGTCTGGTCTGATTCTGTTCCTTAGATCTTGGGGTTTCTAAGAGTAAAATCTCTAACATCTTGGTGCCGTGACCCGGATCCCAAAATTCTCCTACGCCGAGGGATCGGAGGAGGCCTACTTCATCCGTCGGCGTGGAATTGACGGGATCCGGACACCGAACTCAATCAGACCACAGAATTGGGTGTGAGTATAAAGTTTTACAGCTAAAGAAATGACAGCTTCAGAAAGAACAGAGAAAGGTGCAAAAAAGAGAAAGTAAAAAGGCGGACGGCGTTCCTGCCTGAGCGCACGGCTGATTAAAAGCTCCGTGGCCCAAAGACGATCGAGGCGGCGTTCCTCAGATCAAGGGATCGAACGGCGTTTTCGATACCCTTAAAAGTAAAAAGAGCTCTTAAAAAATAAAAGTAAAAGAGGCGGCGATCCTCAAACTGGGCTCGAACGGCGTTTCGAGACCCTTAAAAGTGAAAGTAGGAATAAGACGGCGATCCTTACCTACAAAAAAGCTCTTAAAAAATAAAAGTAAAAGAGGCGGCGATCCTTAAAACCGGGCTCGAATGGCGTTTCGAGACCCCCAAAAGTAAAAGAGGCGGTGATCCTCAAAACCGGGCTCAAACGGCGTTTCGAGACCCCTAAAAGTAAAAGAGGCGGCGATCCTCAAACAGGGCTCGAACGGCATTTCCGAGACCC
>SSNR01000181.1:872099-882256 GCA_006937965.1 Callopanchax toddi
AGAATTATTTTATGTTGGTTTTATTTTTATTTCTATGTTTAATTTTATTTTTCTGATTCTACTCTACCTGCTGTCTGTGAATTAATTGATTTACTTTATGAAGCTGAAAAACTGTTCTAATATTTTGACACATGTGACCATATGTCAAAACAGGAGGGAGTTGGTGAACAAAGTTTTTTTAATCATAACCTGAACTTGTATTTTCTAAGCAAAGCTATGATGGACATTCACCCACCTCTGGGTTACGGATACAGATGGCACGGAGGCTGTACCCCACAAAGAGCTGCTACGTCTCTACACCCTGAAAACCCCACCCCGAGGCTTTCACCCCTGACGGTAACCAAAACTGCCCATGCTCTGTCTGATTACCCAACAGGCCCCAGGACTGTTATGCACCCAGAACAGTCACACAAATGGCTCCATGGACATGGCTGGACCCCAGAACTGTCAGTGCTGAGACAAACTGGACTGTGACCTGTCCCTCTCTGGGTTTTCTCCATCGATGTGGTACACACGGTACCAACCTCGGCGAGTCTGCCTGTGACAAACAACACTCTGACCCTGAAATCCCACGGCTCATCGCCTGACGTAAGTCACTGTCATTGACGACACACCTCTCACATCTCATGAGTCGAAGCACCCCAGGCATTCTTTGGCTGAATGTCACGGCGTTCAGTTTGTTCTGAACGGGCGACGCTCCTCAAATCTCGGGGTCCCCACAGAGACTGATTTCTGGGGCCCCAGTGGACAAATATGGCTATGCGACTCAAAGGTGTGTCTGCATCTACCACGAGGCTGGTGTGGGACCTTCAAAGAGTGTTCTACACCACAACGCTGATGTCACAGGGTCAGAGGTCACAGAGTGAAATGGAAATCAGCCAAACCATGCCCCCTCCTCTGTCAAAACGTTTCCCCCATCCCTGTCCAAAAGCATGATGTGGTGGTGCCTGGAGGACTCTGATGTCATCACAGCCTCTCCGTGCCATACTGTTGACCATTCCATCAGAACTGAACTGAGATTCATGACAGAGTCTCAGACATTAGCTCGCTGGTTCTGGGTGGAAGGACGGGTTGAAAGATACTGAACCCCAGGTTTTTGCTTCTACAAGAAATAGGAGTTGATGCTAAAAAATGAGAATGTTCATTCTTTAAAGTAATTTTTTATTATTGCTGCTTGAATAAAGCTATTTGCCAGCAGCCATGTAATCATAAACAGGAGGGAAATGAAGGAGTTTTTAATTATTATGATTCATGTCTGCTTACAAATGTATCCTGCTTGTAACCTTTTAATTTTCAGCATCAGCTTTCGATGCACGGACCAAAGGTTTTGAACAATCAAAACACATTCCATTCTTGTGAGGAATCAGCAGAACTTTGTTTTGAATCAGCAACATCAACGGAAAAAGTTATTAGTTAGCTACCTGTGAACAGTAATAAACCAGCAGCAGCAGATTCTTATCTTTTTGTCATGAATGCAATCATGTGATGTTGTGCAACCTGTATTCTAATAAATACTGAGCTGAGAAAAGATCCCGGCAGAGTTCCACTCCGATGCCTAACCAGCAGACGGGTGGTCTCTCATCCACAATGCTCAAAAAACTTAAACTAACTGTCTGGTCTGATTCTGTTCCTTAGATCTTGGGGTTCTAAGAGTAAAATCTCTAACATCTTGGTGCCGTGACCCGGATCCCGAAATTCTCCTACGCCGAAGGATCGGAGGAGGCCTACTTCATCCGTCGGCGTGGAATTGACGGGATCCGGACACCGAACTCAATCAGACCACAGAATTGGGTGTGAGTATAAAGTTTTACAGCTAAAGAAATGACAGCTTCAGAAAGAACAGAGAAAGGTGCAAAAAAGAGAAAGTAAAAAGGCGGACGGCGTTCCTGCCTGAGCGCACGGCTGATTAAAAGCTCCGTGGCCCAAAGACGATCGAGGCGGCGTTCCTCAGATCAAGGGATCGAACGGCGTTTTCGATACCCTTAAAAGTAAAAAGAGCTCTTAAAAAATAAAAGTAAAAGAGGCGGCGATCCTCAAACTGGGCTCGAACGGCGTTTCGAGACCCTTAAAAGTGAAAGTAGGAATAAGACGGCGATCCTTACCTACAAAAAAGCTCTTAAAAAATAAAAGTAAAAGAGGCGGCGATCCTTAAAACCGGGCTCGAATGGCGTTTCGAGACCCCCAAAAGTAAAAGAGGCGGTGATCCTCAAAACCGGGCTCAAACGGCGTTTCGAGACCCCTAAAAGTAAAAGAGGCGGCGATCCTCAAACAGGGCTCGAACGGCATTTCCGAGACCCTTAAAAGTGAAAGTAGGAATAAGGCGGCGATCCTTACCTACAAAAAGCACCTCAAAAGTATTTAGCTGAAATTTCTCTAGGCTGTTTAAACTTATACTCCTTATTTGGATAAAAAGTACATAAAATAGACATCTTATTGGAAAAAACACAACGCAGAAAAGAAAATATAAAGGAATACAGGAAAGGAACTGAAAAAAAAAACTAAAGCTACACTGTAAAAAAACAAACAAAAAAAAACAAAAAATGTAAAAAGTTAAACGTGCACTCTAAAAAATAAAAGTTAAACTAAAAGGAAAAGAAATTAAAAAGTAGACTATAAAAAGTATTGTAAAAATTAAAACTAGACTATAAAAAATACACCAAAAGAAAAATAAACTATAAAAGGCTGAAGAGAGACAACTTCTTATTGCATTAACAGCATCAACCCTAACATTAACTACAGGATTAATTGGTATAATTCTAGATTTTCTGGGGTACCTCAACCTAGATTAAAAAAAAAAAAAACTAAACTTACATTACAGAAACGTATCCTTTTTAAAATCTGTTATTGTTTTTTAATGGGTAAAAGCCAAATTCTAAACTATGACATGACCTTATGCTAAACTAGATAAGTTTATCAATGACAAGAGTTGTTTTGAATACCTGCTCATTTCTAAACCTCTCCATTGACTCAGAACATGATAGTTGATCTGCATTAGTGTCTCTCCAAAAGCAACTGAGACCAAACAAGAAGATTTAAATGAAAATGAAACATTTAGTGTTTCCTTTTGTGGTTTATCTTATTTAAATTTTGGGTTAGAGGCTTATGAAGCTTCATTGTTTTCCAAATAACTCACTTTGACTGAGAATGATGGTGAATTGTGTAATGCCGGCAAAGGCGTTACTATCTCTCTGAATTCTGACATCTGGTCCATCACAACAATAACTCATCTTTTGCCCAATAACTTGGATTAAAATGACTCTTTTATTATGTTGTAACCTGAATCAACATTCCTTCCAGGACCCGGTCGTGTCGGAAGACTAAGAAGATTTCCTTTAATTAATAATTAAACTTAAGAACTCTTTGATGTCTCATTCTAAAAGACACCACCTTTAATCCACTGTCCAGAAATGTCTTAATGTGATTAATTCATTTTCTTCCAGTATTCATGAATGTTGATGGTGCATCAGTATTATTTCATGTTTCTACTTTTGCTAAAAAGGTTAGAGCATATTAATAATCCATCTAACTTCCTGGGTTCCTTAATGACGAGAACCACGTGACTTGGTAACTACTTCCCATTGGGCCACGCGTCCAAAGTTCCCTCTGTCAGGCTTCCTGTCTGGAAGCTAATCAGTTCTCGTTCAACCTACACGAGGAAACACAGCCTCCGTTTTCCTCCGTTACACGGAAGGCTTTGATGCCGACCGAGCTCGTGGGTAAACCAGCCCCACCGGTCGAGGACATTGCTCCGGCTAAGAAGCCAGACACCATCTGTCTGCTTCTTTTCACCTGCCATGGGAAAGCCGGTTAGCCTCTGCGCCCGCCGACCATGGACCAGCTAGACCGACTCGTCAGACTCCTCCGTGCCTGCGGTAACGTTACGTTCACCGGGGATAACTCTGAGGTTCGTCAGATCAACGATCTCACCGACGAGCCTCCACCTACCACGCCGAGGCGATCTGGAGCGGTCTCAGCAGGTATCAACTCCGATCTGGGTAAACTGAGGCTCTTGATAAATAACACTCCTGTCAACTTAGATCAGTTCCCCTCATAACTAGCTCCGACTCCCTAGAGATATTAATATCTCACGGGCTCTCGTCATTAACTCTCAGCTTAATAACATCAGAAGAATCTCTTAAGATGCAACCATCTACCTCATATCTGTCTGTTCGTTCAATCTGTTTCTTTAATAAAATAACTGTAGTCTAAGTCTGCTTCTGGGTTATAACTTCCAAATATAACGTACGTAGGTCTTCCCTTTGAATCAGAAAGAACCTGAAGTCCTGCATAGCCATTAGTTTAGTGAAGGTAGCTAACAGTGATTAGCATTAAAACCGACAAAACTAAGCTAATAACTTTGCAGAAGTGTGTTCGTATTATAACAATAAAATCAGGTTATATTACGCTACAATTGATTTATGTTGGTTTTATTTTTATTTCTATGTTTAATTTTATTTTTCTGATTCTACCTTACCTGCTGTCTGTGAATTAATTGATTTACTTTACGAAGCTGAAAAACTGTTCTAATATTTTGACACATGTGACCATATGTCAAAACAGGAGGGAGTTGGTGAACAAAGTTTTTTAAATCATAACCTGAACTTGTATTTTCTAAGCAAAGCTATGATGGACATTCACCCACCTCTGGGTTACGGATACAGACGGCACGGAGGCTGTACCCCACAAAGAGCTGCTACGTCTACACCCTGAAAACCCCACCCCGAGGCTTTCACCCCTGACGGTAACCAGAACTGCCCATGCTCTGTCTGATTACCCCAACAGGGCCCAGGACTGTTATGCACCCCAGAACAGTCACACAAATGGCTCCATGGACATGGCTGGACCCCAGAACTGTCAGTGCTGAGACAAACCGGACTGTGATCTGTCCCTCTCTGGGTTTTCTCCATCGATGTGGTGCACACGGTACCAACCTCGGCGAGTCTGCCTGTGACAAACAACACTCTGACCCTGAAATCCCACGGCTCATCGCCTGACGTAAGTCACTGTCATTGATGACACACCTCTTACATCCCATGAGTCGAAGCACCCCAGGCATTCTTTGGCTGAATGTCACGGCGTTCAGAGTTTGTTCTGAACGGGCGACGCTCCTCAAATCTCGGGGTCCCCACAGAGACTGATTTCGGGGGCCCCAGTGGACAAATATGGCTATGCGACTCAAAGGTGTGTCTGCATCTACCACGAGGCTGGTGTGGGACCTTCAAAGAGTGTTCTACACCACAACGATGATGTCACAGGGTCAGAGGTCACAGAGTGAAATGGAAACCACCCAAACCATGCCCATGATGTGGTGGTGCCTGGAGGATTCTGATGTCATCACAGCTCTTCAGCTTCTACAAGAAATAGGAGTTGATGCTAAAAAATGAGAATGTTCATTCTTTAAAATAATTTTTTATTATTGCTGCTTGAATAAAGCTATTTGCCAGCAGCCATGTAATCATAAACAGGAGGGAAATGAAGGAGTTTTTAATTATTATGATTCATGTCTGCTTACAAATGTATCCTGCTTGTAACCTTTTAATTTTCAGCATCAGCTTTCGATGCACGGACCAAAGGTTTTGAACAATCAAAACACATTCCATTCTTGTGAGGAATCAGCAGAACTTTGTTTTGAATCAGCAACATCAACGGAAAAAGTTATTAGTTAGCTACCTGTGAACAGTAATAAACCAGCAGCAGCAGATTCTTATCTTTTTGTCATGAATGCAATCATGTGATGTTGTGCAACCTGTGTTCTAATAAATACTGAGCTGAGAAAAGATCCCGGCAGAGTTCCACTCCGATGCCTAACCAGCAGACGGGTGGTCTCTCATCCACAATGCTCAAAAAACTTAAACTAACTGTCTGGTCTGATTCTGTTCTTTAGATCTCGGGGTTTCTAAGAGTAAAATCTCTAACAGCTACAAATCAAACATTGTGTTTTAGGGAGTCCAGAAACCTGTTTCCTACAGAACAAGTAACATTTTAATGATCTTTACTTATTATATTCATAGATGATGAACTGAGACTAAAACCAGGAATCATTTTAATAGAAACTAATTTACGTGGTGGTTTAGGTTTGATAACTCAGCTTTATGTTTACATAAAAGTGTGTGATTTTGGTGAAGCTAGTCCTGAAGTCAGATGAATCTATTTGTGCCTTTAAAAGCCTCGTAGAGTTCCTGGTGTTTCTAATGATGCTGCTTTGAGCTGCTGAAGGTTTAATGAATCTTCATCGAAGCTGCTGTGTGCGTGCAGCGGGTTCCCGGGGGAAACACATCCACGTCGTGTCTCTGCATTAATATGGATGTGATGAGAAGTGAATTGAAGGGGAAGACGCCTGCTGTTTGGCAGCTTCTCAACAGGACATACAGAACCTGAAGGAACATTTAGTCATCATCATTAGGAACACCAGAAACCTGCAGATTGTCTTGTTTGAAGGGTTTTAGTTTAGATTTTTATAATTTAATATTTGCTTTTTTTTCATGGTTTCTTTTATTCCGTTTCTCCATCCTGGTTCGGGTTCAGGTTCCGGATTGTTCCTCCCTCACACTTCCTGGTTTTAGTTGTCATATTCGTGTCTGTGGTTCCTCTTTTCCTGCTTCGCCTCAGGTTTTATATTTCTGCTCCGCCTGCCTTTGCAGCAGCTTTGCTTTGATTTATTATTTAATAAAGTATTTTTAGTTTTGTCACCTGTCGCCTCCTCCTGTTTCAGGCTGACACCTGGATCATCCTATGACAGCAGCTCATAATCAGATGGAGGCTTCTGTAGGATTTGGTTTGATATTGATTCAATGCAGGAAATGAAAAGTGCATCATGATGGATATGAAACACATTTATTCTGATTTATATTTAAAAAAGGTAATACAATAACATTTATCTACAATACAGTTTCTATTTTTTTCTTATGAAATATTGTGACAATTCAGCAAGAAAAGCATGAACATTTCCAGGAAGGTGAAGGAAACAGATCCTGAGCAGCAGGAGGAAACTGGAGGAGGAGAGGAGGCTCGTTAAAGTCAGATGGAGGAAAACCTGCTGAGAGGAGGAAGTCCTGTCTGACCCGTTTCCTGTCAAACAACAGAACCATCGGATCCGTTCTGATGACGAGACTCTCAGAACAAACAGAGATCATGTGATCTGGATCAGCAGGAATTAAATGGTGGTTCTGGGACCTGCTGAGTCCTCACATGAATAAACAGACGGTCCTCAGGGGGTCTGGGTCTACAGGGAGACCCTTAAACTGAAAGAGATCATTAGAGGCAGAACAGGGGCCCAAGAGTCAGGGACCATAGAATCAGGGACCAAAGAATCAGGGGCCCAAGAGTCAGGGACCATAGAATCAGGGACCAAAGAATCAGGGGCCCAAGAGTCAGGGACCATAGAATCAGGGACCATAGAATCAGGGGCCCAAGAGTCAGGGACCATAGAATCAGGGAATATAGAATCAGGGGCCCAAGAGTCAGGGACCATAGAATCAGGGACCATAGAATCAGGCACCAAAGAGTCAGGGGCCCAAGAGTCAGGGACCATAGAATCAGGGACCATAGAATCAGGGGCCCAAGAGTCAGGGACCATAGAATCAGGGACCAAAGAGTCAGGGACCAAAGAGTCAGGGACCAAAGAGTCAGGGGCCAAAGAGTCAGGGACCAAAGAATCAGGGATCAAAGAATCAGGGATCAAAGAGTCAGGGACCAAAGAGTAGGGGGCCCAAGAGTCAGGGATCAAAGAATCAGGGATCAAAGAGTCAGGGACCTAAGAGTCAGGGACCAAAGAGTCAGGGATCAAAGAGTCAGGGATCAAAGAGTCAGGGACCTAAGAGTCAGGGACCAAAGAGTCAGGGATCAAAGAATCAGGGACCAAAGAGTCAGGGATCAAAGAATCAGGGACCAAAGAGTCAGGGATCAAAGAATCAGGGACCAAAGAGTCAGGGATCAAAGAGTCAGGGATCAAAGAGTCAGGGATCAAAGAGTCAGGGACCAAAGAGTCAGGGATCAAAGAATCAGGGACCAAAGAGTCAGGGATCAAAGAATCAGGGATCAAAGAGTCAGGGATCAAAGAGTCAGGGATCAAAGAGTCAGGGACCAAAGAGTCAGGGATCAAAGAATCAGGGATCAAAGAGTCAGGGATCAAAGAGTCAGGGACCAAAGAATCAGGGACCAAAGCGTAAGGGGCCCAAGAGTCAGGGATCAAAGAGTCAGGGACCAAAGAGTCAGGGATCAAAGAGTCAGGGACCTTAGAGTCAGGGACCCAAGAAAGCAGGGGCTGTGGACTTAGAGCTGGCATCTTGTGAGAGGCAGGAAGTGATGTCACAGCTGCTGAGCAGGATTCTTATGAATTTGGTTTGAGATAAGATGAATTGAAGCAGAAGCAACTGGTCCGTTTGTGTTTGTGTGTCATTCTGTGAAACATTTAGTTCTGATAATCCAGGCTGGCAGCTCGGCCCTCAGTGGAGAATGAACCTAAAATAACATCCTGGGTCTTCATGGGATTTCAGCTGTAAATGGGACGGGTTTGGGCCGGTTCTCCCTGTGGAGCGGCACTGAGACTCGAGCAGAGCTTAGTGGGAACCAGAATCGAGGTTGAATGTCGAGCCTCGGAGCGTCGGGCAGTTTGTCTCAGCAGAAGAAGCTAAAAGTGAGTTTGCTGGTGTTTAAATGGGTCACGAGTTACTGCTCTGAGCCAACGGCCCACATTTCATCTGGACCCGGTTCTGCAGAACTAGATTTGTGGGCTGGTTGGGTTTCAGTAACTTCAGCTTCCAAGGCATGAAAAACAACACAACAAACAAACAACAACAACAAGATCCCAGTGTTTCAAAACCAGAACCAGTGTCAGGTGATGACTCAGGTTCAGTTCAACTTCTTTACATGTGATAAGGGTTACCATGACAACACTTTGATTTGAGAGAGCAGTTAACCAAGCAGTTAACTCAGGTCTGATTCCTTGAGGTCACAGATGTGTTTGAGGTGACTCATAGGAAAGAGGTCGTCCACTGACAGGAGATTAAAGGTTCTGTCGTACTGTAGGATATATACATTATACTATGGTATATACTTTAAACTGGGTATATACTTTGTACTGTAGTATATATATACATTATACTATGGTATATACTTTAAACTGTTGTATATACGTTGTACTGTGGTATATATACATTATACTATGGTATATACATTATACTATGGTATATACTTTAAACTGTGGAATATACATTGTACTGTGGGATATACTTTAAACTGTCATATATACATTATACTGTAGTATATAGTTTAAACCGTGGTATATACATTTTACTGTGGTTTGTACATTATACTGTGGTATGTACATTATACTGTGGTATATACTTTAAACTGTGGTATATACATTATACTGTGGTATATACTTTAAACTGTAGTATGTACATTATACTGTGGTATATACTTTAAACTGTAGTATATACATTATACTGTGGTATATACATTATACTGTGGTATATACTTTAAACTGTGGTATATACATTATACTGTGGTATATACTTTGTAATGTGGTATATACATTAAACTGTGGTATATACTTTGTAATGTGGTATATACATTAAACTGTGGTATATACTTTGTAATGTGGTATATACATTAAACTGTGGTATATACTTTAAACTGTAGTATATACATTATACTGTGGAATATACTTTAAACTGTCGTATATACATTATACTGTAGTATATAGTTTAAACTGTGGTATATACATTTTACTGTGGTATGTACATTATACTGTGGTATGTACATTATACTGTGGTATATACTTTAAACTGTGGTATATACATTATACTGTGGTATATACTTTAAACTGTGGTATGTACATTATACTGTGGTATATACTTTAAACTGTAGTATATACATTATACTGTGGTATATACATTATACTGTGGTATATACATTATACTGTGGTATATACTTTAAACTGTGGTATATACATTATACTGTGGTATATACTTTGTAATGTGGTATATACATTAAACTGTGGTACATACTTTAAACTGTAGTATATACATTATACTGTGGTACATAGTTTAAACTGTAGTATATACATTATACTGTGGTACATAGTTTAAACTGTAGTATATACATTATACTGTGGTACATAGTTTAAACTGTAGTATATACATTATACTGTGGTA
>SSNR01000181.1:891993-904240 GCA_006937965.1 Callopanchax toddi
TGTCTGAAAATGACCTGGTGTTTCAGGGAGTGTCTGAAAATGACCTGGTGTTTCAGGGAGTGTCTGAAAATGACCTGATGTTTCAGGGAGTGTCTGAAAATGACCTGGTGTTTCAGGGAGTGTCTGAAAATGACCTGATGTTTCAGGGAGTGTCTGAAAATGACCTGGTGTTTCAGGGAGTGTCTGAAAATGACCTGGTGTTCAGGGAGTGTCTGAAAATGACCTGGTGTTCTAGGAAATGTCTGAAAATGACCTGGTGTTCTAGGGAATGTCTGAAAATGACCTGGTGTTTCAGGGAGTGTCTGAAAATGACCTGGTGTTTCAGGGAGTGTCTGAAAATGACCTGGTGTTTCAGGGAGTGTGTTTCCTGTTGGACACCCACTTTCCAAGTTTCTGGCTAATACACTGTTGCCAAACCTTGCCATTCTGTGAGGAGAAATGTTTAAAAGTAAAAATAAATCCCTCAGTAGCCGGGGAATGGATAACATTTTATTAGAAATTAGCTCTGACTTCCCCATGACCGGCCGAGACCGTAAACAGGGAGGCACGGAGCATCCTGGGAGCGCGTGACCCCCACCTCTACAGAATCATCAGGTCATTTTCAGACTCTCCCTGAATCATCAGGTCATGTGTCTGAAAATGACCAGATGAGTCAGGGAGCGTCTGAAAATGACCCGATGAGTCAGGGAGTGTCTGAAAATGACCCGATGAAGCAGGGAGCGTCTGAAAATGACCCGATGAAGCAGGGAGCGTCTGAAAATGACCCGATGAAGCAGGGAGCATCTGAAAATGACCAGATGAGTCAGGGAGCGTCTGAAAATGACCCGATGAAGCAGGGAGCGTCTGAAAATGACCAGATGAGTCAGGGAGCGTCTGAAAATGACCCGATGAAGCAGGGAGCGTCTGAAAATGACCAGATGAGTCAGGGAGCGTCTGAAAATGACCCGATGAAGCAGGGAGCGTCTGAAAATGACCAGATGAGTCAGGGAGCGTCTGAAAATGACCAGATGAGTCAGGGAGTGTCTGAAAATGACCTGATGATTGATGCAATAAATAATTATTTTAGTTTCTAATGCACATTGGTGAGAAGTTAAATGACTTAGGGAGTGTCTGAAAATAATTTCTTCATTTTATTTAGACAGAAAGTCCAGTCATATTCTGTTTGTATGTAGGTGTGTTGTAAAGCAGTGGTTCCTAAATTAAGGGTCAGGACCCCATTGTAAGTCTGGAAACACTGAGCTAGGGTCCTGAGATGATCATATAACATGCATAATAATTCCTAATAGAATAAGTGGTTTGTATTTACTTTATTTTTTGGTAAAGAATGAGATATTTAATCCCTTTCATTTTTATTTTGTTGGTTGGAAGCTTAAACATTTGGGAACCCTAGTAGAGGACGTTGGGCTCCACGCAGCAGACAGATGAGTTCCAGTCCCCTGAAGGTCAGTGGTTTATTGATGATGTCGGGGGCTTCGGATCATATTTTCAGTCTGAGTTATGGGTCTGATTAGATATTTTGGATGACTTCTCACGGCCGGCCCAGATGCTCCTTCGTTTGGGGAGCAGATCAAACGCTCTGAACAGCTGACGTTCTCTGTAGTTTATAAAAATAAACTCCTGTGACATTTTAAATGGGATTTTACTCACTGGTGATCTGTTTTCCAGCATCCTTCTGCATCCAAACAGCTTCAGGTTGTTCCTTGTTTATCATCATCAGCTGTGACCGCTTTGCATTCACAGCTGACATTTATCCACCGCGCCGGCTCACATCTGAAGGAGGAAACTCCCGCTCGACATTATGAGCCACTAATCAAGAGGTGAAAGGTCGCCGTGGGTTGAGGCGTCTGCAGCGGTGCAGCAGTTACCGCAGAGAGCTGAAGGACAAATGCTCCTCAGGAAGTTGAGAGCTGCCTGCAGAGACGCAGGATGAGATGAAGTAAAAGCAAAGGAGGAGCGTTTGAGTCTGGATGTTTGAGGGCAGCCTGACCTCAGAGACTAAAACAAACCACTGCAGTCTCTCAGGAAGCCCGAGACCTTGTCAAAAAGAACCTCGTTTCCACGACAACAGAGTGCACATCACCTCTCACCTTTAGAAAGAACACAAATGAAACAGATGTGTTCATGGAGGTCTTCTAAGTTCAAAAACTACAACAGAAGAGCTGAAGAGAGGAGTCCACATTAATCTGCTGAACCTAAAAACCTCCACAGGTAAAGAAATAAAGTCCAACTCAGCGCTGCTTTTAAACAGAAACACAATGAGCTTTTGCTCTGTATGGTGAGGAATGAAGCGGGTATTAAAATCCACTAAAAACTGGAATAAAGCAATAATGTCTGATGTGTTTATGGAAGGGTTTATTGGAGCGTTTTATGAGGCACTCAGGTGACAAGTCCTGGAGTCGTCTGGGCTGTAAATGTATAAGAGCCAACGTAGATGTATAAAAAATGACCAAAGCTGAGGGGGAGGGTTCAGGATTAAAGTCCTAAAAGTACTTTTTATTACAGGGGTGACGTCTTTTATTTTGAAACAACTCATATTTCTGGAGGTGTTTGTTGGTTTTTTCTGTTTCTGAGAACTTCCTGTCCCCAGTTAGACCAACCTGTCTCCCACTGAACAGCATGACTGAATTTGAATAGGATTCATAAACAAATTCTCTTAAACTTTTTTAAATTTACTCCGGACATTCACACTTTCTCTCGAACTTTTAGACTTTTCAACATCAGAAGAGTTTCGTGTAAATAAACGACATAAATCTATGAATTTCTGAGAATGTTCACCCCTCCCCCCCACAGCGGTCCATTTTTATCTTCGTCCTATAAATCGATGTATTAACTGAACAAACACTCTGTGTGTTTTAGTCGTGAGTCGGGTCTTAATGAGTCTCCCAGCTGTCCTCGTTTGTCCCAAGTGACCTGAACGCAGCACAACTCCCCGTTTGCATCTTGTTTCCTACTCGACAGACGATGTAATGGATGCAGGAGGACTCCTCTCTCTCATCGTTTCCACGGCGATGGATTTAACACACATTCCAGAGGTGTTTTCTTTCGCCTCCGAGGATAAAGTGTCTTCATCACAACCTGCATGTGTGTGGGTATTTTTAGAAGTATGGGTCTGTTATCACGCCTTGTTTAGCACGCACACACACACACACACACACACACACACACACACACACACACACACACACACACACACACACACACACACACACACACACCAGTTCTGACTGTAGAACATCCCACTGAGGAGAACGAGGAACAGAAACAAAGAGATGGGGGTATAACCCAGTTCGATCACCATGGCAACCACTCCTCATCCTCCATTTTAACCAACCCCAGTGATGTGTTTTTCCCAGATTTCCCAGCCTTTTATTTTGAAACCAATCAGATTTCCTGAGTTGTTTCTTGTTTCTGAGAACTTCCTGTCTCCGGTAAGGTCAGCGTTAGGCCGACCTTTCTCTCAGGAAGTCTTGATCTTCACAAGGACAAAGCGATCTCCTTGAATCTGAACAGGATAAATTTATTTCTGTTAAAGTGTCTTCAACTTCCTAACAGCTGCCAGACTTTCCTGTGATCTGCTGAAGTGGTCTGGGTCAAGTTCTCCAGACTTTCCGGAGGTCTGAGGGAGCTCCTCCTCCAGGTTTCTCCTGTCCTGACACTTCTCTCCATCAGGTGAATGATGTCATTAAAATGTTGAGGTAAACTGGACTAAAACCATCAGAGGAAAGTTGTTAAGAAGCAAAGACCTGAACCTGGACCTCATTGGAGCCCAGATCCTTTTTCCTCTCAGATCGAGGAGTCCTTTGATTGATTCAGTGGAGGAAAGAGAGACGACTTTTTGAGGAGTCTGAGAGCTAACACCAGTTCCTCAGTGAGCTGCGACTGTTGAGGACAAGTTGACTCTAACTTGTGAGAAATTATGCAATTAAAAAAAAATCAAACTGAATTGGTTCTTATGACACTTAGTAACCAGTGACCGGGTCACGTGGGGTATGTGATGCAACAGTCATGCAAATACTTTTGTTGCGATTTATTCACAAAGTGTCTCATTATATTCACAATTTGGTCTCCAGCTCCTCCCAAAGTTGTCTCACTTTCCTCCACTGTCTGACTTGAGACGAGTTCCAGACGCCGACAACAACGTGTTCAAAATTCCAGCAACACAAGAGCGAGACCCTGAGAGTCACAAGAGGAAATTGAGAACCTTCGCAACTCTTTTGAGACATTTTGGAAACTGATAAATGTTGTTTTCAGTTTTTTGCCAGCAGTTCAGCTCAGTGAAATACTGGGTAAAGTTGTGACTGACTGGAGACAAAATAGTGAGATAATATTACTTGAGTTATTTATACATTATCAAATGAAATAGATACAATTATCATTTAAAGTCTTAAGTCTGGACTCATCAGATGAGGTTTATTTGATTTGACGACATCTGTGCATCCATCAAAAACAGGAGCCTCCACGTTCCCTTCTTTAACTCTGCAGGCTCTTTGAGCTCGTTGTTACATGTGGAGGTGACGGGGTGCTGGGTGACAGATGGGTGTAGTCACCCACCCTCTAAACCCCCCAAACACACACTGAACCAGACGCTGGGACATGTTGCGAGTGTGTGCATGAATGCATTCAGAGGATTTGCAAAGATCAAGTCAAAACCTCACAGCACACACACACACGCGAGCGCACAGAGGGCCGGCGGGTTCGCTTCATCTCTGTCGTGACTGAGACCGTGGAAAATTCATTCCTCTGCAAACAGAAAGGGAGGGAAGAGCACAGAAAACGAGAAACGAAAGGAGGAAAAGATTACCTCTGAAGGAAGGATGGAAGGAGAAATAAAACAAGCTTCGTTTACAAAATGATGCTACGCTTTCATCCTCTTCTATTTTAAGGTTGGGTTTATTTTTATTCAGAATTCCCTCAGAGTGTTTCATCTCACAGACGGAGACACCTGATCATCACAGCAGAGCATCTGAAGAGGCTGGAGGCTCAGTGATCGCTTTAGAAACCTGTTACAGAATATTATCTAAAAACCGAGATCCTGAGACGCTGATCATGTTGTGAACAGCTGCAGCGGGCTTTCCCTCACTCGTAAAGCTCGGTCTCCTGTTTCTATCTGCACATATTTCATCTGCTCTCAGGTTCCTCAAGAAAAGTCGGGAAAAGTTTTGAACTTCCTTCTTTTTCCTGCAGTTCTACATCTGTGGCATCTCCTCTTTAATTCATGTAGATTTAAGGGTTTATTCTGAGAATTAACTGGGCTTTGGAACGCTTGATGAGCTGTTTCCATCTGTAAACAGACTCTAGTTTTCAGGCTAAGACGCAAAAGGTCAAAATCTGAGTTTTATCAGGATAAACTGACTACAGTAAAAGAGGTTAAGAGGTAATGACGAAGATCTGAAACTTTAACATGGAGGACAGACAATACTGACTACTGAATGTAGACCAGGTGACACAGGACTGAGGGAAACATGAACAACAGGAGGTTCAAATGAAAAATACAACAATAAATGAACATATTCTGATATGAAGAAACTACAAATTAATGTTATTAGAAAAAAAACCCCCAGAGCTGTGAGAGTTTTTAAAGAGAAAAACAAAAGGAATTAACGTTAAAAGTTCCCTCGTTTGCAGATGACACTATATTTACCGTTGAAAACGTCACAACATCAGAACAAGATGTGTTTTAACCCAACGCTGTGGCTTCACTCGTAATAGGACGTCATCTTCCTCAACAATCATCTTTAAGTTTGGGAACATCGCTGGTGTTTTTACTGGACTGGAAGTTGGTGACATTTTTCAGGTGACTAAAAGCTCTTTTTGTTCTCGTCTTAGAGAATCCTCATATGGATGAAGGTGTTTCCAGGTGATAGTCACAGCCCGGATATTTATATCTGACAGATGTAAGGTGTGAGTGTGAGCGTTCTGTTAGAGGCTAATCTAAATCTGCATGTGAAAACCACATCTTCTTATTACGTTACGACTGTGGAGGAGCAGCCAGTCTGTCTGGTTTACTCATCTGATGGATTTCTAGGTGGTTTCTCTAGACTTTTATTGTAGGACCACAACTATGTGAATCCCTACATTTAGAGTCAGCCTGTCTGTTCTGTTAGAGCTGCTATGTAACTTCCTGTTTTGGATTTTTTATTAAAGCGCTGAAACTCGCTGTGCCCCAGCTGGAAATGGGTTTTATAAAGCATCTTCTTCTTTCTGCGTCAGACTCTGTTGGTTGATTCTGTGAACCAGTCGACCCGACAGTCGGTCAGGATTTCTACATGAACCAAAGCAAACAGAACAAATCCGAACACGCAGTGGTGGGAGTCAGCAGACCAGAACACGGCAGCACAGAAGAAGAGCAGTGTTCCTTAAACGGGCCGAGGCTCAAGCTGAAAGCAGGAAGTGTTCTGATTTAAACTTCAGAGTCCAGATCAGCGGCTCTGATGAAGTTGAATCCAGAATCAGACTGACAGGAACTCATTTCAGGTAAAACAACTCGAGAACATCGCTGAAGCTGTGGAGGCGGGATTTGAACGTTATTAAGGACCTCCAGGATTCTTTAAATCTACCTGACTTTATGAATTTAAAGATAAGGCACTCAGAAATATTATTACCCTTTAACCCTCGCAATACCAAATCCAGAAAATCCCATTTTATGATTTTAAAATGATCGATTGGTGATACACGTCTCCATCCATCCTCTCCTCAACACGGGGCGGTCGTCCTGTCCCCAAAACCGCACAGCACAACTTCTGCTGCTCTCAAGGTTTTAAATGATTTTATTGAACCTTTAGACAGCAGGCAACACTGTGCAGCTTTTTATTGATCTATCAAAGGCGTCTGACACAGTGGATCTCACACTGCTGTCACATAGGCTACGTGAAGTGGGACTCTCTACTGTCGGTCGGTTTAATAACTACCTTACTGATAGAACTCAGAGTGTGCAGGCAAATGGCTGCACTTCAAGCCCTCTAAAAATACTGAAAGGTGTGCCACAGGGCTCAGTGTTGGGACCCCTTTTGTTCATATTATATATAAATGATATTGCCCAACATGTGCCATATGCTGATGACACAGTGCTTTATTGTGATGCAGCTACACCTGAACTTGCAGTTTCAAAAACATCTCTATGATTTAAAGCTGGTTTTAAATGTTGTAAAAAGAAAGGCCATGATATTTTCTCACTCCAAATCCATAGCACCTAACCTACCTCTGATCCATAATCTTCATGGTACAGAGATTCAGTATGTTTTTAATTTTAAGTACCTGGGAATCTCTTTAGACAGTTCTCTCTCTTTCTCCTATCACATTCAGCAGCTGGTGAAGAGACTGAAAATAAAGCTGGGTTTTACTTCAGAATAAAGTCCTGTCTCTCCTTCACTTCCAGGAAGAGGCTACTTTTATGTCAGTTCTAGATTATGGTGACATTTTATAAATGCATGCTTCGTCTCAGAGCCTTTATGCTCTAGACACTGTCTATCACGGTGCCTTGAGATTCATATCAGGCTTGAAAGCTCTCACTCATTACTGCCTGCTGTATGAGCGAGTCGGATGGTCTTCCTCGTCCATGAGAAGACTTAAGCATTGGCACATCTATATCTATAAAGCCATTATTGGAATTCTTCCCTCCTATCTTCGATCCTACATTATAAAGAAAACTTCTGGTGCTTATAATCTCAGATCAGGTCACTGCTATCTACTGAGAGTTAGAACAGAACTGGGGGTTCTCACTAGATACTTTTAAACACATGTTGGAGGATTTAGAGGGAGAGTCGTCTGGCTGTAGATGTTTTATTTGATTGTTTTATTGAGTTCACTATTATGAGTTCTGAATGATGGAATTTTATGTCATTTTGAAATCTTTTATGATAGCATTTTATGATTGATATTTATTGATGATTTTAGATTTCAACTTGACTTGTTTTTTGACACCATTTTTTATGTATTTTATCTCATTCTTTGTCTGAAACTTGTCTTGCTGCTTTTCTTGGTCAGGGCACTCTTGGAAAAGATATTTTTAATCTCAATGAGTTTTATTCCTGGATAAATAAAGGTTTTGATTGATTGATTGATTGCAGAGAAACACCCGCCTGATGGTTCCCCCCTTGCTTCTTGGGTTCGTTCTCATCCTTCTTCGGGGCAGCGTGTAGCTCAGGAAGTAGAGTAACTGGTGTGTCGTATAGTGCTTTACCCTAGAAAAGCTCTATAAATTCAGCTTATTTACCATTCATCATTTCTTCCTCCTCCAAACACGGCGAGTGGAATTTCTACAAAAAGTTCTATTTTGGTCTCATGTGACCTCCTGACCTTCTCCTATGTCTCCTCTGGACCATCCAGATGGACCTGGACATGTCCTGGCTTCAGCAGGGGGACCTTGCTGTAGGATTTTAATCCATGATGGCGTACTGTGTTTGACCCTGTGGTCTTCTCGTGATCACGATCATCGATTCTCCACCAGACCAGATCTTCAGTCTGAGGAAGTTTCTTCTGTTTTCTAATCATTGATCCAACAGTTGCTGATTCTCACCAGGCTGTCAGCCTGTTGTCCTGTAGCCCATCCCCGCCTTGTGTAGATCTACAGTTTAGTTCCTGGTGTCGCTTTTTGCTGGTTGTTTGGGGATCAAATATTAATTTCCTGCAATAAAATACAAATTAATAATTAAAAAATCAGACTAAGATTTTAAAAACTTTTCCTTTAGATTCAGACAGTTAAGGGGTTCCTATAATGAAAATTACAGACCCTAAAAATCAGGGATGAAATGTTTATTTTCCCCACCGTAAACACAAATCTGTTTTCATCTTATGAAGTTATAAAACATTATAAGAGTATAAATAAATAAAACAGGCCCTTTCCACCTGTAGATCCTCCACCAGGGGGCAGCAGACATGAAGCGCACCGGATAGGGCAGGTTTTTGATGAAAGTACTAACACTAATACTAACACTAATACTAACACTGATTTTAATACTGCATCTGGTTGCTTACAGGCCAGAAGTGGTTTTATGCCAATCTGATTCACCAGGTACAAACAGCACAGAAACTTGTTTGGTTTTGACTCAGTCACTCTTTATGATTTTTGACTAAATCAACTGGAACCATAGGAAGCAGTCCTGAGATGAACAAAACAGCCGTTTATTATGTTGAAAATGTCATTCTCTGCTTAATGTGAGCCTTCAGAAAGAAATCATAAATGATGAAACATCCACAAAACCTCATCAAAATAAAACACCTTCATAAAAATAACTGAAATAATTTCAATAGTTCTTAAATCATTTAGAACATTTTTCAAATGATGTCATCCTAAATAATCTGATTGTATCCTTTAAAACATTCTAAACTTCGTGATTCAAGTCTGACAAACAGACTATGACCTGAGACTGGATCTGAACCGAGTGCCCTGCTGGAAGAGGTCACTCTGTGTCCCTGCAGGCGATTCAATCACCTCGGAGCAGACAGGACCGGTAAACCTCACCGGACCTCCACCTGAGAGCCACGGCGCTGCAGGAAGATGGAGTATATGGCTTCAGCATCAGCAGGTGTGAAGGTGTCGCAGTGCGACGTCTGAAGGACACTAAAGTCAATCTGCTCCCGATGAAAAACCCTCCTCACTTGAAACGTCGAAGCATCGTTTGTAGTGATTAAAGCTGCAAGAAGTGTTTTGAGTGTAATTACAGCAGATCTCATTACAACAGGAGACTGTAACGGAGGTAATTTTATCATCATAAACACCGAAGGCCTTCGCAGGGTGTAATCACACAGAGTAAACAACACAAACCGCAGCGTCGCATCGTGTAATGACTTATTGTTTACTCAGCTGATTACACAAACAAACACAACCAGAATGAAGGAGCAGCCAATGACTGAGGAGCAGACATGAAATAATCAGGTCATCTTCTTGATCTCCTGTGAGTTCAGGTGGTTTTAATAAAAGTGTTTGAAGTGATTCTTTCATCTTTAACTAAAACAAGACAAATCACAGCCATCATCTGATCAGCTGATTTATGAATGCTTTATTTATTTATTTATTTATTTATTTATTTATTCCTCATCAGAGACATTTAAATTGTTGCTAAAGAAAAATATTAAATAAAGAGACAAGTAAAAGTTGACGAAATGGTGACGAATCTCACAATTGAATCTCTTTTAGTAACAAAGGGGGCAAATTCCAGTATTAAAGGCACACTATGCAGTTTCGCTTGTTTTTAGCACCTAGTGTCCGTTTTAAATTACTGTGGTAAAAATGTTAGCATTGTTTCTGTTCAGAAACCCCTAAATCTACCTGTTAAATGTCTCCTCAGCCTTCACTGCTTTCTACTGGAGCGGTTCATCACTCATTCAAAGAAATCAGCTGTGTTCAAGCAGGGAGAGATGGGAAAAAATCAGGAATCATGAGCTAAAAACACTCCGGAGCTAGCATAACAGCTTGCCACATTGGGTTAGCCTAACCCTCTGAGATACGTGACTTTGTGAGACTTCAGGACACCGGACCAGAGACTCAGAAGTTACAAACGTGGTATTCTGGATCCAAGCAGCAGATGGAGCTGAGGGACTTTTATTAACCTGTAAAGGGTCAGATTAGCTCAGACTGGATCAAGGAGAAGATTTAAAATATGAAAAAGTTGCAAAGTATTAGGGCTGGGTATTGTTAGGAATGTCACAATTCGATTCAATTCGATTTCGATATTGATCTCTTAGCTTTGATATCGATTCAATAATAAGTAAATACACAAGTAATGAAGTACCTAAGAATATTTTTCAATAATGTGTGCAGTATTACAAATGTTTAAGAACAAACTGACCCCAGCATTTCCTGTCATGGTTTATTTAGCAGAATAAGCTGTACGTGTATTGAATACAAACCACAGCTGTAACAAACAGGTGCTTTTTTAGCACCTCTAAAGTGTGTGTAATAGTAGAAAGTTTTTCTTTCTTGCTATACATTCAAGTTATATAAGAAATGTCATCTTTTACAACGCTGAACGTTCTCACTAGAGTGTTGCCCACAGCACCCCTACTGGCCGGTGGGCTGAATCGATTCATAGAATGTGATGAATCGATATTGAATTGAGAAATAAATAATTGCAATGCATTGATGAATCGATATTTTTACCCAGCCCTACAAAGTATGCCTTTAACTACCTTCCTCTAGAGGTTAGAAAGTTCTTTCTTACCCAGGAAATTGTAAAACCCAAAGTGCACCCAAACATTTTCCTTCAGAGCAGACAGGGTTAACTGTATTTCTTTTTCCTCCTCCATGCAGAAACATTATGCTACCATCTAAAGCTAGTGAGCTAACGCTGGTAGCACACCGGCCCCGCCCCTTGCTGCAATGGTACACTATGGAGGCTGATGCCTAATAAATGATACGTACAGCGAGTAAGCAAGAAAATGTTTGGAAAACGTCTTCTCAAATAGAAAAACTTTTGGATCGATTCTGATTCTCGATAAATAAGAACAGCGACTCAGAAGTGAATCGCTATTTCTTGACACCACTACTAATAAAGAATACAAGGTAAGAAATAGTATTAAAAAACCAAAAACTATCCCCATAAAACTACGGAACAATAAATGAGAATTCCTTCTGTTAAACTGAAACAAAAAGACGTGTTTAGTGTTGAGATGTTTTACACTTTCAAAATAACAATTTCACAAAAAATCACTGTAAACTACATATAATAACTGCACATGAAAACAAATCACTGGATGGAATTTTCTTCCTTTTTGGTGTGAAATTTTAATTTCCTGTAGCTATTTCAAATAGGACCTCAAAGACATAAAAACTACTGAAAGCGGTGAAAAAAAGTTCAAAATTATATATTAAAAAGTTTAACATTTTCTTAAAATAAAGATTTAACCGGTAAAAAAATTTTTTTTAAATTAAAATTTAGTTTTTACATAATAAAAACTGGTATAGGTTGAACAGAATAAAACATTATAGATCAACTAGTCCTCTTTAGGAGATGCAGGACCCCTCTAATGATCTAATGATCTAAACAAACTGCATTTACTAAATCAGTGTGAAAAATGTGTTTCATGGATAAATACATAACAGTATTATCAGCATAACAGTGTAAATATATCCCATGTTTTAAAAAAAATTTGACCCAATAGAAGCATATATATGTAAAGAGTATTGGACGAAGCACTGAGCCCTGAGGAACTCCATGTCTAACTCTGGTACACGAAGACTTGTTTTTACGCAGCTTTAACATTTACATTATGATTCTGCCTAGTTACTATATAAAATGCTGTCTCTTAT
>SSNR01000181.1:904291-936657 GCA_006937965.1 Callopanchax toddi
AGCTTATTTACCATTCATCATTTCTTCCTCCTCCAAACACGGCGAGTGGAATTTCTACAAAAAGTTCTATTTTGGTCTCATGTGACCTCCTGACCTTCTCCTATGTCTCCTCTGGACCATCCAGATGGACCTGGACATGTCCTGGCTTCAGCAGGGGGACCTTGCTGTAGGATTTTAATCCATGATGGCGTACTGTGTTTGACCCTGTGGTCTTCTCGTGATCACGATCATCGATTCTCCACCAGACCAGATCTTCAGTCTGAGGAAGTTTCTTCTGTTTTCTAATCATTGATCCAACAGTTGCTGATTCTCACCAGGCTGTCAGCCTGTTGTCCTGTAGCCCATCCCCGCCTTGTGTAGATCTACAGTTTAGTTCCTGGTGTCGCTTTTTGCTGGTTGTTTGGGGATCAAATATTAATTTCCTGCAATAAAATACAAATTAATAATTAAAAAATCAGACTAAGATTTTAAAAACTTTTCTTTTAGATTCAGACAGTTAAGGGGTTCCTATAATGAAAATTACAGACCCTAAAAATCAGGGATGAAATGTTTATTTTCCCCACCGTAAACACAAATCTGTTTTCATCTTATGAAGTTATAAAACATTATAAGAGTATAAATAAATAAAACAGGCCCTTTCCACCTGTAGATCCTCCACCAGGGGGCAGCAGACATGAAGCGCACCGGATAGGGCAGGTTTTTGATGAAAGTACTAACACTAATACTAACACTGATTTTAATACTGCATCTGGTTGCTTACAGGCCAGAAGTGGTTTTATGCCAATCTGATTCACCAGGTACAAACAGCACAGAAACTTGTTTGGTTTTGACTCAGTCACTCTTTATGATTTTTGACTAAATCAACTGGAACCATAGGAAGCAGTCCTGAGATGAACAAAACAGCCGTTTATTATGTTGAAAATGTCATTCTCTGCTTAATGTGAGCCTTCAGAAAGAAATCATAAATGATGAAACATCCACAAAACCTCATCAACTCATCAAAATAAAACACCTTCATAAAAATAACTGAAATAATTTCAATAGTTCTTAAATCATTTAGAACATTTTTCAAATGATGTCATCCTAAATAATCTGATTGTATCCTTTAAAACATTCTAAACTTCGTGATTCAAGTCTGACAAACAGACTATGACCTGAGACTGGATCTGAACCGAGTGCCCTGCTGGAAGAGGTCACTCTGTGTCCCTGCAGGCGATTCAATCACCTCGGAGCAGACAGGACCGGTAAACCTCACCGGACCTCCACCTGAGAGCCACGGCGCTGCAGGAAGATGGAGTATATGGCTTCAGCATCAGCAGGTGTGAAGGTGTCGCAGTGCGACGTCTGAAGGACACTAAAGTCAATCTGCTCCCGATGAAAAACCCTCCTCACTTGTAACGTCGAAGCATCGTTTGTAGTGATTAAAGCTGCAAGAAGTGTTTTGAGTGTAATTACAGCAGATCTCATTACAACAGGAGACTGTAACGGAGGTAATTTTATCATCATAAACACCGAAGGCCTTCGCAGGGTGTAATCACACAGAGTAAACAACACAAACCGCAGCGTCGCATCGTGTAATGACTTATTGTTTACTCAGCTGATTACACAAACAAACACAACCAGAATGAAGGAGCAGCCAATGACTGAGGAGCAGACATGAAATAATCAGGTCATCTTCTTGATCTCCTGTGAGTTCAGGTGGTTTTAATAAAAGTGTTTGAAGTGATTCTTTCATCTTTAACTAAAACAAGACAAATCACAGCCATCATCTGATCAGCTGATTTATGAATGCTTTATTTATTTATTTATTTATTTATTTATTTATTTATTTATTTATTTATTTATTTATTCCTCATCAGAGACGTTTAAATTGTTGCTAAAGAAAAATATTAAATAAAGAGACAAGTAAAAGTTGACGAAATGGTGACGAATCTCACAATTGAATCTCTTTTAGTAACAAAGGGGGCAAATTCCAGTATTAAAGGCACACTATGCAGTTTCGCTTGTTTTTAGCACCTAGTGTCCGTTTTAAATTACTGTGGTAAAAATGTTAGCATTGTTTCTGTTCAGAAAGCCCTAAATCTACCTGTTAAATGTCTCCTCAGCCTTCACTGCTTTCTACTGGAGCGGTTCATCACTCATTCAAAGAAATCAGCTGTGTTCAAGCAGGGAGAGATGGGAAAAAATCAGGAATCATGAGCTAAAAACACTCTGGAGCTAGCATAACAGCTAGCCACATTGGGTTAGCCTAACCCTCGTGAGATACGGGACTTTGTGAGACTTCAGGACACCGGACCAGAGACTCAGAAGTTACAAACGTGGTATTCTGGATCCAAGCAGCAGATGGAGCTGAGGGACTTTTATTAACCTGTAAAGGGTCAGATTAGCTCAGACTGGATCAAGGAGAAGATTTAAAATATGAAAAAGTTGCAAAGTATTAGGGCTGGGTATTGTTAGGAATGTCACAATTCGATTCAATTCGATTTCGATATTGATCTCTTAGCTTTGATATCGATTCAATAATAAGTAAATACACAAGTAATGAAGTACCTAAGAATATTTTTCAATAATGTGTGCAGTATTACAAATGTTTAAGAACAAACTGACCCCAGCATTTCCTGTCATGGTTTATTTAGCAGAATAAGCTGTACGTGTATTGAATACAAACCACAGCTGTAACAAACAGGTTAGGGATGTGGAGATTCACCGATTTGAACCGGTGGTCCGATCATGACGTGTAAAATCTGACTGCACCGGTAGCTTCAGCGTGCATCGGCTCAGCTGACTGCTAAATGCGCAACGTATCGCTCTCTCTCGTCTCCCATCGGTGAAAACGATGGTTGCATCGATTAGTTCAGGGTGTCCAGCCTTTTTCCTCTCACGAGCTACTTTTATACTGAGCAGCTCCACGCGGGTTGTGGGGCGAGCTGCAGGTGCTGCAAACGCTGTGTGTGCGCGTGTGTGTGTTTGTGTGTCCACCACCGAGTCAGCGCTCCTTCATGTGACGTTTAACGGAGGTTTCGTGGCTCTGCTGCTGTCCTTGTAACTCGTTACCCGGAGGGGCGCGGGGGAAAACTGTCCCGCTATTTAACAGCAACGACTCCACGTTAAACCGGTTGATCAGTTTATCTGTTTTGTCCTCGTTTTGTTGAACGCACCACCAGTAAAACTACGGAAGCCTGGTGGTTCAGCTGCAGTTAGAAAACCTGGTAGAACAGGTGAGGAGGAGATGATCAACATCAGAGAATCTGAATGGTTTCTGCTCTGTTAGCCACTAGAATCTGTTAGTCAGTGTTAGAGACACTATGTTGGAGTTATTTACACACTGCACAGAGTTAATGCTGGAAATGTTGATTAGAGGAGGTTTAACAAGTGGTTCAGTCAAATTACAGACATAAAACACTATTAATTAAAGGAGGACCTGAGGAAAGAGCTTTGTTAATGGGTCACATCTTTTATTATTTATTTTTAAGAGGCCTAATCTTTTAAATTGGTTATATTAATTAATTGTTAAAAAAGTATAGAGATTTACTTTATTGATCCCTTGGGTAAAATCCTAAGGTAAATTCAGTAACAGTTGAGACGAACAACAAATGTAACATTTTTGTTGATGATTTAATACTTATTAGGAATAAAACAGTCCTCTTGTCTGATCCATAATAAAGTGCATTTTTTAAAGTAGAATTTATTGATTTATCAAAAACAATAAAGTATCAAATAAATCTTTCACAGAGAGAGAGAGAAGTAATTATGATGATTTTTAAAAAAACAGACGTGGACTTGAAAATTCTCTGTGATGTGTTGAATCGTTTCAAATCGCACCATGAATCGCATCGAATCGTATCGAATCGCATCGAATCGCCAGCAAGGATGAATCGTATCGAATCGTATCGGCAGAGGCTTCACCGTATCGTCAATGTATCGAATCGCTGGGAGCGTATCGAGATACGAATCGAATCGGCCTCAGTGGTGGGGATTCACATCCCTAAAACAGGTGCTTTTTTAGCACCTCTAAAGTGTGTGTAATAGTAGAAAGTTTTTCTTTCTTGCTATACATTCAAGTTATATAAGAAATGTCATCTTTTACAACGCTGAACGTTCTCACTAGAGTGTTGCCCACAGCNCCCCTACTGGCCGGTGGGCTGAATCGATTCATAGAATGTGATGAATCGATATTGAATTGAGAAATAAATAATTGCAATGCATTGATGAATCGATATTTTTACCCAGCCCTACAAAGTATGCCTTTAACTACCTTCCTCTAGAGGTTAGAAAGTTCTTTCTTACCCAGGAAATTGTAAAACCCAAAGTGCACCCAAACATTTTCCTTCAGAGCAGACAGGGTTAACTGTATTTCTTTTTCCTCCTCCATGCAGAAACATTATGCTACCATCTAAAGCTAGTGAGCTAACGCTGGTAGCACACCGGCCCCGCCCCTTGCTGCAATGGTACACTATGGAGGCTGATGCCTAATAAATGATACGTACAGCGAGTAAGCAAGAAAATGTTTGGAAAACGTCTTCTCAAATAGAAAAACTTTTGGATCGATTCTGATTCTCGATAAATAAGAACAGCGACTCAGAAGTGAATCGCTATTTCTTGACACCACTACTAATAAAGAATACAAGGTAAGAAATAGTATTAAAAAACCAAAAACTATCCCCATAAAACTACGGAACAATAAATGAGAATTCCTTCTGTTAAACTGAAACAAAAAGACGTGTTTAGTGTTGAGATGTTTTACACTTTCAAAATAACAATTTCACAAAAAATCACTGTAAACTACATATAATAACTGCACATGAAAACAAATCACTGGATGGAATTTTCTTCCTTTTTGGTGTGAAATTTTAATTTCCTGTAGCTATTTCAAATAGGACCTCAAAGACATAAAAACTACTGAAAGCGGTGAAAAAAAGTTCAAAATTATATATTAAAAAGTTTAACATTTTCTTAAAATAAAGATTTAACCGGTAAAAAATTTTTTTTAAATTAAAATTAAGTTTTTACATAATAAAAACTGGTATAGGTTGAACAGAATAAAACATTATAGATCAACTAGTCCTCTTTAGGAGATGCAGGACCCCTCTAATGATCTAATGATCTTAACAAACTGCATTTACTAAATCAGTGTGAAAAATGTGTTTCATGGATAAATACATAACAGTATTATCAGCATAACAGTGTAAATATATCCCATGTTTTAAAAAAAATTTGACCCAATAGAAGCATATATATGTAAAGAGTATTGGACGAAGCACTGAGCCCTGAGGAACTCCATGTCTAACTCTGGTACACGAAGACTTGTTTTTACGCAGCTTTAACATTTACATTATGATTCTGCCTAGTTACTATATAAAATGTGTAGAGGGTTTAGGAAAACAGAATTCTAGGTGTTAAAAATAAAAATGTTATCTCAAATAAATAAATAAAAATAACAACTTTATTAAATTTCCATGAATAAATTTGAATTTTCTTTTTTTTTAACTGAGTAATGATCAAAATGACAAAAAAAACAAAAAACAAAAAAAAAACACACACACACACAAAAAACAGCACAAGATTTAACCTTTTTTTAAAATTTGTAAAATATCATCTACATTTGAGAACATCTAAGTTAAATTAGACCATTTTCTTAATGTAAACATTTTTGTTAAATTTTCTTGAATAGTTGGATAGATTTATGGATTTGATGACAGATGCTTCAAACACGGTGAGATATTTCCACTTCTCTTTGAGACTTCTAAAAAATGCCCCTAAATCTTAGATTCTATTTTCTGTTTAAAATGTCTCCAAAAATCTGAGCCGCCTTAAACAACTTGAGTCTTCTCTAAACCCTTAAACCTCCACAGATTTGGGGCATTTTGATGGAGTTTCTTGAAGATGTTTAAAACCTTCTGACTTCATTTATCATTGAAATATTTGATCCTGTTGTTCAGATGAAAGCTGTTGAAAGGATCCCTGATTCATCTGTGCAGCAGTAAATTTATAATTCCTCTTTCCTCTGAATTCAGAACTGTTACACATTTTTCCACCAATACTTTTTCTTGGTTGTCAGAATACTAAAACAGGCACACTGATTAAATATTTAAGAGTGTATTTGCAGTGTCCAAACTGTAAGCTTGGCCTCAAACTGTCAGAGCTGAGTTTTAACTCGACCAGAGTGACGAGCAGAGCCATCGAACTCAGACAGGCTGCAGCAGCATGATTGGCAGAGTGGCGTTTGCTGTGTGTGTGTGGTTTTTTTTTAAGGCAGTGTGTATCGTCTCAGCTCAGTGACAGTGCACTGACTGGTTGTTACGCTGTGTGTGTGTGAATGAGTGTGTAGGATTGTGTGTTTTCTAATGAGCTCCATTCAGATGACTGTGTGTGTGTGTGTGTGTGCGTTCTTGTGTACCTACATTTGTGAGGACCGGTCTGAGAGCCAGACCGACGACGTGGGGACGCTTCTGGACAAACTGATGATGGAGGTCTGATGAAGAGATAATTGGTTGCCGTGTGAGCCCGTTTTATTTTTACATTTTGTTTAACTTCTTATTTTACCAGGAATAATTCCTTTGAGAGTCTGAAGCTCTTGTGCAGCAGCACAGCAGTTCAACTTTAAAAACACAAGTTAAAACAGACGATAAAAGTTAAGAAGACTTTAAATACTTTTCAAATGATCCATACTCAGCAGGTAATCCAGTGTAAAGTGTGTTTTTGACTCTAAACCAGGCATGTCTAAGGGTCACTCTGAGTGATCTCTCAGAGAGGCCAGACTGAGACACGTAGAGGAGGGATGGTGAATATATCTGAATAAGGATGCTTTGGTGGAAATTGCCAGGCAGGAGACCTAGACGAGGACCAATGAGGAGATTTATAGATGCAGTGAAAGAGGACATGAAGCTGATTGGTGGAGGGTAGAGGATGAAGCCAGATGATTGGCTGTGGAGACTCTGAAGGGAAATGATCAAAGGAAAAGAAGAAGATCAGTTGTAGATGCATAGAGACACTTATTATTAGATGGTTATTTTTTCTGTGGGAAAATGGAATACAACCAGAGAATATAAATATAGCCAAACCAAAGCAATACTTAATAGAAATGTAAGAAACATAAATAAAGAGGAGCTGAAGTTTTAGTTTACTGGAAAGTCAAAGTGTTTGTGTTTTGACAGGTTTTTGTTTCTGGGAAGATGGTGGAAGTGAGCCCTGCTGCCGGGCTTTGTACGCCCACCATCGACCCAGACAACCTCCTGCTGCTTCCTTCATTATGCCACCTGAGTGCAACGGAATTATCTGAATGGGAAAAGGAATTTCTAGAAGACAAAGTTCTGTTTGGAGTGTCAGTGGAAAAAGAATATCTGATGATGACTTCTGTGAAGCTGCGAGGTGCGTTTTCAAAGAGTTGTCAAAAGAAAAAGACTTAATTATGATTGGTTAAGTCACCGAGCAGCTGCATTATCATGGCTGGTTTTCATTTCTGTGCTGAAAATTAAAAACGAAGACATCAAGGATCGGGTTTGCAGGGTGCATCTCAGAATAATGTGTCTGAGATAATAACAGGGTTAGAAAACAAACCTCTGAATGTTTTATATGCTGCAGGAGGCTCATCATTTAAAAGATAATTTATCAGCTAATAGTCCTTATTTTGTTTCTATGATAATCAGGATGTTTTTGGGTCAATTTAGGCTTCATAGTCAGGATTTCTAATCATCATTTAATCTGGCATCATTCAGGCGTACAAAGCTAAACTTCATGGTATGGAGCCCTAACTGTGAGAGACTGTGTTATAGATGCAGGTTTCTTATTTTCTGGAACAGCCCTAAAATTGTTGCCTCTCAGAAATGTATTCAGAGCACAATACCAGTCAAATCCAATGAATTTAAAGGTATTTTACTGGGGTCATGTGAGGGCTTTGACACAGACGAGGAATTTAAAGTAGCTGCAGGGACTTCCTGAGGCAAGCAAATAAATCAGTTATAGGAAAATCATCACAAGGAGGGAATAAGGAGAGGAGTGGTGGAGAAGAGGCAGGCAGGTGTGGGCGGTAAGACGCCTTTATATCAAATAAAAAGGTGCTGCACAAGCAGGAGCTTAAACAGCAAACAAACTGTGACAAAAGACAACATGAAGGACAATAACACCTGGCTGAGGTAAACAGGACGAGCTGGAAACCTCCTAAAGGCTGAGGACAAACACAAATCAGGACCTGAGACCTGGCATGGGACAGGAAGTGACTCAACCAATGGGCAAAGAGGATGAACTCTGAGTAAATAACCAAAGGTAAAAAGACTTCTCAGAGACAGGAAAGTTTTGTTTTTCAAAAGATCCATTTAACCAATCTTGGAGTGATGACCTGATCCTTTTGTTCAGAAAGATGTTTTATCTGATTATTACTGTGTTTTACAACTTTTAGCATAAAAAGTAAGGAAACCCGTCTTTGGTTGATTGTTTGTTGTGACGATGCTCCTCTGCAATTAATCGTCTATAAGCAGCCTGATTGGTCACCTCTATAAGAGGTAGAACTTGTAAGGCTTGTTTATCCATCAGATCCCTGAAGATTCTCCTGATGGTATTCACTCTAGTTCTGAGCTGCCTGGTGGATGACTGAACCTTCCCACAGTAATATTAATAATATATTATTGATATAATACATATTGGTCATTTTGACATTTTATTCATATTCCACTGTCAGGGGCCTTAGCAGGTTGTAAAAGATCCTTATGCAGCCACAACAGCGTGGCTCCTCTCCCTGATGCTGATGTCAGCATCAGGGGGAGGAGCCTCCACCTGTTACCATGGAACATCCTCCCACTTCTCAACCAGGTGTTAAAGGTCAACCAGCGTGGTGGTGTTGGTCACTCAGTAGTGTCCAGTCCTGGTCCTCGAGGGCCATCATCCTGCTTGTTTTAGGGGATTCCTCTCCTCAACGCACCTGTTCTGAATTAGCTGGTGATCAGGAGTCTTCTGGTGGCCATGATGGAACACTGAGGTGATAATTCAACGTTTAAATCAGGTGTGTTGAATATGGACACTGTTAAAACATGCAGGACTGTGGCCCTCGAGGACCAGGACTTAGAGGTTTATCTGCTTCAACGCACTTGATTCTAGTCAGTTGCTGATTAAAGGCCTTCTGCAGAGCTTGATGACATGCAGAACAGGTGACTCAGCCAGTGCATCAGGTGTGTTGGAGCAGGGAAACAAATGTGATTGGACATCTCTGTCAGTCAGGAGCCAATCAGGTGTCAGTCAGACACCTATGGCTGAAACACCCGGCTGCTTTTTAAACTAACACCACCATGCTCTTTACGACTTCATCTTGAAGAATCACTGTTGCAACAAAAACCCACACCGCCCTGTTTTATGTGTTAAGTTTATAAAAGCTGTTGAGTTTATAAAGACCAAAAACTGCTGAGAAACTCTGATTTTCTGATTTAATCAACATGAAGCATTATGACAACAATCAACCCCAAAAACATCCTTCTGACAAACATCTTCCTTTATTGACAAAAGTTTAAACAATTTGAAAACTTTTGAAAAAGAAATCTTCACGTCGGGTCAAATGGGACCTCAAAGTGGACCAGAACCTCTCCGTTTGGACCTCTTAAAGGATGAACCACCTCAGGATGAGGCCTGAATCAGATCACTCAGGGATTGGGTCAGAACCAGGCCCGGTTCCCATTAAAGCAGTTTGTACTGGTGATTAAAACAACTGGGTTTCATCATCAAGAGTGATGTTACTAAAGGGTCTGAATAAGAAATTTACCAAACAATGGGAGAATTACATCTTTTATTTATCCTCTTAATCATGTTGGTCTGCCCTTTCAAAATAAAATGAAATGAAACCCTAATCCTGATGGGTAAACGTGGATGTTCTAGATCCAGTCAGACTAATGTGGCCTGATGGCTCCCGGTAACAGAACAGCTGCCAGGGTCCGGCTGCCGTCATAAAACCAGAACTGTGGCGGTCCAGAGCGTCACTAACAGCTGCCAGAGCTAAACACGTAGGGGATGTTTCTGTAAATTAAAGGTGACACACGTCAGATTCACATGCTTCATCCTGAAGAGGAAAGAACAGAGGAGCGATGATGACGAACTGCTGCCGGAGCGTGTGAACCGCCGGCAGCAGCATCAAAAGCAGAGTGTGACGCCCGAACTGAACCCGCTTCTCCCTGCGGCGATGCATCACAGCTACAAGGACGTGGAGAAGCTGTTTAACAGCTCACACTGTGTGTGTGTGCATATATACACAGCAAATAGCTGTAAATAAGAGTGTGTGAGTCAGAATCGGCCCTGCACTCCCAGCTCGCTCTCTGCAGAGCGTTCGATCTGCTCGTGGACCCGCCGGACCTCCTGCTGGGTCAAAGTCCGCTCCATGTGACGGTAGATGATGCGGTAGCACTGACTCCGCCTACCGGTCCTGAAACACACATAAATTAAAAATAAATGATTTAAATTCCCATGATTACATAGCTGATATTCAAACTTTCAGAAGCTTAAACTAAAGGATCAGTTACACAGAATGAGGACATCAGAGCTGAAGATATCATCATCATCATCATCATCAGAAGAGATTCAATTCAATTCAATAAGTTTATTTCACTCAAAAAAGTCAATATACAAACGTCAAATCAAAATACCAACCAGAATACAAATCATTTGAGTGAAAAGGGGGGAGGAAGAAGAAAAAATCTTTTATGACTTATAACCCCCTTCAACTAAAGACAAAATGAATGACAAAATGGCCGTATACACAAAAAGTAAACGGCTTTTTCTTCACAAACAATACCAGAACTAAAACATATCAATCCTCTATCGTTAACTCACAAGATCATAGGATTTTAGCATTTTTTCTTTATACATTTTTTAAGTTGATCAGTAGTTGAACATTTTTTTAAATCATCATCCAGGTTAGTCCATAGTTTTACACCATATATTGAAATGCACATTTGCTTTAATGTAGTATGAACAAATATTCTTTTAAACTCAGACTTCTTTCTACTTTTTTCATTATTTGTGATCAAAACAAAGAACTTCTGTAACTTTGTTGGCAGTGATTTATTTCTAGCCTTGAACATAATTAGTAAAGTTTTCAATTTAACCAAATCTCTGAATTTTATCATTTTTGACCAAACAAACAATCCATTAGTATGTTCTCTTGGATGTACTTTATGTAAAATTCGCAAAGCTTTTTTCTGTAACAGAAACAAAGGATTAGTATTTGTTTTATATGTATTGCCAGATCAACCAGTTTCTATCACGAACTAAAGAAACTCTCCCGTCTGGTTTTTGTTGTTTCTTTCATTTTACTGTTGAACCAGTGAAACAAGTCTTATCCTAAAGGGAACTGAGGTTAACATGAGTCTAATTAAAGCTAATGCTATGGCTCTTGGGCTGCTTGGTGGTGCAGCACTCTTGCCTCGCAGCAAGGAGGTCGTGGGTTCGCGTCCCAGCTCTGCAGCCTCTCTGCGTGGAGTTCTCTCCATGCATGCGTGGGTTCCTCCAGGTACTCCGGCTTCCTCCCTCAGAACAAAAACGTGCATGTCGGGTTGATTCTAAACTGTCTGTAGGTGTGTGACTGGTTGTTCGTCTCTACGCGTCCCTGTGATGGACTGGTGACCCACTCGGGGTTAGGCACCAGCTCCTAGTGACCCTAAGTGGAGGATGAGAGGCTAAAGACAATGGATGGATATGTTCTTATGCTAGCATTGATACGTACAACATATGTTGATGAAATTTATGAAAATTTGTGTTGTTTTCTTATCAAATGAATCAAATCAAATTACATTATTAATCCCATTAGGAAATTAAAAGTTTAATTAACTCAGTCAAGCTTTTTTTAAAAAAAATAAAAGTCGTCACAGCATGTTCTAACTGAGGACAGGAGCAGGTGATCTCATCGTATTCAGGGAAATCTCCATTATGATTGATGGAACTGTTGGTTTAAACATTCTCTCTCTCCTCTTTGCTCCTGCTCTACATCCACATCTTCTCCTTTTGACTTTTTGAGATGTCAATTAGCTCCTCCCTCTTTTAAAACAGTATCTTGTTGGTGTGATTCCACATCGTAACATGTGGCCAAAGTGAAGAACATTAACAGCAACAATCCTCCAAACAGCACAGCTTTCAAACTAAAACAGAAAATAGATAAAGACTCAAGAAGCAACACCTTCAATCCAAAGAACAAAGAAGAAATAAAAAATCACTTGTAACAAAACAGAGCAGCTGAAACAAGCTGCCACCTGATATTCTAGAACATGAACATTTACATTTTTATTTTATTGTTAGTAGTGATTAGGGACGGTACACCATTCACGGTCTGGTACGTCTTAGGTCCGCGGTCCAAAGATGTACTATTATTAGCTTCAGTAGCTACTGGTTTCATTCTGTGTGTTGCTCTAGTCTCGTCTGAGCTGCTCACAGCAGATCCCCTCCCTACCCGCGAGTAACCAATCAGAGGCTTGACCCGCCCCACTGAGCTGAAAGTTTTAGCAAAACAAGCGCTACAGAGAGACAGACGGGCAGCGAGAGACAAACATTTCAAGATGCGCAGTTGAATATAAAGACGAGGGAGAGAAAACGGTGAAAAAATATGAGACCGTCTGCAAGCATTGTTTGACCCCCCCCCGTGTAGCTGTCTGGAAGCAGACCATTGGAGCAGGTAATGCCAGGGAAAAAACAGCAGTCTCTCGCTTTCAACAAATGTACAGCATCCGCTCAGAAGTAAGTAAGTAAGTAAGTAAGTAAGTAAGTAAGTAAGTAAAGTTTATTTCTATAGCACCTTTCACAGAAAAAATCACAAAGTGCTTCACAAAAAACAGAATCAAACATGATAAAAAACAAATAAAATCAATAAAACAAACAAAATATCATTACAAATCAAAATCATTAAACAACAACAAGAGAACATCAAAGAGTTATTTAAAAGCAGTTTTGAATAATTGGGTCTTCAGCTGCTTTTTAAAGGAGTCCAGACTGTCTATACAGCGTCAAACTAAAGGAAGGTCATTCCAAAGTCGCGGTGCAACAGACTGGAAGGAGCGATCACCTGGACTTTTAAATCTGGTGGTTGGAACTGTTAGTAGATTCTGGTCTGTGGACCTGAGGACTCGGGTTGGAACTGTTAGTAGATTCTGGTCTGTGGACCTGAGGACTCGGGTTGGAACTGTTAGGAGATTCTGGTCTGTGGACCTGAGAGCTCGGGTTGGAGCGTACGGCTTTATCAGTTCAGTAGCATAAAGAGGAGCTTGACCATGTAGGGCCCTGAAAGTTAGAGTCAGGATTTTAAAATGAACTCTACATTTAACAGGTAACCAGTGCAGAGACTTCAGAATAGGAGTGATGTCATCTTTCCTGTTTGCTCCAGTGAGGAGCCTCGCTGCAGAGTTCTGGACCAGCTGAAGGCCATAAAGGGCTTTTTGGTTCAAACATGTGAAAAGTGTGTTACAGTCATCTAGACGGGAGGAGATCAAAGCATGAAGAACCATTTCCTGTTCAGGTTTTGACACCAACTTTCTCAGTTTGGAAATATTTCTCAGATGATAAAAACAGTTTCTGACTAGCTGATTTGAGTGACCTGCAAGAGACATTGATTGGTCGAAAATAACACCCAGATTCCTCAGGTTTGACTTTACAGCAGAACTTAAATGTCCAATATGTTGACTGATCAGAGGGACCGTCCTATCAGGGGCAACAATCAGCTTTCAGAAAAGCACAAGAAAATGAGCCGCGCTGTTGTCGTGTTTATTTGTATTAAAGAGGCACTTTAGACTATTTGTAAGATAATTTTATATGAACGCTTTTATTTTGAAGTCTGGCCGGAACAGCACAGGAACGTCCGGCCAGACTTCAAAATAAAAGCGTTCATATAAAAATCTCTTACACTATTTTACGTTTAACAGTTCATTGAAATGTCACTTTAAAAGTAACATTTCTGTTTGTCTCTGAACATACTTTACTGTGTTCATTATTTCTTCTTTTTTCAAAATTGTTTATACGTTCTTTTTTTCAGACATGTATATTTTTGTGTAAGTTTTTACCTTGACATGTTTTGACTCGCTCCTGCGGTCTTCATCAGAAGTGTCACTGGTGTTGGTGTGACGTGTCGTTTATCAGCTGTTCTTGCCGATGGGCGTGGCCCATGGGTTCCCGTGGATTGGCCACGCCCATCGGGAAGAACAGCTGATAAACGACATGTCACACCAACACCAGTGACACTTCTGATGAAGACCGCAGGAGCGAGTCGAAACATGTCAAGGTAAAAACTTACACAAAAATATACATGTCTGAAAAAAAGAACATATAAACAATGTCTCTGAACATATTATGATACACTGGACTACGAGTAACACGTCTGAAAACTTATTTTATTGTGTGAATAAAATACGTTTTGGAAACTTCAGATTTTCTTAAGTTTTTCTACGATTCAAAGTGGACCGAGACCATGACCCAAATACCGAGGTACGGACCGGACCGTGGGCAAAGTGGACCGTTGTATCCCTAGTAGTGAAACATTTTTTTATTTTTGGAGCTAACATTAGCATTTTGACACCAACTTCAGCTCATATTTGTAAATTTAAATACGAGTTGTGTGTTTTTAAATCTTGACCCATAGATTCCTCTCAAACTGAAACTCACTTCTGACTTTTGTTACATTTTAAAACCATTTTCTTTTTCTCCACCTTCTCACTTCTTATGCTTCATTTGCTGTTTTCAAAACCATTTCTCCTGATTCTGTAGTTGATAAAGTGACTCACAATAGATTAAAACACAAAACCTAAATACACCACAGTCCCTCTCTCTCTCCATTCATTCTCAGCGTCACTCGACCTCGGTCTCAGATGCTGATGAATAATTGAACATCGGTACGTTTGAAGAAAATGTCAGAGCGAGTGAGACTGTAAAGAAATGAAGAGACAAAAATGCAATTACACATCATCATATTTACGCACACACACACACACGCACACGCACACACACAGTGAGTGGTATTTCATGAGATAGACTGTATCGCTGTTGAATAATTGATGTCTCCATTATCCAGGCCACATAGCCGGGGGGGGGGGGGGGGGGGGGGGTGACGGGGGGAGATCAATACGGTGACACCTGTAAACTGTGCACATACACACACACAATAACAAACAAGCTGTGCAAAATTCACCCACATCTGTGTGAAAATATGCACACAGGTTTTAATATTCATGAGAAATGAGCAGAAAGATTTTAAAGACGACGACACCTGGTTGAATCCAGGACACAAAATGGAGAATAAAGACTACTGACCTCCAGTCAGTCAACAGCACGCCCAGCTTTAGGGATCATCTCAGGTCTGTTTCTCATTAATGACTCTATTATTGTGTTTTTATGGTTCAACTTTTCATTTTGACATTTTAGAAAGAAAACAAGAAGAAACCTTTCAGGTACAGAGTGAGCTTTTAGCAAACCATCACTTCAATCATATAAAGGTCCATATTCAGCACTTTCTATCCACTCTGAATCCTTTCTCTTACATCTCAATAACATGTAAAAACTCTGCATTGGACTATGAGGTCTGAAAATGTGTCCTAAATTCACCTTGTTACCATCTCACCGGCTGCGCTGCAGGTTTCCCGTCTCCGAAATGTTCGTACACAAGGTTCAAAGTTTGCATAAAGTTACGCACATTTTTCTGTCACTCTTTTATTTGTTAATCCCAAAGTCGGCAGAGAAAGTGACTTAGGCAACTTTCAGGCCTGTTTTTTGCGTGAGCAAGTTTTATAAATGAGGCCCCAGGTGTCCATCAGCGGTCACTGAGAGAAACGGCTGCTCGCATCCCGACAGCTGCAGCCGCTCGCGGTCATTTTCACTCTACATAACAGCGTGGTCTGACCACACATGGACACACACACACAGACACACACACACTGGTGTGTGATTGTAATCTGTCAAAATGACCGGCAGCCTTTAGATTTTTCAATCAAAGTTAAAAAAAAATGTCAATGATGAAAAATTATCCATTAGTACAACCCTTTCCCTCATCCAATCTCATGAAGATAAACTCGGTCCAGTACTGGTTTTACTTTTCAGATAGGGGTAGGGTCTGGGTTCGTACCGAGCCGAACTGACACCTCCGTTCGCTCGGACCTCGGTGTCAGACCGGGACTGGCGCCGTAACACCCGCTCCCTGCTGAACTGAACCGAACCGGACGGTACGGCGAGAAAGGAGCAGGAATAAACCTTAAAGGCTAGAGACCGTCCAGTTTCACCGCCGATTGCTTTCGGTTTTCACGGTGGAAGGAGTGGAGAGTTGAGTTCCTCTACTGGGGAGAGACCGGTGAAGAGAGTGAGCTGATGAGATCTGAGGAGCGAGTGGGAGGGAGGACATGGTCTGCGACGGGAGCTGCAGGAAATCTGATGCTGACAAGCGCTCCGCCTTGCTTCAAACACAAGTTGCGTTAATTTCATTAATTTTTTTGTACGCATTATGTCTTCCAAATTAATTATCGCAATTAACGCATTAAATCTGACAGCACTAATAAAAATTAACAAATAAACTTTATTTGTCCATTTTTTAGTTTGTTTAATGTTTGTTGCACCAATCTGTGGCCCTCAGCATTTTGCACCAAAGCTCCAGTTCTTCAGAGAAGCACTATGAACATCTAATCCGTTATTCAATGATTAATGCTGCAGTTAGAATGTATCGACGTTCAGCCTTGAAGTTTGTGCCACGTTGGTAAAAAACAAACTATCAAAGAAGTGTGATGACCTCCTTCAGTCCGACGGGCCAGAGGTGGAGATGTGTGACGACAGACTGACCTGAATTTGCTCAGAACCTTTAACTTTATTAATCATATCTATGAAAAAGCACATCAGTTTACCTGCTGTCATCTGAAAACCTCTTTCTAGACGTTCAGATTGTAAACCAAAGATCTCCTGATCAGATTAAAGCTGAATTATCGAACAGCTGTACTGGAACATGCAGAAGCTTATTCTCTGAGTTTTAATGCACACACACACACACACACACACACACACACACACACACACACACACACACACACACACACACACACACACACACACACACACACACACACACACACACACACACACATCTGGGTGAAGTTAGACTGTGTGTGTAAGGCAGAGTAGAAATGAAGGTGTCAGGCTCAGGCTTGGTAATAATTGGTGCAGCGAGTTATTCTTAGAATTTTAATTGCTCAGAGTGAAAATCTTATTCTGAGTTCACCATGCTGAACACTTGGCAGTAAACATTTTATCTTTACTTTTATAAAAGCAACAATTCTTCTGGGTTTTGTTCTGTTCCTGGAGCTAACCACAAACAATAATGTGAAAGCCCTAAAAATAAAGAGGTCAGGTTGAGTTGAAACAGGCCAACAAACATCGTCTGCAGACAGGTGAACCTCAAGGTTCTGTTTGTTGATCCTTCTGAGATCTACCAGCTGAGCAATTACACTCAGTGCGTTTACATGCACATCTAAGTCGACCTTATGTTAATAAGCTAGATCCTTTATCCTAGTTTACGTGTGTGTTAGGAAACCGAACTCTCAAATGAAGTTCGCTCCACTCCCCTACGGTAGGTGGTGACATGTCCGGTGGTTTCTTATGGGGCTGCAGTAGCTCAGCGGTCAGGGCGTTGGTCTTGCAAGGGTTGCAGGATCAAATCCCCGCTCCGGCCGGGTTACTTTGTCATTGTGTTCATGGGCAAGACACTTTACCCTCAGCGCCTGCTGGTGGTGGTGGTCAGAGGGCTGGTGGCGCCTCTCCATAAAAACCACATGAACTTCCCATGTGGACATCACATGTGAAACTACCATATAACACATGTGAACTACATGTAAAAAACGTGTTTCCCGTGTGAATTTGGAACACTTTTAACATGTTCATGTGTTCCCATGTGCTCACATGTTATTCCACATGGGCTCACATGTGAAAAACATGTTAAGTTCATGTGTTTTATCAGACACGAATTTGCATCTTCCTGTACCCAGCGCTGACAAGCTGTTTGTTTTTGCTGCCATCTTCTTCTACCACTACTGATTTGTTTGTAAAACCACTTCTGCGATCCCGGAACGGGAGCATCCAGCCGGTCTCCGCTCCACTGAGCTGTTCACATGCAGATGAAATCGAGCTACAACTGCAGTATCTGGGCGCTTCAGCTCGATTAGATCCAGTTCGACTTCAGCCAGACTAACATGTTTATGCATTAAAAAAACAACTTCAGTTGATTTAAGGTAAGAGTTCTGATGTGTATGTAAACACAATGACTGAAACGAGCATGAAATCCACCCTAAACAACCACGGAGAGGTGATTAAAGTGTGTTGGCCTTAAAGCCCATTGTGAAATGACATCATCTATCTATGAACCTTTAAATGTGACGGAATCTCCCCAAATCTGAAACTTATTACTAGTCTAGTGAACTAGACCATCAGCTCTGCTCTGCAGACTCTGGTCTAGACACGCTCCATTGGAAGCTCAGCAGCCCACTGATTGGTCCAGTCAGTCTCTTACCGGGCCAATCACAACGCTTTAACAGTTTCGTGGGCGGGATTAGCCGATGACGGACGAGCTTCAACTTTGAAATTAAACATGGCGGCAGCTCAGGAACTGCGTTTATTTGAAACATCTTTGTCATCAACTTTGGACGATTTAGATTTGGGTTTTTCTCTAAGACGTGAACAGATAGAGGAACTTAAGGCTTTTATTTTGAAAGAGGATTTATTGGCTGCTTTGCCAACAGGACACAGTAAAAGTTTAATCTACCAGCTGGTACCAGTTGTTGCTAAACGGCTCTAGTGCTGTCCAATAGCATGTGAAGATGGTTTGAGTGACAACCATTGATCCCGCCCCTATGAATGAGTCGTATCAGTGGATGGTGGACAGACTCTATACCCCCATTACCAGGCTAATTAGAACCAAATACATCTTGAAGAGATGTAAAACTTCTCTAAACACATGAAAGGCTCTCCAGTGACCCTCTGATCAGGAACCAGGATGTGTTTGGGTTGGACCTCCTGCACCAGAAGGAAACAAACCAGAGAACCATGTGTCTGAAGGACGTCTCACTGTGTGGTTGGTCCTCTGTGGTCCATCAGGGTTTATATCATTGTTTTACTGCCAAAAACCTCCAACTGGGCTTGTTTATCTGCCTTTATTCATCACCCACAGAGAAAAGCTGTGATGTCTCGGTGTTTGTCCTCGTTTCCCCTCCTGTGAAGTGGATTAGCGTTGTCGTCCTTGAAGACATCAGTAGACAGCTTTCTGCTGACTGGACTTTACTTTAGCGGTGATGAAGCTGCTTTTCGATCTCTCAGGGAACAAAGCTTGAAGCATTGATCTTCTGTTGATCTGACTGATCCTGTTTGGGATCCAACTGATTCAGTTTTCACAGAGTTTTCTTCTTTTTTTTTTTCAAACTTCATGCACCATTTCTTCAGAAACATTCAGTCCAGCTATACAAATATGCTGAAAAAGACCCTCCTTCATCACCATGAATAAGGTCTCATCATTCCTTAACGGGGTGCAGATCACCTGCTGCTTGTCATGCTAGATGTTAAACTGTCGTTCTTTCATGATTGAGTTTTCTGTACTTGCCTTCTTCTCTGACTAATCACTGCAACTCGGATACATTTTGACCAGTCCCTGTGGCCTCTAGCTTTGTTTACTTCCAGTACTTTCCAGTCTTTGAACCAAACCATCAGCGTGTTTTTTGTGATGCCAAACGGTCAGTTTCCATCAGGTATTACTGGCTGAAAAGCGAGAACAGACACAGGAAGTTACCATGACGGCGGCTGTGGCGTCTGTTACCAGGGCTGAGATGAGTTTTATGTTCGTATTTGGACAATGTGAGAAAGTAGATTTAAACATTCAGACAGACTAACTGATCTGTGTCCTAAACTGTGTGCTGAGTCAGCGGTTTTGCTATTATGTGAGAAAATGTTAAATAAATAGGACCGTCATGGTTAACTAAGATGAGTTCTCTGAATGTTGTTAATTTTTTCAACACAATTAACCTCGTGATGTTTGTATCCGGTGAACACGAGGAACCTCTTCTCTTTTCTAAACTCTTTCTGCTGAACCAGTGAACCTTGTAGAGTGTGTCAAAGGTCAGCTGACAGTATGACCAGACCTTCCCTTTTCCCCTGGAAAAACACAGCTCTATCTTTTACCATAACGAGTCTTTGTTTACAGCAACCGTCTCCATAAGCCAACCTCCCCATCTGGAGGCTCGTCACATCATCTTCTCTCTCCTTCACCCTTATCTCCTACAGGAGTCTACACAGAAGGAATAAAACTTTAAACTCAATAAAAGTCTCTCCTCTACTTTACAGACTTTGATGATTAACGAATAACAATGAATGTTTTTCTTAAGATGAATTTAAGCAGACTTGACTGATTAGAAGTTAATGATTCAGTCAAAATTACTTGATAATTGTTCAATTACATTATCTTGTCTTATTCTTCAGAAGAAGTGATTTGATGATTTTTAAATGCATTCTTTACTATAACTCAAGTCTTGTATTCATATTAATGTTAACCAGTCCTTTAAAATTGATCCTTTAGGTCTTAAAACAATGATTAGTTGAAATGCATTATTTTAGATCTCAAAGGGAATGGGTGCAGCTTTCATGAACGAACCTCTCGAGTGCCGCCCCCGGCGCTCCGAATAGCTGCAGCCTTGAGCGGGAGCACGCACAAAATTCTCACTATTTCATAATAAAGGTTCAACCAAAGGCGAGCGTAGACATGATTCCATAAATAACCACACATTTTATTAATACAAAAGAAATAATGGTAAAACAATGCCCCGCGCCACACACACACAGGGACCGACCGCAGAGTGGAGCTAGCATGGCTAACATGGCTCCGGTGCCGTCTCTCTTCTCCGCTGTGTGGAGTTCTATTGTGTAGCCGCGGTTACACACAACTCTAGGCAGAACTAGGTGGCCCAGTTCGAGTGAAAGCTGTAATTAGTCGGTGTTCTCAACGGTTCTCCCCAAAAGGCTGTGATCGCTAACAGCAAAAGAGCCGTGTGCACAGCGCAAGCACAGCTGCCTTTGAGGCACTGTGAGGCGGACTGAGGTCCAGGAAACACCCGGGGATTTGAGGCCTATAACTCTCGAGGCCCAGTAACTTCCACAGATCGCTTTGTGCTAATTTATAACAGCACCTTTAGGTCTGTGAAACCCTATAATCCATCAGAGAGGTTTTCAGCTCCATAAACACTGCCGAAAAAACAACAAAAACCACAGATTAGACGAAAAAAGTCAGTCCATAGGCAGCAACACAACACAACGGTGCAATGTTGCCACCTACTGGATATAAATTTCTCATTACTTTTCTTTTCTCAAGAGCGAGCATTAAGCGTCAGTTGACGTCACATCCGTAGGACAGCGTGGGAAATTCGGCCCCCGAATTGCAGAACATTTTACAGCTCACAGCCTGTTCAAGATTATGGAATGATACATGGGTGGCCTCATTCTTTTTGATTTAAAATGCTTCATCACTTATTAACCTAAATAAACTGAACATGCATGATTACTTTGATTAAAATCCTGCATCCAGTCCCTTTAAGTACAACAAATGAATCTACTTGAGCTGCAGCAGAGGATCTCAACACTCCACCTGATCCAGGAACATGAGCGTGATGTGGACATCTTCTTTGGCCGGACGCTCACCATCAATAGTGCTCAGCTGGCTGACACTATTCCTCTTCACTCTGAAGCTGCAGAGAGGGGTTCTGCGGGGTCTCCAAGCGGAGACTTGGGGTGCCAAGCCGGGTGACACCTGCTGCAGAGGAGGACCGCTGGTTTCAGCAGGGAGCTAAGCCGAAGGCCCCGATCAGCTCCACTCCAGTCCTCTCGGGTCCCTGGTCCACGGTCGGGCCTGGCCGCGGAGGGGGTGCACGGAGCAACCGCGACCGCTCGTCTCCAAACTCCCTGACGCTAACAAACCGTTACGGCGCCCTGGACCCGGACTTTCCTCCTCTGATAGCCCCTGGCCCCCGCAGCTCCGACCACTGCAGCCCCCCATGTTGCGCCAAACACCGTACCGCGGCCAGAACCCGCCGCGGAGTGGTCTACCTCACACCAAACCCACGAGGTGAGTCCACAGTCCAGAATCCACATCACGACAGTCCTGGAGATGTTCCTCAGCCTGACATCCAACCAGCCAGAGAAGATAAAAGGTCCTCCACTCAACAACCAGCTGACCCCTCCACGCTGCCCCCCTCCACTCTCATCATCGGGGACTCCATCATCAGGCACGTGAGGATGAGAGGAGCCCTCACTCTGTGTTTCCCTGGAGCCACCGTGATGGAGATCGCAGGAAAAGTCCCAGAGCTCATTCAACTCCACAAAGGTGTGAGTAGAGTTGTGATTCACGCTGGCACTAATGACATCCGTAAACAGCAGTCAAGCTCCTGAAGCGTGATTTTATCCACCTTTTTAATCATTTAAAAACCACACATGTGTCTGTTCTTATCTCTGGCCCCACTCCCATCATCGGCAGAGGAATTGGTCGTTTTAGCAGACTTTAATCCCTGAACACTTGGCTCTCCTCCGCCACTGTGATGCACAACTTTGGTTTTATTGATAATTTTAACATTTTCTGGAGCAGGGGCCACCTCTTTGGTGCGGACGGGCTCCACCTTAACAGACAGGGCACCCGGATGCTGGCGATGAGTCTCACATGCCCACGTCCTGCCCTGTCTACCACACTGGCCCCAGCTGCCCCCGCCCTCTCCGCCCCCACCCCTACCACCTCATCTTGATGCCCAGCTGGTCCCTGCCCCTATGAACTCAGTCTTGATTTTAACAGTAACCCTCATATTAGACTTGGACCTTGCCAGACTTCACTTATACCCGTCATCATCAGCAGAGAGCGGACTAGAAATCATAACCCCAACAGATGCAATCCTAACAATCTTAAACAGTTCCCAAAAGTCCCACTTCACCGAAATCAAACAGTCGCTCCACCTCCAGTCACCATTGATATGGCTCTTTTAAATGTTCGCTCTCTGCTGAACAAAACTTTTTTAATCAACGACCTGATTTTAGATAATCACCTGGATTGTTTATTCTTAACAGAAACGGTTGTGTGTATGTGTGGTGTGGAGGGTGTTGAGTTTGGTGACAGGAGAATCTCGTCTCTGCTTTTTGCGGATGATGTGGTCCTCCTAGCTTCATCGAGCTCTGACCTTCAGCTCTTGCTGGGGAGGTTCGCAGCCGAGTGTAAAGCGGCTGGGATGAGGATCAGCACCTCCAAATCTGAGGCCATGGTTCTCGACCGGAAAAAGGTGGATTGCCAACTCCAGGTCGGGAGAGAGGTCCTGCCTCAAGTGGAGGAGTTCAAGTATCTCGGGGTCTTGTTCACGAGTGAGGGAAGGAGGGAGCGGGAGATCGACAGGCGGATCGGGGCAGCGTCTGCAGTGATGCGGACGCTGAACCGGTCTGTTGTGGTGAAGAGGGAGCTGAGCCGGAAAGCAAGGCTCTCGATTTACCGGTCGGTCTACCTCCCAATCCTCACCTATGGTCATGAGCTTTGGGTAGTGACCGAAAGAACGAGATCGCGGATACAAGCGGCTGAAATGAGTTTCCTCCGCAGGGTGGCCGGGCTCAGCCTTAGGGATAGGGTAAGAAGCTCGGACATCCGGGAGAGACTCGGAGTAGAACCGCTACTCCTCCATATCGAAAGGAGCCAGTTGAGGTGGTTCGGGCATCTGGTAAGGACGCCTCCTGGACGCCTCCCTCGGGAGGTGTTCTGGGCATGTCCTGCCGGCAGGAGGCCCCCGGGTCGACCCAGGACAAGCTGGAGGTAATACATCTTCAGTTTGGCCTGGGAACGCCTGGGCGTCCCAGCTGAGGAGCTGGTGGACTTGGCCGGGGAGAAGGTGGCCTGGGCTGCCCGACTTGGAATGCTGCCCCCGCGACCCGAACCCGGATAAGCGGAAGAAGGCGTGGCGAGGAGGCGAGGCGAGAAACGTGTCTGAGTGCAGATGCAGCGGTTGTTCTCACTGAGGCCTCCCCACCTCATTTTAAGTTTCATTTTTCCACAAGAAGTAGCAAGAGGGGAGGCGGTACAGCTTTTATAAGTTCATCAACACTTTCTGCCAAACCTGTTTTATTTGATCATTTTAGTACATTTGAATATTCTGCTACTGTCTTTAACACTCCTCAGATTTTATGTGTCACTGTTTATAGGCCTCCTTTAAAGAGCACGCTTTTTATTCAGGAATTTTCAGAGTTTTTATCAATTTTGCACAATTCCTTTGAAAAGATCCTTTTAGCTGGGGATTTTAATCTACATGTGGATAACCTTTTAGATCCCTTATCAGTGGAGTTTTTAAATATTTTGAGTTTTATGGATTTTAGTCAACATGTCAGGCAGCCGACTCACAACAGAGGACACACTCTGGACCTGGTCATCACGTATGGTCTACCCACCACCTGTGTGTCCTCTGTTGTTGACTTGGCTGTCTCTGACCACTACTGTGTGTTTTTTAGCATCACTAGTTTTATCCAGCGGGAGGTCTCTGTGAGAACTGTCAGGAAGCGTCATCTAACCCCTGAAGTGGCTGCTGGTTTTCTACAAGTTTTTGGAAAGATTCCTCCTATTGTTTTACCTGCCCCCTGTGATTTTATCATCAATGATTTTAACAGTAGGCTTCAATCCACTCTCGACCTGCTCGCTCCACTAAAAGTTAAAAGTTTACAGTCAAAACATGCATCTCCGTGGAGAAATGAAGAACTCAAAAAACTGAAGAGAAATTGCAGGGCGGCAGAGAGAAAATGGAGAAAAAATAAAATCATGGTAAACTATCAAATATACAAAGAATTACTCAGATCATACAATAATGCAAAAAGGATCTCAAGAAATGAATACTTCTCCAAAATCATCTCAGACCATAAGCACAACCCAATGCGTGCCAGAAACCCCCTCAGACACCCTTTGTGAGGAGTTAGCAGACCACTTCAGGGGGAAGGTAGACTCCATCAGACGTCATATTTTATTTTTTCAAAGGAACACGGTTGTAGATAACTCTGTGTCTCTACCAGAGGACACACTGGACAGCTTTGTCCTGGTTGGAGCTGAGACTCTTGATAAAGTTTTCTCCTCAGTCAGACCCACCACATGTGCTCTGGACCCGATTCCCACTTCCTTTTTTAAGCAGTTTTATAATTCTTTTAGAGAGGAGATTCTAACCCTGATGAACTGCTCCCTCCAGACGGGGGTCTTTAAAGGGGCGGTGGTCAGGCCCCTGCTGAAGAAGAGCTATCTGGATTTTAATGATTTGAACAACTACCGACCGGTATCTAACTTACCGTTTTTAAGCAAAATTTTAGAAAAGCTTGTTTTTATTCAGCTTAATGATTTTGTTAATGAACATAATGTCCTGGAGAAATGTCAGTCTGGTTTCAGGGTGAACCACAGCACAGAGACGGCCCTTCTGAAGATTTTAAATGATCTTAGATTAAATGATGATTCACAGAAGCTGACGGTGTTGGTCCTACTGGACCTTTGACACAGTGGACCACACCATTCTTTTAACCCGTTTAAAACAGACCGGCCTCTCTGGTGCTGTCCACTAATGGTTCACATCCTACCTCACAGACAGGACCTTTATGGTGAGTCTAGATACCTGCTCCTCTAAGGTCCACAGGATCACATGTGGTGTGCCCCAGGGTTCAGTTTTAGGCCCAGTGCTTTTTAACCTCTATATGCTCCCTCTTGGCAGCGTCATCAGAAGACACGGAGTTCATTTTCACAGTTATGCTGATGACACACAGCTGTACATCTCCGTGTCTCCTGATGACACACGGCCAGTGGAAGTACTTTTTAACTGTATTTCAGACATCAAATCCTGGATGGCAGAAAACTTTCTCCAGCTCAACCGGGACAAAACTGAGGTTTTAGTCATCGGTCCTGAGGCCCAGAGAGAGAGAGACTTTGACCAAAACTACAATCACTGTCTCTGAATCCTTCTGTACAAGTGAAGAACCTGGGCGTGATTTTTGACTCTGAGCTGACTTTTGTCCCTCACATTAAAAACATTACTAAGATAGGTTTTTATCACCTAAAGAACATCACCAGAGTCCGCCCCATTCTCTCTCGGGCCAACACAGAGACACTGATGCTTTTATCACCAGTAGAATGGACTACTGTAATGCCCTGCTTTCTGGTCTTCCCAAAAAGAGTATCTCAGGTTTACAACTCTTGCAAAATTCAGCAGCACGTGTCCTGACGAAGACCAGGAGGCGGGAGCACATTACACCCATCCTGAAGTCTTTGCATTGGTTACCTGTGCGTTTTAGGATCTAGTTTAAAGTGCTTTTAATGGTTTTTAAGTGTCTTAATGGTCTTGGGCCTTTTTATCTCTCAGAATTGCTTTTACCGCATAAACCTCTGCGGTCTCTGCGCTCCTCTGGCAGCCGTCTGCTTGCCATTCCAAAAGTTAGAACACATACTCACGGTGAGGCGTCTTTTTATTATTATGGCCCTCACCTCTGGAACAGGCTGCCGGAGAACCTCAGGGCTGCAGAGAACATTCATGTGTTTAAAGGCTCAAGACCCACCTTTTTAAGCTAGCTTTTAACTGAGTATTATTTATTATAATCTGTTTAAATGCTTTTAATTCACCTTTTTACTTCTTATTTATTTAACCTGTTTAACTGCTTTTAGTGTAATTTTAACTTATTGTGTTTAATTACTTTTAGCCTGTTTAACTGCTTTTAGTCTAACCTTTAGCTGATTTTAGTCTAATAGATTTGAGGTATTTAGCTAGATTTTATCACAGTTTTATTGTTTATTCTTATATTTATCTTATGTTATTTTATATTTTAACTTGTTATTTTAATCTTCCTTCCAGTGTTTCCTCTGAGGGAGTCCTCTGCCTCGGGAGCGGTGGTCAGCTGTGGCTGCCTGGTTCTCCAGGTGGTTCCAGGTGGAGGTGGGGTCTCAGCCCTGCCTCCTCTGGTTCTCCAGGTGGTTCCAGGTGGAGGTGGGGTCTCAGCCCTGCCTCCTCTGGTCGCCCCGTGTCGGTGCGTTGGCTGCTGCTGTTGACCTGCTGCTGCCGGTGCAGAGGGCTCCTCTGATGGCGTTTCCTTAGAACCTGCTCATCTGTACTCAGCCCAATGTCCTTTGTGTGTATATGTGTGTGTGTGTGCTTTTTATGGGGGAGGGATGGGAATGTGGTTTATGTGGGGTCATTTTAACTTGTTAAGCACCTTGAGTTACAGTTTCTTTTTTGTATGAAAGGCGCTTTATAAATAAAGATTATTATTATTATGAATTAATGAGGTTTTATTAACAGTCTTGTTACATATTAATATCAGTATATTAATAATGACAGTTATATTGAATTTAATTCATGATATTAGTGAAATGTTTCCTTAGAAGCCTCTTCAGGATACAGTGGAGGAACTTGATAACGCCTCCAGCATATTACAGGTCTGTGATTGGTCAGACACTGACCTCAAACGTAAAACTAACAAATCTTCTTTAGAGTTCCTGCCAACATGCTAAACTGAAGACCTGTTGGAGATCAGGCCAGATGTTCAGACAGATAACTTTTAGCGGCACAGAGTCAACCTTTTTATTACCAAACAACCAGAATCTAACCTGCTAAACTTCATCAGACACAAAACTAACCATCATCCAACCTTCAGCTGAAGTGAGCTGCTGGACTCAGGAGCAACCTCAGACCGGTCAGCTGTATTAAGACACCTTTGACCCTGAATACCTCAGAAGTAACCACTCCGAGACCGAGGCTCATCCAGACCTCTACTCTGCCAGGCAGCCGGACCTCTCATCACCTCAGTAAGCTCTGCCAGCTGCATCAGATGGTTATATCTATTGATAATTAAACATCTAAATTAAGATCAACAAATTCAGCCAGATTATTTTTATAATCCCAGACTTCACTTTTTCCTAAGACCCTTAATTAGACTCTTTATAGCATCCACCATCATGTTGATAAGTGTCTCATTATCGTGTTAGTTGACATTAGCTTGTTCCATCATGACATTCTATCTTCTATATGCATTAGTCATAGAAATATAGTAAAATATTCATTTTTATAAACTATATTTTTGCCTCTCTGTGTCAGATTATTAATAAGTGTTGACTCCCCGGCTACCAACAGAACCGTTGTTTAACGTCAATCTGATATTAATGGTCTAACAACTTTAATGACTCATCATTTATGAGCCACTGTACTTCGTTAGACAAGTTTAATATTTTATTGACATTTTATTAAAAGTAAGAACATTCAAACCCTTACAACCTGAAAGTGAAACGAGTAACGTCTGAGTGATGCTGTTGTCATGGAGATTACAGCATCTTGTTAGTGAAACACAGCACATGTGTGTATAAAACATAAAAACTGACTAAACAAAAAATGCTTGGAGAAAAATGGCTACTTTGACCAGAACTTTCTGAAAAAAGTGTCATTTTAGGATGAAACAATCACAAACACTGTAAAATCAGAGCGACTGATGAGTCAAAAGGTTGTCTTTACTACTAAACACACATCAGAGCCAGTTTTTCTTCTTTTTGAATCATCCATCCTGTCTGATTTTACCAGAGCAAACTGTGATTTTAATAACCTGTCAAATAAAACTAAACGCTTCTTAAATCCCAATTTTTAATTTATAGCTCCAGCATGCTTTGTTAAGATTTTAATTATTAAACAAAGTGGTTTTAGTTGATATAAGTTTATGAATCTGTCATTTGAGACTCGTTAAGAGTTTTAAAAAAAAAAGGAGAAAATGTGTCTTTAAACTTGTGGAACAAAATATACAGAAATTCTTGCTAATATTCAAGCAGAAAGTTGATAATAAGAGTTTAAAAATAAGTTATGGCAAACTTAAAATATTTGACAGCTTTTCAGTTTTTGTAGGAATAAAAAACGGATTCTGTGGATAACTAAGATTATTTATACAAATTTAGGCGCACACACTGAAATAAATCCAAGAAGCCCCGGCTTGAACTTTTGCAGTGGATGCTCAATAACATCAGCTTTAATGAGAAAAAGAGAACAGAGCTTCATCAAGGTCAGAGGAGGAGGACAGGAAGCAAAGCAACACAGACAAAAAACAATTAGACTTCAGCAGATGGTGGGATAGAGGAAGAGACAGAAAGAGAAAGGGATGGAGGGAGGATAAACTTTAAAGAGGAGTGCAGAGTTTCATCGGGGGAGGCCAAGAGACAGAAACTGGGAGAAGATAAGTGGATGTTGATGGACAAGCCTGAAAGAAGAGAGCTGGTTTTAATTCAGATGGAGGGAAAAGGAGGAAGAGATGGAGGGAGGAGGATCAATAGATGCAGGGAGCTCCCTGCCGCTGCCAGCGACCTTGAAAGCCCCGCGATGCCTTCACATGAAAACAGAAAAACCAGGAGATTTGATCCTGTAGAAACCCCCAAGGAGGGAGGAGGTGAAGGGAGGTAAACAGGAGGAAAGGCCTGGATGGAGGAAGGATACTCCTCCTCCTCCTCTCTTGTCTGTCTCTGATTTTCCTCATCCTTTGGATTGAAGTTTTTATTTTTGTGTCCTAATTCCTGAAGTGATGAGTCACAATCCTCCTGAGGTTCATCAAATTTAAACACAAACTGATCTGAGAGCAGCTGCAGGAAAACGACCTGAACAGCTCCTGTTACAGCAGAGTGACATCTCATTTCATTTGAATTACAAAGAATGTTCATGTGTAAACACGCAATTAGTCACCAAATCCAGATCCCTACTCCTGAATGTCAGATTATATTCTACATACAGCTGGACTGAATGAGAATAAATATGTTTTATGATAAAGATATTCATGTTTAATATAACTGTGTGCATAAATATTTCCTCAGAAAAAAAACCCACACCTTGTTCTCCATCCTTCAACCATCAATCCTCCTTTTGGTTCCAGATTACTAAAGTTCAGTCAACATTCTTCCTCTTGTCCCCTCCTTTATCTGGACAGATGCTGAACAAATGGCTCAACCTCCTTCAAAGACCTGCTATCATCTCTCCTCCTTTATCAATCCATCAATCAATCCATCCATCCATCCATCCATCCATCCATCCTTCCCTCCACTGGATCAGAACACAGCACAAATCAATTAGTATTCTGTCAGCTGGCTGCGCTGTGTGTGAGTGTGAACTGGAGGCTCTCCGCTCTCGTTAATCTTAACACTTAGATCCTTCCTAATTGGGACAGACAGTCAGATGGAGGTGAAGGAGGAAAACCAGGGGGCAGGATGGAGGAGGAGCGTTGAGCCGCCAGCGGAAAAAAGCATCAGGAGCAAAAGACTTTTCAAACGCGACACACTACAGTTAATACACCACACACTACGTTTAATACACCACACACCTTTTAATACACCACACACACTAATTAATACATCACACAACATTTAACACGCCACTCACTCAGTGGCGGCCCGTCCATAGGGGGCGCTCGGGCGCTGCCCCACCAGTCCCATGAGGAAGAAGAAGAGGAACAGGGATCACAAAATATAAAAAACTAACATAAAAATAAAACTAAATGAGCCATCCATTATATATACAGTAAGTGCTGTGTATAATCTGCATTTAGGTGTAGTTTAGAAAGGTTTTCTTACTATTTTTTACTGGACCAATAGGTCGTGTTTCTTTGGGTCCTACTGCGCATGTCTGGACAGGACGCCGTCCCAACATAGCGCATTGTTTTCTGCTCCTGACACATGCGCACTGGCAGATTTTTCCTGACGCATGCGCACTGAGTGCAAAAAATAGGAGATTGCTCGGGACGCAGGTCTTCCCTGTGTGACATGCGCACAACGGCAGGAGACCGGAGTGTTGCTCAGACTGAAACCGGAAGTTCTTGCTCTCTTTTTAATGGAGGGTAGAAAATGGATATTTATTCAAAGAATCCTTCTTGCCCGCTTGTGAAAACAAGCCGAATGATTCCATTTGTCCTGATTTAATCAACTCAATGGTGAGTGACTTTGTTTGTTTGTTTCTTTTTTCTTAATGACTGTGTGTCTGTCACAGATTTTCCCATTCAAAAACCCCATAGGCGGAGCTAGCCGCGGCTAGCAGTGCTAAGTCCTGATGAGTGAATTTATACCTTAAATAGCAACATGTGTTTGTTGAGGTGTCTGCCGAATGTTAGAGAAATACAGATACTGCTGATTGAATACGTTGGTTTATGTAGTTTAGCCCGTTTTTCATGAGTTTTCTCTACTTTTCATTAAATTATTATGGCGTTTTAAGGAAGTTTGGTCTGACTGGGTTTGATGGGACATATTTTGTTGTTAATTCACTTCAGTAGTTGAGCTGATTGTCATGACTTGCTTGGTTAGTGGTTGTTGTCTGAATTGTAACATTAATTATCTGACTGTATTAGTTATAGGTGGATTTATTTGTTTGTGGTGTCAGTAGAAAGCTAATTGTGAATATTAAGTAATGTTTTTGACTTTGCCAGGTTGTTTTTTCCTTGAAACTCTTACTTTTGTTGTGACCACATTGTGGTTGTTTTTTTATTTTTATTTGTATCTGATTATATTGATATTATTCTAAGGTCTCCTTATGAAGACTTTATGATTTCTTTACTGTTTGATGTGTAGAATTAGACCTAACAGCTCCACATTTCTAGAGAACTGGTGGTAGGGATTTTTACCAGCAAAATATTCAGTCAGATGAAAATATTTTGCATCATTCCCTGTTCTAGTGGTGATATGTGATTTTTTGCGCATCTGAAAACTGACTAGCAAAAATGCGCCCCACCCAAAAAAATTGTCACCAGCCGCCACTGCACTCACTACATTTAATATGCCAAACACACCGTTTAATAAACATACACACACTGATATTTAAATGACACAGCCTACCTTCTATTGAGGCATGGTGTTGGATTTTTTATACACATAATGTACGGTATATGGTAAATGTATATATGTATATAATATATACCTGATGTGTGGCAGGAACCATCAAAGTTACTGCAGGAATTTTTAAGTTTATTTTTTTGTCCTTTAAATTATAATTTTTTTATTTGACTGCATTTTAATATCTGTAAATTAAAGTTTAAAGTTAAAATAAATCTAAACACACTTGTTACTTCCACACCAATCATTAGAGAATACTCAAAAACTCTGAGAGCAGAAATCAGCTCCTGTTATTCAGCTCAGCTTCAAACCATGTCTCATAATGTGACCTCTGACCTCACCACTGAGGATGTGCAGAGCTCAGCCTTCAGGGAGCAGCTCAGTCTCTGCTGCCTTTCAGCGGCACCAGATTGTGAGCAGAATTCTGGTGGACTTTCCGGACCGGAGCCAGATCTCCTGCACAGCCAGCTAACTGCTACAGAGCGGCTCTGACTAATTCATGCATATGTATTAATAGATCACAGGCAGCTCTCAC
>SSNR01000181.1:957285-970118 GCA_006937965.1 Callopanchax toddi
ACCACTAAGGTCCTTCCTGACCATCACAGACCACTACAGAAGGTCTTTCCTGTCCATCAAAAACCACTAAGATCCTTCCTGACCATCACAGACCACCAAGGTCCTTCCTGACCATCACAAACCACTAAGGTCCTTCCTGTCCATCACAAACCACTAAGGTCCTTCCTGTCCATCACAAACCACTAAGGTCCTTCCTGTCCATCACAGACCACCAAGGTCCTTCCTGACCATCACAAACCACTAAGGTCCTTCCTGACCATCACAGAAAACTAAGGTCCTTCCTGTCCATCACAAACCACTAAGGTCCTTCCTGTCCATCACAGAAAACTAAGGTCCTTCCTGACCATCACAGAAAACTAAGGTCCTTCCTGACCATCACAGAAAACTAAGGTCCTTCCTGACCATCACAGAAAACTAAGGTCCTTCCTGACCATCACAGAAAACTAAGGTCCTTCCTGTCCATCACAGAAAACTAAGGTCCTTCCTGACCATCACAAACCACTAAGGTCCTTCCTGACCATCACAGAAAACTAAGGTCCTTCCTGACCATCACAAACCACTAAGGTCCTTCCTGACCATCACAGAAAACTAAGGTCCTTCCTGACCATCACAGAAAACTAAGGTCCTTCCTGTCCATCACAAACCACTAAGGTCCTTCCTGTCCATCACAAACAACTAAGGTCCTTCCTGACCATCACAGACCACTACAGAAGGTCCTTCCTGTCCATCACAAACCACTAAGGTCCTTCCTGTCCATCACAAACCACTAAGGTCCTTCCTGTCCATCACAAACCACTAAGGTCCTTCCTGTCCATCACAAACTACTAAGGTCCTTCCTGTCCATCACAAACCACTAAGGTCCTTCCTGTCCATCAAAAACCACTAAGATCCTTCCTGTCCATCACAAACTACTAAGGTCCTTCCTGTCCATCACAGACCACTACAGAAGGTCCTTCCTGTCCATCACAAACTACTAAGGTCCTTCCTGTCCATCACAGACCACTACAGATGATCCTTCCTGTCCATCACAGACCACTAAGGTCCTTCCTGTCCATCACAAACCACTAAGGTCCTGCCTGTCCATCACAAACCACTATGATCCTTCCTGTCCATCACAAACCACTAAGATCCTTCCTGTCTATCACAGACCACTATGGTCCTTCCTGTCCGTCACAAACCACTATGATCCTTCCTGTCCATCACAGACCACTAAGGTCCTTTCTGTCCATCACAAACCACTAAGGTCCTTCCTGTCCATCACAAACCACTAAGGTCCTTCCTGTCCATCACAAACCACTAAGGTCCTGCCTGTCCATCACAAACCACTATGATCCTTCCTGTCCATCACAAACCACTAAGGTCCTTCCTGTCCATCACAGACCACTAAGGTCCTTCCTGTCCATCACAGACCACTAAGATCCTTCCTGTCCATCACAGACCACTAAGATCCTTCCTGTCTATCACAGACCACTAAGGTCCTTCCTGTCCATCACAAACCACTAAGGTCCTTCCTGTCCATCACAAACCACTAAGGTCCTTCCTGTCCATCACTGTGGACATCTCAGACCACTACAGAAGATCCTTTCTGTCCAAAGCCAGGACAGCCTATGATGACTCTTAACTCAAAACTTTAATGAGTTACTTAAACATCTAACTTCTCTCTGGCATTAATAAAATACTTTAGATTCAATCAATCTGTTTAAACTTATAAAAGTTCTTTGAGTGTGTCGACCACTCAGAACCGCTGTAGGTGAGATGAGATCCTCCACGTGAGACAAACGGACCCAAACAGAGCCATCCATACGGTTTTACTGATCAACTCAAACTAAACTGTTCCTTTATGATAAATTAATATAAAACGTCTCTACTCTCCGTCTGTCAGTGAAACCAAAAACTTTAGATTTTCTTTGACAGCAGAAAAATGCTCGTCTTCCTCGCCTCGACTGACCTAAGTGAAGCTGCTGAGTGTATGATTCACCGAACAGAAGGTAGCTGTGTGTGTAGGGGTGTGTGTGTGTGTGTGTATTTGGCAGCAGACGTAGACACGACCGTCTGACCGGAGCGCTCAGTCGGAGGTTTGTATTTCAGCTGCAGAGGCTTCGACTCGACGCTTCAGTCACATCGAGGAAGAGGAGGAGGAGGAGGAGTTCTGACCGAAGAACGACTGGAACATTATCAGGGTTCAATGTTTTTACTGGGAGAGGAAACTGGTCTTCTGAGGTTTCAGGAACATTACTAAGTATTTACCCCTTTTCTGTTTTTGCTGACTCATCACATTTAAATGTTTCAGGTCAGCAAACAAAGAAAACTATAGTAAATATAAATGTTTACATGAAGATTGAATTATTTAAGGGAAAACTCCCTTGAGTACCTCAACGACAAATATAAAGTACTGACATTTCACGGTTTAGTTGATTTGAAAATATTACAAAGCCAGTAAAAAATACTATACCAACAAATATTCAGAAAAAGTTTTAAACAAGAAAAAGTACTTAAATAAATTAACAGAACCTCGATTCAGAACCAAAGTGGAGGAACTGAGTATTTCTGTAAACGGTGAAAAATGGTGGAACAACCTTAACCAAGAAAGAAATGAATGAAGGTCACTTAAAGCTGCAGTCCGGAGTATTTGTTTATGTATAAATGTTATTCTTCTGAAGACCCTCCTTCCTCCCTTATACCTCTATGAATTCACACTGACTGCCAAATGTTTTAAGCCAATAGGATTCGAGTTTCCACATTGTCGGCAATCAATCAACATGCATGTGCATCGCACAAACCTGTAAAGACGGAGCTGTGCACAGGACGCCCCGTGCCGTCCTGTTTAGTCACCATACTGGAAGATAGCGGTCAAGGATCTGCTAAAAAGTTATCGGTTCCCCGGCTACCGAGGGCGACTTCAGAAAGACAAACAAGGAAAAGTCCAGAGACAAAACTTTTAAACGAGTTTCTTCTCTCTGCTTCGTTTCATTCATGTTGTTTTGTGCTTGCTCCTGATTTAGGTGAACTTTCCCCAAACTAACCTGATCCAAACAGAACCAAGTAATCTAAGAGCTGGAAGAAGTTTGAAGGACTTTGTCCAGTTTGGTTCTCATGTCAAGAAAACTCCCGTTCAGGTGAGTTTATCTTTAGTTCTGTCTAAAATAATCTGAATCTGTTTAAATCTGAACAGTGCTTTTTATAGTCAGATTTTACGGATGGATTTAACGTTGTTGACTCAAAAACCTCGTTTTAGAATCTGAACGTTTTAAATAATGACATGTTCCTAGAGACCTGATGTGTATTTTAGGTTTATTTAGAAGAAACGTGAGGTATTCCCTCAGTTTTCTAACTGATGACGTAGAAACTTGTTTGAGGAACCTGTTTGTGTTTTGTTGAGTGCGTTTATAGAAGTGTGTGTTCACTGTGTGTGTGTGTGTTCACTGTGTGTGTGTGTTCACTGTGTGTGTGTTCATGTATGTGGAGGAATTTTCCCTCCATGATGTGTTTATGAACTTCCAGAGTGTGTAACTGTGTTTGTTTTGGTGGTGTGTGTGTGTGTGTGTGTTTGCCACCGTAACCTCATGCTCAATTACACCCAGATTACCCAGAGGCCCCAGGGGCTGAGGCAGGCGGTGAGCTGGCTGATATAAATCAGGTCTGTTGTTGATACACCGACTCTCTAATGCCCATAAAACATTACAACTACACACACACACACACACACACACACACACACACACACACACACACACACACACACACACACACACACACACACACGCACACACACACACACACACACACACACACACACACACACACACACACACACACACACACACACACACACACACACACACACACACACACACACACACACACACACACACACACACACACACACACTCACACACACACACACACACACACACACACAGAGGAAAAAGTGAACAAACACGACACTCAGGGGAGCCGCGGCTGCAGGACGCCAATATGCTAACACAGCAGGGTAACCCAGCTAGGGGAAGAGGAGGAGGAGGAGAAATGAGAGAGAAGGAATCAGTGCTGAAGTTAGAGGTGGAGGAATGAGAATGGGATGAGAGGAGGAAGGAGAGGAGGAGGCCTGTAGAAGGGAGGAAAAAGAAAGGATGGAAGGGGATGAAATGCAAAAAGAGGAGGAGAGAGCATAAAGAGAGTGAACAATGAGGAGGAGAGAGTGCAAACAGTGAAGAAGAAGAAAAGAGAGACGAAAGTGAAGGATAAGCAAAGAGAAAGGGAAGAAGGAGAGTAGGAAATAGAAAGAGGAAAGGCAAATAAAAGAGAGAGAAGGAGGCAGCCCGGAGGCCTCCTGGTCAGAAGCACCTCAGCCGACTCCTTTTGATGAGGAGCAGCATCTCTTCTCTAAGCTCCTCTGTAGTTTGAACCCCGCCCCCTACAGGGAGATCCTTTCAACCACATGGATCCAGGATCTGGCTTCTCTTTGCTCCTGATCTCCTGACCACAGGTGAAGGTTTGGATGATCCAGAAACCAAGAGTACCACGTCAGACTAGATCAAAACCCTCTTTACTGCAGATGAAAACCAGATCCATCGGTTTGTCTCTCCTCCATCCATCTAGGACTTCTACAACCCTCAAGATGAGCTGGACAGATGGTTGGAGGTATGGAAACCCAAGATTTTGTCATTCCTGCTCCAATTAGTGGAAGAAAACAAAAAGGGAAATGGAAAGGGGAATACTTCAGTACAATGTAGTGGAATTTGTTCTCTGCATTTGACCCATCCCTGAGGGAGCAGAGGGCAGACATTGGTGCCCGGGAGGCAGTAGGAGGTTCAGTATCTTGCCCAAGGATACTTCGACACATGGCCAGTCCGGGGTTTGAACCCACACTCTCCCACATGGGAGGCGATCTCTCTTGCCACTGAACCACGTCGCCTCAGATATATGGATGAAACTCTTAGTGGTGGTGGTGATCTACTTTTACTTTTGCCTTTAAGCAGTTGTAATGACGGTATGAGCTATAATTCATTATAGTTATGAGTTTGGATTGGTTTCCCAGAACATCAACCTCCCAGAGCCAAACGTCATCCATCATCACAAAACTGAGTTCTGGTTCCAGCATTCATAAACCACAGAAGAAGAGAGACCACTTAGTGCATCCTGCTGCGGTCCCGTCAACAGAAATGGACCGGCCCCGTCAACAGAAATGGATCGGTCCCGTCAACAGAAATGGACCGGTCCCATCAACAGAAATGGATCGGTCCCGTCAACAGAAATGGACCGGTCCCATCAACAGAAATGGATCGGTCCCGTCAACAGAAATGGACCGGTCCCATCAACAGAAATGGATCGGTCCCGTCAACAGAAATGGACCGGTCCCGTCAACAGAAATGGACCGGTCCCGTCAACAGAAAAAGACCGGTCCCGTAAACAGAAATGGACCGGTCCCGTAAACAGAAATGGACCGGTCCCGTCAACAGAAATGGACCGGTCCTGTTAAGCCTCGTTTCCATTGCAGGGTTCGGTACGGTTCAGGGTGGGACAGATCGCTATTTTGTCTGTTTCCATTGTAAAACCGGTCCATACAACCAAACCGGACCACTCCATTCCTGGTCCATGACCGGTCCACCTCAGCTGTGGGTCCATAGGAGAATGGAGCGGTACAGTTTGGGCAGAGCTGTGGCGTTAAAACAACACAGTCCACTGATCACTGCTTGTGACGAGCAAAACAAACCCCGGAGTGCCGTTACTTTATTACTACAGTGAGAAGTTATTTTATTAAGATAAAAACAATCCGTCCTGTAATGCTGGACCCGGCCGTGAACCGCGAGGGATTCGTTCACCGATCCAGACCTGAATGCCTCCTCAGGTCTGTCAGCGGAGGTCCGACCGTTGTTGTATACTGATGTGATAAAATGCCAGCAAGTAGCACCAGGTTTGATCACTTTCAGAGCTCCAAACATTCAGCGATCAGCTGCGTTCAGGACAAGCTAGATGGATCGGTAAAAACTGAAAGAGTTTATAAAGAAGTTTCACAGGATGCAGCTGAAGGATTCTAGCGGATGGTGGAACAGTGTTGGGCCAGACTGGAGAAATTAAAAGCCCCATATAAGGACAGCGCTGGTATGACGTGACGATACGCATTTACGTTTAACCCCGCCTGCAAGTGAGGGTCCGACTGCCGATGGAAATGCTCCCCTGAAATCGCGGACCGTACCGCCCTGAACCGTACCGAACCCTGCCATGGAAATGAGTCTTAATAGAAATGGACCGGTCCCATCTCAGCCCTGACCTGATGATTGGGACCATCCATTATTCAGGACAAGAACAACCTGCTCACTCTGTTTACCGTCTAACAGGAACACTCCTCCATTCAATCACCTCTCACTCCACCACTCAGTCACCCGTTCCGTCCCTCTCCCCCTCTGTCTTCAGGGGTCCCCCCCAACCCCATTTAAATAATTCATGGGGTTTTGGTGGGCAGCTGCCTTTCTGTCTCCTGCTGAACCTGCAGAAACTGTGAGGAGGAGGATGAAGGGATGACAGGAGGAGGAGAAAAGCAGCTCTGTTTGATTCAGTAGTGTCAGCTACAAAGTTCTGTTTTCAGCTAAAGTTTATAGACTGCTGCTCTGAGATGTTTACGTTGATTTAAGATGTTTACGAGGACAACAGGTTTAATGTGAGTTCATTTACACACCAGAGGTTGATTTTGTGACTTTTCAACCAGCTCAATCCAGGTTCTGGTCCCATTTCAGAGGTCATTGTATCCTAAAACACCCCAAGAACTTGTTGATTTTCCACCTCTAAACTTCTGTTCCCGTTTTTAATTTTCCTGCAGCTCCATCAGCTCAGTTTGCTGGAATCTGAGAACAATTCTACGTTTTCTCTTGATGCCATTTAGGGCTGCATGTTAGCATTGTTGCCTCGCAGCAAGAAGGTCACAGGTTCAAATCCCGCTGTGGCCTTTCTGTGTGGAGTTAGCATGTTCTCCCCGTGAATGCGTGGGTTTCTGCTGGGTACTCCGGTTTCCCCCACACATCACAACATGCCTGATAGGTGTACTATGTGTGTCACTATAGACATAATCATTTAGTCAGACATAGGAGATGTTTTTGACTTCCTGTTCTGTGAATGTTTGTATTGAACTGTGGACAGGTTTCCTGAGGGAATTCCCAAAATGTTCTCAAGGGTTCTCAGTTTCCTCTCAGGGCCTCACTGTCGTGTTGCTGGACTTTTAAACATCTTTAAAGAACAACAAATACTCTGAAAACAGCCAGAGTCATCACGATTACCCAGAATCCGTCTGGAGCCTGTGATGGACTGGTGACCTGTCCAGGGTGTCCCCCACCTCTCACCCTATGACTGATGGAGATCGACACCAGCTCCCTGCAGACCTCACGGTTTAATCGGTTAAGAAGATGGATGGATGATTAAGATACTTTGTGACTAAAATGCAACATGAATATTTGCACAAAAGTCACAATCTGTAGGTTATCATATGAGTCATGTGACCTGGATAGATAGAGTGGAGCAGCACATCTGGGTACTCTGCTCTCCTGTAACTATCCCACTCCCCATAGGAGGAAAACAACCTCCTGATAAGAACGACAGTCAGGACACTTTTAGCAAGAACAAAAAAACAGCATAAAACTGGCAAACAGTAAAGGATTAGTGAAAAGTGAATTTGAAACAGATTGAGACAGCAGCGAAAACAATCGGTTCACCCCCACCCTCCCTCAGGCGCGGACTGGGCATCTGTGTGATCTGGAGAATCACAGAGCGGCTGGTACTCTAGGACGGCCCACTACTCGCCACGCATGCAGTCATCACCTGTCCCCCCCCCACTAATCTGTTTCCACACTCCAGAACTGTAGGTAGCAGCAATGCACCTTTAATTCCAGCTCACTGTCCGTGGCTGCCAAGGAGGGAGAAGAAGAAGTGGAAGAAAAGGCAGAAACATTGAAAGAAAGAAACTATACACATAGCGCGACCGCGGGTAAAAAACTGAAAGAAAGAGTGTGGATGAGAAAGTGTGTAGTGGGTAAGACGCTAGTCTGTCAACCCGAAAGTCGTAGGTTTGAATCCTACTCCTGCTGTGTTGCCTATCTAAAGGTTGTTAACTATTCTTCAAACCACACAGACACTACATACTTTAAATAGGTTTAGAAACTCATTATGGTTCAGGAGCCACATGCAGACAAATTAGATGTCAAGTGGGCTGGACCAGTACAATCCTAAAATAATGACCTATAAATAACAAGTGCATGTTTTTCTCCTTATTTTCATGCAAGAAAAATTACAAGTACATTTGAAAATCTTCACATTTATTCAAAAACTCTTTTACAAAACACAAGATGAACAAATATTTCTTAAGACAATTGTGCAGAAGTACACAAAACTTTTATCGTCTTAAAATATTAATACTAAAAGATTTCCAACATGTGGAAACACCTGGATGAGAGAATCATTTTTTGCAGTGTTCAGACTGACCCAGGGTCTGGTCTGGAGGCTCTGCCTCGTTTTAATGAGGGTCTCTATTGTTTATAGACCAGTGTGGGTTTGGTACTGGTTTATCTTTTCAAATAGGGTTAGGGTCTGGGTTTGAGGAACTCAGTGTTTCATCTAAAACTGTATAAAACCAGTTAATCCAGGTGATGCTGACTGGACACCATCAGTTTCACCATGGTTTCATTTAGACCAGGTCTGAGGGAAAACCCAGATCTGGATCCAAACCGATTCCGGTGTTTTTAGCTCAGTGGCAGCAGGACGGTACTGATCTGTGCGCCCAGCTGACGTCCAGCGCTCTAGTTAAAATTATCAGCTTCAGCTCAGCTCAGCTCAGCTGCCGCTGGCGTGCGTGTTGAGTGTTGAGCCAGAAACGAGCCAAAGGCGTAGACCAGGACACACAGAGCGCAAACGCTCCAGTTTGGGCACTGATCTCTGTGCGTAACGCGATCGGAAGCCCTGGCCTCACATTCCTGTGACTAGATGTGGAGGATTTATCACTGGCCAAGTTGACAGGCGCAGCGCGCAGGACGGCAAGTTCGGTGGCGCGCTGCGGCTCTTCAGCTTGGCTCAGCTGTCATCCAACAAACGCGCTTTGGATGAGACCCGCCATTTCCACTGGCTGGAATAAACCTATAAGGCTAGAGACGTGCAGTTTCACCGCCGATCCTTTTTGGTTTTTGTGGTGAAAGGACGGAGCGGAGGGATGAGTTTTACGGCGACCGCGTAGACAGGTGAAGCGAGTGGAGCGGGCTGGATCCTCTGAAGGAGGACCGTGACACGGGCTGCGTGTGTCAAAGGTCTGATTTGAGCGTCTGGACAGCAGGAAATGATGCTGACAAGCGCTCAGCCTTGCTTCAAATGCAAGTTGCGTTAATTGCGTTATTTTTTTTTTACTCGTTATTTCTTTCATAATGAATTAATCATAATTAACGCGTTAAAGTCCCAGCCCTCATTTTTTTATTTTCAAAACTCATCCAGCGGGCCAGATTGAACCCCTTAGCTGCCCGGTTTTGGCCCGCGGGCCGTATGAATGACACCCCTGGTTTAGGTATTCTTTAATTAAACAGGATCAAAATGTTACACAGCTGAGCCAGGTGTCCTCTTTCTCGACAATCAAAATATGGCCACCCTTAGTTAAATATTAGCAGCAGTGAAGAAGTGAGCCAGAACTAGATGCGGTATTATTATTTGTGCAGTAAGATTGATTACTGCATAAATTAAAGCTGTACTCGGTAGATTGGTAAACAAGCTAGGTATCGCTAGCTGTTTTACAGAAACACGTCTCAGAACTCTCACCCCTCCCGTCGGGTAAAATCAGCCTCCTCCGACATGCCGCCGCTCATTGTCTCAGAAACAATAGACAGCTAAACTCCAGCTGTTGAAACGTTCCCCCTGGTTTCTCCTCTTTCTACGTCCAAACGTTTTTATGTTTCTGCTAGCTGAAAAGGTGTTTTTCTTTTAGGGACTGGTATTTTTTCCTAAAACTGAAGCGCTAACAGCTGTTTCTGTCCTTCTCTCACTTCCGGGATGTTCTGCTGAAAAATGCACCAGGATGCATTAATGGAGGATCCAAGCAGTGAGGAAGTGAGGCGCTTCAGTGAGTCCAATAGTATTGTTCGGTCCGAACGATATGATTGGCTGAAGTTTTTAGAGAACTGCAGGACAACCACTTTATTGATTTCTTTAGGTTTTTTAATCGCCACAATATATTTATAGCTATCCTATGTTAGAATGTTGTTAAGAGGCTTTAAAAAGGTTAAAAGCTACATTGTTTACCAATCTACTGAGTACAGCTTTAATTAAGTTTATTATAGACAATCAGGCTCCCAAGGCACCAAGGCTCTAGCCTGGCAAGTCAGACTACAAACGTGGAAAGTCTGCAGAGCAAAATCCACGCGTTAGCTTTCAATGCTATCAAGCCTAGCCTGCCAGGCCTGTCTGTGGGGCGGGCCTAGCCAACATGGGCTAGATGCAGTATGCAAATGTGTGTTGTGACATCACAATGTGGATTTGCATAAACAGAGCTTGCAAGGAAGTTCTTTGAGAAAATCAGTTTTTTAAAAAATAACCAGGGAACTGAGAGTTTTCATTTTCGGCCTACATGACAGACTCAAGGTGGATCTATTATAATCCATGAAAACACGAAAAAAAAAGTTTTCCACTTAAACCACTTCTTTAAGTAATACATTCATGTTAAGACAGCATGGAATAGATTATATATAATGCTGTTATAACAGCATAATATAATCTATACATAGGTAAAGTCTTGTGACACTCATGCCAGGCTTATTGTTGTTGCTGTTGAGTTTCCGTGCACCAATTGCTGTGGACCAGGCCTAGTCAAAGTCCAGGGCCGGTTTTTAGTCCCAGTCCGTCCCTGCCCTCCCTTTATCTGCTGCAACATGAAAGGACTTCATTTTTTCCTCTTCTTTTAACTTTCTTCAGATCTTATTTCAACATCTCAACTTTTTCTTTATCTTTAGTCTCTTTCTCAACACATTTACTCGATTTGTACTTTTCTTCTGAAAATGTGGAGATTTTTCTCAACATTTTAACCAACATTCCAGCTGAACTCCCTGAAGTGGATACCTCTTTTATTTATTTCATTCAAAAGGAAGAATGTTTTAAAAACAAACGTGTAGAAAACACATTTCTGAATCACCACACACCTTCCTGTCAGCGTCTCCCCCTCATCCTCCCCTCCTGGGGGTGCCGTGAGGGGGAGGAGGCTGACAGTTTGACTGACAGCTCTGCCGGCTTATCGAATTAATCCGGCTTCAGTCACAGCTGACTGCGTTACCGACCAATAAGGGCAGATTTGTGAGGAATCACGGCGAGCCATCAGCTTTGATTTGCTGCTACACGAGATGTTTATGGAGCAGGAGGAGAGACGAGGAGGAGTTCGGGGGAGAAGATTTATCTGACAGGCTGCAGTTTCCGGCAGCTCGAGTGGCTTCGGATCAATTTACAGCCATAATGCACATTATGGTCTGTGTGGAGATCAAGCCTCCTCCAGAGTGAAGTTTCCACTTAGAAATCAAACATGAAGATAAACCGCTGCTGTGGAAACAGTACAGCTGATGGGAGGGTCCAGTCATGAGTTCAGACTCTGAAGATCAGACCAGGACCAGGAAACCATCAGATCCAGGGAGAAATTAGGTTTATCTGCTGCTGATAACAAAACTCCTTCCTGTAAATCCAATCAAACAATCAGCAGGAGGAAATCAATCAGAGTCAGGATGAAAACATCAACAGGAAGTCTGATCACATGACTCATCTGAACACTACGACGGAGCTTCAGGGCCAATCAGGAGGTAAACAGAAAGAAATGAGTTTCCCAGTTTTAAGATTAAAATCTAAATGTTGAGAAATAATAGAAAATAAAAAAACATAAAAGTCCAGTGTAACCAAGTTAGAAAAACATAACTAAAGATAGAAATAAATGATTAAGCATTAATAAAACTGATAAAACCAGCTAGAAATAAAGAATCCCATCTTAATAAAGTAAAGACTTGAAAAGAAAAACAACATTTTAACAGAAAAGAAAGGGAAAACTGATTAGTTTAGGAGTTTCTGCTGAAACATGGATTTACTACATTTCTCATACTTCATCAGGAGAAATTGACCAATCACAGAGGCTTCCCATGATTCCTTAGGAGAAATCCGACCAATCACGGAGTTCTAATAACCCCACGATTGGAACCACGTCACTCCAGCCATTTTGTTATCTGATAGAAACGAAGCAAACGCATGTTACCAGCTTGTTATGGAAACTTTACAATCTCTAACCATCCGTGGGGTAAGACACTGAAATCTCTAACCTTAGCAACTTAAATGATTGTTTAAAGTATCCGATATCTGACGGTGGTCATATCGTCATGTTTGTGCTTTTGTAGAGTCTGTATTGATGCGTGATGCATTCCAGGCCACACGTGGCTATGTGAAAGAAACCAAACAAATGTTTCAACGGTGAGAAAGCTCAATAAACTGAGTCTCAACGTTGGAAACAACTGTCGAGTCACTAAGGAACTGAATACTTGAAAGTTAAAGCTTAGTAGAGCTGAAAAAGGGAGAAATTATCAACACAGCTTCCATTACCCTGAAATGGTGCTAATGTTGCTAATTTGAAGTTAGCTATTCTATTATCTTGAATGTTGCTGTTTTGTGTAACATTTTGTGTTTCCTTTGTGATGTTGTTTGCACAAACTGTGAGAAACAGATGAAGTAGTGTTTTGTATGCATTGTTTAAGTCAGTGTTTTTCAACCTTTTTTGGGCCAAGGCACACTATTCATCGAAAAAAATCACAAGGCACACCGCGGGGGTGGGGGTGGGGGGGGGGGGGGGG
>SSNR01000181.1:970518-987975 GCA_006937965.1 Callopanchax toddi
TAGTTGCTGCTGTCAGAACTGTCTGAGCTCATTGATGGTTGATAATAATAATAATAATAATAATTTATCCTTTATTGATCCTCTTAGGGAAATTCATCTCTGCATTTGACCCATCCTCATTGTTCAAGGAGCAGTATAAAGTTATCAGATGAATTTGGTCCAATCAAACATTTTTAACACTAAAACATATTAATCTGTCAGGACTGCAGCTGTTTTCTAAGGCTCACTCTGTTTTAATAGTTTTACTGTAGAAACCTTCTCATCCCCTGACAATAAAGGATTACATTTAGTTTACAGGTCACCTGATTAAAGCATCAACTCTCTTTTTCATCACATCAAATAATTTCAAACAGATTTTTTTCACCTGTCAAAAAGTGATTGTAGCATCCAGTTTATCTGTAATGGATTAAATCTTCCTTATTTCATTCTCCATGTTACATCATGCAGGGCTCTGTCATCATGTTTTTGGTAGTAAAACTTTTGGGTGTATTTAAACATTAAAGGACAACCTGATAGTCATTGACAGATCAATGTGTTTTTAGTGTTGATATTGTTTGATTTGTTAAATTTTAAGTCATCAGTTATGCTGAGAAACACACGTGCGCTCTCATTATGACGACATGCGCGAGATCAGCTGCTCCTCAGCGGTCTGACAGGTGACCATAATAACGGGACCTTCAGCCAAAGAGAGGAGACTGGAGACAAAACCCAGTGAGCCTCTCAGACCATTAAAACCAGTGATGCTGAGGGGGTTTACTCTGACTTTTTTTTTCTTTTTTGCCAAATGTGCGTCACGCAGGAACAAAGCGACATGATGACGACCCAACCCAGTGTCCGTGGGCCACTGATCTGGTTTTATGGACCGGTCAGATCAAAGTATGAATTTAAAAATGTCGGGACTGTTGCTGCTCCACCAGGAAACAGAGCCAGTCCAGGACTGGTTCTCCTGACCGGTGGCGGCGGGGCCGCGACCGCTTGTCTCCCCCTCCTCCTCACCGAACCACAGACTTGATGTGGTCCAGTTCGGGGGAGGAGGCGTGCAGGTGCCGCGGGCCGCGGAGTCTCACAGCGCGCCGCGCGTCTCTCCCTCCTCCTCGCCGAACCAAGTCGAACCACAGACCAGGTTCAGGTCGGGGGAGGAGGCGTGCCGGTCCCGATCGGGCCGCAGTAGCGTCTCACAGCGCGCCGCGCGTCTCCCCAGAGCGCACAGCCTGGACCAGGTCCAAGTCTTGGATTTGCTGCGCGGTCTGACTCCAAACAGAACCGGAGTCTGCCTTTTTGGTGATTGCTGGCACAGACGCGCGATAATGGAATATTATTAGCAGAAAATAATTAATTAGTTTTCAAAAAATATTTTTTAAACCAATCGGTGAATTTGAATAATTTCCCGCGGCACACCTGACGATCTCTCACGGCACACTAGTGTGCCGCGGAACAGCGGTTGAAAAACACTGGTTTAAGTGATGTGAAGTCCATTTTTAGTGCTCTTTTGCTCTGTAACCGGTGCAGACAGGAGATGATTAATGCTCAATAACTTTAAATTACTATGTATTCTGCTTAATGTTATTGTATAAAATGTCATGAATGTTAAATGTTGTTGTGATAAGTCACTATTGAATTTATTAGTGATAAGTTGAAGTGCCTTGTTACTCAAATGCACTGGAATAGCTGTTTAAGATGCATTTATAGTTTCATACTATAAATAGAGAATATATATTTGTTGTACAACTAATGAAAGTGAATATTTGAACCAGTTGATATGAAGATGAGTATGATGTTGATTGGTGATGATATGAAACTATACGATTGTACTGAATGTGGATTTTTCTGACCGTCGTTAGGTCAGGTTTTCATTTCCAGGATACAGAACTGAGCGTCGACAGACTGAGAGACGGAGTCATTCCAGTTGGATTCCATCGAAGGATCACCCCGAACCTTTGGGAGAGATTCCTAGTCCAAGCTAGGTGGTGAGACCTGAATGGAAGAGGTAGGAAAAGAACTCTGATACATTAAGTTCACTCAAACCCAGAGTGGATTAAAGGGCCCCAACGATAAAGGACACTGATTTATTTTGGGTTATTTTATTTTGGGATTGCCGCTTATTTGATTGTTATATTGGTTATTGTTTTTTCTTGTTGTTCAAATTGTTTTTTCTTGTTGTTCCAAATAATAATAAGACAAACAAACTGCATCATTGTTGTCTTATTGATGTCCAACCCTCGCTCTCCTACCGAAACTAGAGTTATTCTGATTTCTGGTCCAGATTTGAGCACATTTCTCAGAACTATTGAGACTACTGACTGCCTGTCGCTCACTTATTATATAATAATAGGTTAAGGGTTACACCAGCCTGAACCACGTTTCTGTGAGATTCACTGGATAAACTATGTAGAGCTGCTGGAGCTTCATCACCTCATTCTAGAAATACTACGTCTACTGGACATTTACATTTAAATCTCAAGTCTTTCTATGATGATTGTTGACAGAAATGTTGATTATTTCCTCAACATTTTGACTTCTTATCCTCAACACTGTCATTTATTCTCAACATTTCATGTTTTTTTAAACACTGAATTTTCTCCTCTATATTTTTGACACCAGTTTAACTTATTTCCTAATATTTAGACTTTATTACAGCAGGTTTTACTCTAAAATTATATTTTTTATCAACATTTTCTCCTCATTTGTTTCTACATGTCGACTTTCTTATTTATGTTATCAACATTTCACGGTTCTCCTCAACATTTTGACTTTTTTTCTCAATGTTTTAACACTTTTCCTATTTTAAAGTTTTTGTTGTATTTTGACTTAAATACAAGAAGGTTTATTTTTCAGCATTTTGACTTTTTCTCAACAGTTTTCGGAATTTACTTTCAACATTTCAATTTTTTCTAGGGATGTGCGATAATATCGGCCGATATTGGCATTAAAATGTAATATCGGAAAATATCGGTATCGGTTTTTGTAATGACGCTCATAACCTTTACATACTATGCACATATTATACATCAAACTCTTCAGCTAATTCTCCTCTTTCTCAAAATGTAAAAATATAACAAATCTGATGTATAGTTTTTGAGATATTTGTATTTAATTGGCACACCTTACATTAAATCCTGTGGATTCAGCATTTCCCAGCCAACCTTGAACGCAACATCTATCAGCGAACCTTTGATGACATCATCGATCCGCGAGATTACTTGCCTAACTTGAAATTGAAGCAGTTGTCATATTTTGCACAGATAATACTTAAAGTTTATGTATGCATGATAGGAGGTATGGGATGTTGATTACCTAAAAATGATTTAGTTTTTCTTTTTGTTTTATGAGGGGTACCCCGCTTATATCGGTATCGGTTTATATCGGTATCGGAAATTAAGAGTTAGACAATATCGGATATCGGTAAAAAAGCCAATATCAAACATCCCTAATTTTTTCCTCTGAATTTTGTCTCCGTTCTCAGCGTTTTGTGTTTTTTCCTAAGGTGTTTACTTTTCTCACCATGTTTCCCATCATGCCATTGTTTCGTGGTATGCTGACTTTAATACATTTTCTCTATTTCAACTTTTTCACCAACATTTAGATTTTTCCATATAATTTAGACTTTGATCAGCATTTGAACTTTTTTCTTATTCTTTCAACATTTCTCTAAAATATTTTCACTTCCTGACAGCAGACTTCACTCTGCATTTCAACTTATTTCTGAACAGTTATTTTTCTCAACATTTCAAGGTTTTTCTCAGAATTCAGATTTTCCTCAACATTTCATTTTTCTCTTATTGTTAAAAATGTTTTTCTAGTGTTTTGACTTTCTTACAGCAGACTTTATTGTCAACATTTGAACTTTTCCTCAACATTTTGACCCTTTCTCTGAGTGTTTTCATGCTTTCTCTAAATGTAGACATTTTTCTCAACATTTTATTTTTCTTCTGAGTGATTCTGACACCTCATCATGTAAAAAACCTGCAGTTTTAAAACTTTTAAATGGTTTGTGTTAGGGATGCACCGATACGATACTGGTATCGGCATCGGCCCGATACCGATACCAGTATCGGTTAAAGTTACCCGATACCAGGAACCGATACCAGTGGCTTCACTGTCTGTGACTTGTGATTTCTGTTGTAGTTTCCTATATTGAAGACTAGGGGGAGCTATTGAGCTAAAGAGGAACAGTGTGGGTTGAGAGCTGGAGATGGTGCCAAATAGTTCATTTGGTTAAAATGTGGAAAATTGCAATAATTTCGCTGTGAAATCACAGAAAATGGTTATTTTTCACCTTATATTTTAGTTTTGTGATAATTTTTATTATTAAAAAAAAAAAAATCTAACTCAGTAATTTGTTGTAAAAAGCAGAGAAGAAAAAATGAAACCTGTATTCCAATTTGTTGCATTTTTTTGTGTGGTAGAAGTATCGGTATCGGTACTCGGTATCGGCGAGTACTCAGATTTAAGTATCGGATCGGTTTTGAAAAAAGTGGTACGGGTACATCCCTAGTTTGTGTTATAGTATGCATGCTGTTTGTATCACTACTTGTGAGACCTGAGGGGGTAATAAAGATTCTATTATTTCTCTCCCCTGCAGCATTTGTGATTAAATCTATAACATCAGAGTTATGTTTTTGCTTTAGAATAGCACACTTTTGCTTCTGAAATGTTCTTTTCGGTTGCTTTATTTTGATATATTTTGTGTGTGACTGTATTTTTGGATTGATCCGTTTGGCACAAATCTTATCCCATAAAGACCAGCATCCATCAGAGACGAACTGCAACGTTTTTAGATCCAAAACATCGTCAGGAGCTAATAAAGTTGATGTTTTGTGTTCATGTTGGTCAGAATGAATTTCACAACAACGTCCTCAGATATAAAATCCACCTTTCAGATGTATTTGATTTGCTTTTCCACACAGAACAGTTAAATCAGACTATAGTGAATTATCAGCAGGCTCATAAACCTGTCTGTAAACAGAGTTCACTTCTAGATTCATTTGTGTTTCTGCTTGTAAAACTGAATCCTCGTGGGACGCAGCTGATCAGAAACCTTCTCTGTAAATTATTCCAACAGAAGGCGCCGATCAATAAGGACGGTTATTAGTGGCTGATTGGTTTCAGGTGAAACTGAGAGCTGCTTTGTGTTTCTGACCAGTCGCTGAAGTTTAACCTGCTGATTGATGGAACAACGGTTTATCACGGCTGACAGGTTAAAGAGCCGTTTGAAAGTTTGAAGGTGAGACGAGAAAATCAGGAAGAAACGTTCAGTTTGTCGCCCAGAAAAAAGATGAATTCTCTAATAAAAGATCAAAACATTTTCTGTTTTCCGTTTTTCCTCTATGAGCCAAAACAATAAGACCGACTGAAGTCACACAGTTTCTAATGTGTTGAATTAAATTTAATGACTTACATGTTTATGTAAATCTGTTCATCCTGACAAATTTAGACTAATGATTTCAAAATAACGATTGATATAATATTTAATTTTCTTGCATTTAACAATTATTTGACAGATTAAAAACATGTTTAGTTTGAACATCCCACAAAGCAAATAAAACAATAAAGAAACAATCAAAATGATTAGTAAATGATTCATTTAAAAATACTAAATGTTTTTACATATGAGGACCTGTTGTCTGAATGACTTTCTGCTTCTACCTGACACTTCCTGTTTTAATCATCTCAGGCGGGTTGTGGGGTCCAGTCCTGGTCCTCAACAGCTACTGGTTCCCTGCTTCTACACACCTGATTCACTGGTTAAATGACCTCTGCAGCTGTGGGTCAGCTGGGTAGTGGACCTGGAGGACCCCACCTGTTGGTTTGAGGTAAAACCAATAAAAACAGTTTCATTCAAAGAAGAAGTTTTCCTTTAGACTGACTCCAGATCAGCTGAGGTTTGATCTGTTTATAAACCTGAGTCCAGGTCCATCCTGTTCAAATGTTCCTGCAGCTCATCTGTTTTAGCTTCAAACCTAAAAGTCAGATTAATGCTAGTGTGTGTGTGTGTGTGTGTGTGTGTGTGTGTGTGTGTGCTTCATTGTCATTAAGCGCAAACAGCCACTTTTAACCATACAAACAGAAATGTGTGTGTGTTAATTAGAACCTATGACTTTACCATCAGCTGTTAGCGACCAGCAGCCTGAGACAAAGCGACCTTCAGTCCCTGGTTCTTTACTTCCGTTTCTTTCTCGTCTTCGACGCTCTGACTTTGTCCAGTCACTTTCAGCCTCTGAGATCTTTGTGTGTGTGTGTGGTGGTGGTGGTGGGGGGGTAATGCGTCTTAGTCAATGACAATGTAAAGATGGAGGTAATGAAAGTCAAACTTCATGAAGGACACTAAAGACTCGCTGCTCGTTTAAATCACATGCAGAAACCAATCAAAGGACAAAAGCCTGCAGGAGGTCCACCTCAGACCCTACAGGCTGCAGTCAGCAGGTCAGGAGAGGTCGAGTGAGAAACAGGAGGTACGGATCTGTCCTGTAACACTGGTCCCTGTTCAGACTGGACCAAAGTTACCATCACCAGGAAAATGTCCGATGACCAGTCCAGCCCGGTCCTCATCCAGACCCAGAGCAGGTGACATGGGCGGAAGCGGCTCAGCACGGACTGCGAGGGGCTTGTGCCGGTTGATCCAGACACAGACGCTCCTTACCCTGGACACAGGTCCGTCCACACACAGCAGCACAGCACCTGGTCTGCACGTTATTGGTAGGGATGAAGCTATTTCTGCACCCTTAGATCCAGTTATTGGTGGGGACTATTCAGTGATCGCTGGGGACCTCTGTCCATGCCAAATCTACGCCCATGCACAACCCTAATCTGAACACAGGAGATTTACCTCTAAATCCTAAATCAACTGACTAAAACAACCACCTGAACATCCCTCCACCCAAACAGGGGAGGTTCTAGACCACCTTTAGAGGGGGCCAGGCTGGGGCCAGCTTCATTTAGAGTATGGGTGGGGAACCTCCGGCCTCCGGGCCGGATATGGCCCCCTTTGATCAGGCCCGCCATGCAGTGTCAAATAAACTCAGAGGGAAAAACGTCAACAACCAACAGTGTTTCTGCGGTCAAATCGGTAATATCTCTTATATCCGAGCCAGGATATAGTCCTTGAACGCCTCATTACGTCAGGTGTAACGTGAGAGACGCAGACTGATAGGTGTCTGTCAATCATGGCGGTGAAAAATGATCCATAAAGCAAACTTTTTTTCATCCAAAAAAAAACAACAAAGCAGTGAGTTTAGTTAGTGTCGTGGTGGAGTCTGCAGCTGGAGAAACTACCGGAGAAACTACCGGAGAAGCGTTTCTTTATACTTGGTGATTTTTGCCCCTTGTCTTGATCAAATTGGACATCACCGGCTTACGTTCTGATTGTGGCCCTCGGAAGACTTTCTGAAAAAAATTTGGCCCCCGAGCAAGAAAAGGTTCCCCACCCCTGATTTAGAGGGTTACATTCAAAAACAACAAAAAAAGCTTTTTAGAGTATAATTACAGCAATATAATAACAGCAATTCAGTTACAGTTGCTTTGGACACAATAACTTCAATAAGTTTCAAATTAAAACTATTTTGCAAAAATACTTTGACCTGTTGGTTCTCATTTCAGTGACAACATGAAGCAGAATTAGTCTCTAAAGCCTGAGACTCAGCACTTAGCAGTTTGCTGCCCCCCCCCGCCCAGCCCCCCTTAGAACCGCCCCTGCACCCAAACAATAAAGAGAGCAGATGAATCTGATTTCAGACGGTGGACCCACTGGAGCTTTGTTAAGGTGGAGCTGCTGGTGCTGGTGTTGTGTTGGACCGCGTCAGACTGCACAGATGTTCCTAATGAAGTGTTCAGGGACTGTTCCGGGCTTTGATGTCCACCGTGTGGCTGCTGATCGACAGCTGGACCCTAAACTCAGCCTGGACTCTGACATTCTGAGCTCAGAGAGTAAATGTGGACCCAGCAGAACCCTCACTGGGTCTCATCAGCAACACGCTGCAGAGTGTGGCTGTAAAACGTGGATTCTTCACAACTCAACGTGTTTTTGTTTCATCCTCATCCGTCCATCACCTCTAAAGGTGAGGCTGCAGTCAGCCAGTTGATGGATTTGGGTCTTTATTGTTTTGGATCGTTTCCATTTTGTATTCATTACACTGTAAGATGAATTCAATCCTTTAAAATCAGTGTTTTAAATAGTTCTGAAACGTTCTGCGTAATGATGACTAAATACAAGCTGCTGGTTGAGTTTTATGGGGACATTTGAATAATCTGCCTTTAAAGGGAGTCTCATTTGATTACAAGTGAACTAAACGGAGAAGTGGCCTGAATCTGAACCTGAAATGGTGCTAAAAAAATTAACTGATGATTTTTTTTCTTTTTCATAGAACAAACCTGCAGACCGTCAGAAGATCCGTTATTAAATCCAGCTCATTTCTGTAGAGGATCACAGTGTAGGGAGACAGTTTACCTAAACAGATCACTGGGTTTGTATAACCATGAGGTAAGGCTGCTTGATAAATTTAATTTTAAACACAATAATAATTTGGGTTTTAAAGGATTAATAAAAACTGACGGAGCTGATTATTAGCTCCTCCCTCGCAGTTTACTCTCACGCTGTTCTGAGTGGTAAATCGAGCGCACCTCTCAGCGTATTGGTCTCGTTTCAGTCGAACACGTCTCAATCAACTAAGATCACTGGTGTAGATTTTGCATGGTGACATGTCTCCACCAATACCCAGCGATTACGGAATTGTTCCCACCAACAATTTGATCCAATGGAGCAGAAACAGCGCTGCATCCTCATCAGTACTACGTGCAGCTCAGTGGACCGAGGTGCTGTACTGCTGTGAGCGGATCTGTGTCCAGGGGAAGGAGGCGTATCTGGACCCTCGGTCCAGGATGCACGCTGCGGTCCGTGCTCCCAGACACCCCCCCTCCTCCTGGACAGAGCCCCGCTCTGAGCCGCTCACATCGACAAGACCCGCTCGGGGTCTGGATGTGGACCGGGCTGGACTGGCCATCAGGCATTTTCCCGGTAATTGTAACTTTGGGCCGGTCTGAACCGGGACAGGCCGGCTGTGCAGCGTATCTTAAATAATCGAGATCTCAATTTTAATCAAAATAATCGTGATTATCACTTTTGCCATAATCGAGCAGCCCTACCACGTCATCTCATGTTCTTCCTGCTAATCTGACTTCTTCATGTGGAGGATTCTCTCTCAAATCAGTGAAAATAATTTAAGAGATTTTAAACATTTTCATTGGTTGTTGCTCTGCTTAAGCCCGCCTCCTTTCCTTGATGAAAGTGATTCTTTCCTCTAACCCAATCAGGGTTCCTACAGGTTTCTTCTAGTCAAATTCAAGTCTTATTTAAGACATTTTTAAGACCATTTATATAAAAATGTAATACCTGTTTCACAGACCTACCAACAAGGAAAAACTAAAATTCTTGAACAGATGTTCATTTATTTTTAAAAGAAATGTGGAATGTATGACAAGTTACTTAATCAGAATAATCGTGGTTGACAGATGAAACCTTTGAGGTGAAATGCGATACGGAGAAGTGACATACAGCTAGGGCTGGGTACCGTTAAGTATTTTTCTATACTACTACTTTAATGATACCTGGTTTTCGATACCTATAATTCTGAGGGAAAATAACAAAGTAGCCTACTTAAAGTTTTTTTAATTAAATAAAAAAACACCATTTTATGCCACATTTATGCATTTAATATTATTATTATTTATTTATCTCTTACCTCGGGAACGTTCTGTTAACTGACGCTGTCTTACAATCTTTAGTTTTTTCGTTTCTGAAATGGAAACTGAATAACCGGATTTAACCGTTATTTGGTTTTTGTTATAGAAAAACAAAATCAGAAATACGGGAAAGCTGCTCCGTTTTCATTATTTCATTATTCCTTTTTGCTAATAAAGAGTACACGGATTCAGGTCGATCAGAAACTAGTGTTACTCTGGAGGTGCCAGGATGGGGGGGGGGGCACAGGAAGAACTGAATGATCCTTGCTGAAAAAGTAAATGCTAAATCTAAATCCTAAAGAAAACGAGTACATCTCGTGGCCTCGCAGATTTTTAAATGCTTTAAAAAAACACAGCGCATGTGTTCAGCGTGCTGAGGTCGGTTGCAGCGCCGACGCTGCTGACTCAGCAGGTGAGAGCGGTGCTGCGGGCGTACGGTGACCACACGGTGTTCAGGTCTGATCTGTTATTCTGCCGTTCTGACGGTCCAGCCGGTAACAACAAGTGTTTAAACAAGAGAGGAAAGTCTCTCCTCGCCTCCCTCCGCTTGTCCGGACCCAGGTCGCGACTCGCGGAGGCAGGATCCAAACTGGAGCATATCCCGATTCCCGACCCACGCCGTAACTGTTGAGAGGAGTGAAGAGGGGCTGTGTCACAGCCTGTGTGTACGCGCACAGATCAGAGCGGGGCTGGAGGAGCGGCACATTTAGAGGGACATTTTATTGTAAAAGTACCTAAACTTAGTACAGAAAAAAATGTTTTTTTTTCTGTACTAAGTTTCAGTACCCAGCCCTACATACAGCACACATTTTAAGACCCAGATATCAAAAGTCACGACTTTTTCAAGTCTTTTTAAGGTATTATTTCCAAATTCATAATGCTTTTAAGACTTTTTAAGGACCCGCGGGAACCCTGCCAATAAAGAGTCTGTATCGTGTTAAAGATGTGAAACCATAAAAACCAGGTCAACAATGAGCTGACTGCTGCTCCTGATAAAAAGACACCCTGAGTTTATTTTCTTCATATTATTCAGTAGAATTAACAAAGTCCAACAGTTTGTCGGATCTTGGATCATCATGTTAGCACGCATGAGGCTTTGTTCAGAATCTTAATGTGCAACAATAAAAACAATGAAGGTGTTTAGATTCCACCAGTAAAACCATCAAACCTCACAAAACACAAGGAGCTCAAACCAGTGAGTGATGTGTTGTGTTTTCTTACTTTGGATGAGTGAACTCGTCTATGAGCGTCACCTTCTCCACCAGGTCTCCTCCGACCGATCGAACCAGCTCGTAGAAATCGTTCTTGGCGAAGTTTTCCCGACCCGACTGGTTTGTGGCGTCTGGCAGCCAGAAGGAGATGTCGTTGTGGAGCGGAGGATACTTACTCAGAGGCTGAGGAGAAAAAACACATCCAAGAATTAAAAACTCTCCTTTCTTCATCGTAGAAGAGCAGATTAATGTTTCTGTCTGTGAAACAGAATAAATGAACAGAACTTTACAAAGGTGGATTAAAAACAAACAAAAAGATGTAAATAGACTTCAGCAGAATAAACCACACATGGAATCAACAGAAAGTTAAAAAACAAAAACACATTAAAACTTGATCAGGATGAATCAGATGTTTTCTCTCATCCGTTTATTATTCGGGGAATTCGTTTTATTAGCTGCTGCTTTGCTCCTTCCTGTTTGTTTTCTCTGTTTTAATATCAGACACAGAAACTTTTTGATCCTCATCCTGTTTCTGTTCAACTTTAAAAGTAAAGAGGACCAAAGTGAAGCTGCTGAGCTGAAGATCAGACTCTGACTCAGAAAGTACGACTTTCAGTCAGATCTGCTTCAACCAGTGAAAACCTGCATCAAAACAAGGGATGAGTCAAAACAACATAAAACCCCTAAATCTGAATTCAGCTTTAAGACCTGCAGCTTAAAGAGCAAATAGCAGGTTTTTAATCAGATTAAATGCTGTCCAAACATACTATTCGAAACATTTATTGAGCGTATTTTGTTTTACGATACATTTTCTAAAACCATTTTTATAGTCAAAAGTGTCTCTTTTCAGCAAAGCTTCTAAAAACGCTTAAAAAAAAAAATCTCAATTTGTGACGTCATGATTTGGAGTTATAGCCAGGTGGCGCTGCAGATGTATGATAACTATACATTCTGTACGATCAATAATTCCATAAACACGGTAATCTGAGCCCTTTAATGAGTGGAGTCTGTGTAAGAGATGCTTGTTTTAATCATTGTGTTAAACCTAAAACTACTTTAAAGACTCTAATTTTGCACAGTGTTTGATACACTGATATTAAAGCTGTGTGTCGTCAGGATGTAACTTAGTGTACGATCATTTTCCTCAAAAATACAATTATTTTAAGGTCCTGGTACGATACTTTTATATTTCCAATCTGGCGACACAGAACCCACAGGAACATCACCATCCCTTTCTCTCTCTCTCTCTCTCTCTCTCTCTCACACACACACACACACACACACACACACACACTTCCTCCTCTGTGTGTGTGTGGCGTGGTGCATTGTTTTACCATATTTCTTTTTGTATTAATAAAATGTATTAATCTATTTGTGGAATCATGTCTCTGCTAGGGGTTGCATGAACTAGTCGACTTTTGTGGGCTGTAGTGACTTTTTAAACCAAAGGTCGACTCTTTGCTGATCACGTGAACTTTTATTTTGAAGGGGTTTCATTCCATTTCCTTTAATGAGTTCCGGTCTGGCGCTGCGCTATTAAAATGGATATTTACTCAAAGAATACTTCTTGGCAGCTTTTGATGCCCTTGCCAATCGATTGTCCTTATTTAATCAACTTAATGGTGAGTCTTTGCTTTCTTTATCTCTTGTTTTACTAAAAATGTGGCGCTATTCAAACCTCCGATGTGCTAACGGCTACGCTAACGAGCTAATGGTGCGTTCGATTTATCCTCGGAAGTCGGAAATTCCGAGTTCCGAGTGGGAAAAACAAAATACAACGCCCCCCGAAGTCGGACTTCCCACTCGGAAAGTCGGAGATTTTTTGCGTCCCGACTTTGGGAAAATAAAATGGCGACTCCTGACAAGAACAGTTAAAATGCCGTGAAAACACGTTTATTTTGCAAGATCTTCTTGTTTGGATGTATTTAAGTTCAGAATTACATGTAGTGCTTTGTATCTTCGACTCTAAACAAACTCAGAGTGTTTGCATGAGTGAATTAATTAAAGTCTAAAACAATGTTTTGGATGTGTGCTGCTAACAAAGTCAACAATGGCAACGTGTTTGTGTGTGAACCAAACACGTGAAGGAATACAACCATAAATTACTTTATACTTTGGTTTCCCGACTTTGCAAACAGAACGCTGTAACTCGGGTGTGACGTCATTCCCAGTTCCGAGTTCCCACCTCCGAGGACAAATCGAATGCACCATAATGGCTCAGCTATCAAGCTTTGAGTGACTTTATTCATTAAATAGCAAATGTCTTTGTTATGATTATGGCCGAACAATAGACCATAATCTGACTAAAACTGTAGCTTTAGTCAGATTAAAACTGTTTTCATATAAACCTGACTAAAATGTGACTAAAACTAATCAGCATTTTAGTCTAAAGACTTGATATTAAAACCACCTAAAACAACTGCTCTCTCTCTCAGCTGTTTGTTGTCAGCATTAAAATACGTTTTTGCAATAAAGCCTGTCAAGTTTTATAAAGCCGTCCTGTATACGCCGTATGTATGACGTCATCAGCGATTAGTCGAAGCCGACTTTTATGACTTGGTAGTCGACTTGTAAAAATAGCAAGTCGTTCAACCCCTAGTCTCTGCTGCCTCTGGTTGAACGTGGATGAGACGAACTAGAAGAGGACTTTGTGCCGAGCTGCAGTTACTCGAAGCTCCAGGCGCGTCGCTCCAGAGTTTAGTTTCTTCATCCTGCCTCCTGCACTTTTAAATCCACTTTTTAAAAAGATCACAATATATTGTATCATTTTCTCTGTATTGTGACACAGATCGTATAACAATTTATACTGTGGTTTACTTCTATTAAATACTATGATAGTACTTGAAGTGACTGACCTTTGTTCTATATTTTCAGTATGGATCTCTATAAACCTTCATTTGACTCCTTCACCTGCTTTACTTTGTGATAAGGTTTAACTTTGAAGTGAAACAAATCCTGGTCTTAAAGGACATTTTAGTGAAATGAACATATTCTTTTAATAATAAAAACTCTCTTTTCCACTATTTACTGTTAAAATAAAAATGAAAACAAACAGGACTCAGGTGAAGGGGTTTGATCCGGTTTTATTAGACTTCTCGTGACTCGAACATGACTCCAGTAGCAGGTCAGGACCTCCTGGTTCTTGTCTGCAGGATTTTTTTCAGTGTATTTTCTTTTGTCTAGTTTTTTTTTTCCAAACTACTGATTTGTGCTGGATGTTTTTTCTTTTGTGAAACAATAAAACATTTGTTCATGACTCTTAGCTGCTAAAAGCTGGTTTCTCCAAAAACCAAACCAATCTATTGAAATTAAAGCTGGTCAGACTGGTGATTTGGTTGTTTTGACTGTGGTTAAGGGATTGTTCTCTGAGTTTTAGTGTCTGCTGTTTGCTGCTCGTGAGGCTCTAGTCAAACAGCTGATTACCTGTGGGTCTGAGGGGCGGAGAGGTGGAGGCTCTGAACCCAGGAGAGGTGCCCCGGCCTGGGCAGGAGATGAGCTGTGGTCCCCTGGTCCCTCTAGGAACCGGGTTCATCAATAAAACTAGAGAGAGCTGAGAAGAGGACGACAGCTGGACCACAGGGTCAGTCCTCTATCTCTCCATCCCTTTCTTTCAGTTCCACCATTTTAAACTTCTCCTCCCTCTTTAACTTCATCCCTCCTTCTTCTGATGATGTCGAGCTTCTCACTAACTCATTTAATGATCACTGCCTTTTGATTCTGGATCAGGTTGCTCCACTCCAAACCAGTCACAGCTCTAGTGTCTCCAGGCAGGGGTGGTTCTAGGGGGGGTGCCCGGGCCCCCCTGACAACAAGCTTGGCCCCCCTGTGGCCCCTGCTAAGTGCTGAGTTTTTTAGATTGTGCCCCTCTAAAAAAGCAGCTGGACCCAGCCTGGCCCCCCGTCTAATGTTGGTCTAGAACCGCTCCAGGCCACCTTGGATGAACAACCAGACTCGTGATCTTAGACGCTCCTGCAGAAAAGCAGAACGTCTGTGGAAGAAGACAGGTCTTTCTTCCTTTTTTCCCTCCCTCCCTTCCTTCCTTACCCTCCCTCCCTCCCTCCCTTGCTTCCTTCTACCCTCCCTCTCTTCCTTCCTTCGTCCCTCCCTTCCTTACTCACTTCCTCCCTCCCCCACCTTCATTCCTTCCTTCCACACTTCCTCCCTTTCTTCCTTCCTTACTTCTTCCCTCCCTTCCTTCAATTTTCCTTTCTTCATCCCTCCCTCCCTTTGTTTCTCACTTCTTTCTTTCTTTCCTTCCTTCCTCCCTCCCTCCCTCTCTTCCCTCCCTCTCTCCCTTCTTCCCTCCCTTTCTCCCTCTCTTCCTTCTTCCCCCCTCCTTCCCTTTCTTACTTCCTTCTTCCCCCCTCCTTCCCTTCCTTCCTCACTTCCTCCCTCCCTCCCTTTCTTCCTTTTTTCTTCCCTCCCTCCCTCCTTCCCTCCCTCCTTTCCTTCCTTCCTTCTTTCCTCCCTCCCTCTCTCCCTTCCTTCCTTCTTCCCTCCCTCCCTCCCTTTCTTCCTTCCTTCTTCCCTCTTCCCTCCCTCCCTTCCTTCCCCCTCCCTTCATCTCATCTTCATTTGTTTATTCTTTTCACTCTTTTAACCATTCTATCTTTTATTCTCTAAGATTCTCGTTCTTTTCTTTGACCTTTCTATTTTCATCTCTTTGTTTTTTATTGATTAGTTCATCATTTTAGGTTCTGTCATCTTAACTTCCTGTTTCTGTTTCCCTTCATGGTTCCTGTTTTTCTTCCATCATTACTTTATAACCATACTTTTATTTTCATGATTATTCTCATATTTTCCCCTCTCTTTTCTCCTTCCTCCTCCTCTTCCTCCTTTCTGCCCTCCAGCAGCCATTTGAAACGTTCTTCATTAATGAAGACGATCGTTGACAGAAACCACCTTCAGCAGGTCGGAGTATCCGCCAGCTGAACTCTGAGTGTGATGGTGGTGAAGGTGTGTGTGGTTGGGGGGGCTGCTACTATGACTCTCTAATTAAAATGTTTTAAACATGAGGTGAAGAAGTGAAAACACACACAGGCAGAAAGGAACATCGAGGAGTTTTTGACGAGGACTTAAAGAGTTCTGCTAGCAGAACCGAGTTCTGGTACCTGGAAGCAGACCGGCTGCTGGACGTCCGGCACTCTGAACTGTTTCAGGAAGCGTTCGTCCTGACTCCAGAACAGACGGATGTCTGGGATGCTGTACAGAACCATGGCCAGTCTCTCCAGACCCAAACCGAAGGCCCAGCCCAGTTTGTTTTCTGCCCCGGCTGTAAACACACACACACACACACACACACAAACAAACAAACAAACAAAAACAACAAAATCAATCAGATGAACCAACAGGTCAGACGGCTGTTTGGACTTCTGTCTTCTCAACAGAAAACGTCTCAGTGCTGAAAATAAACTGAAATTCAAGAAGTCAAAAATGTTTCACTGAATGTTTTTTTTACTGTGAGTCACTAAAAGACTCTTTAAGAGTTTAAACTCAATACAGTTTCTTCTCTCCATCAAGGATGGTTCAGAAAATGATTTGGATAAAAAAACCAGAGAAGACTAAAGGAAACCTAAAGAACAGGCCTGCAGACGGAGGGCTGATCAAAATGATTCCATTATTAGATTTGATAAACGATTCTGTCAGAAGATCTTGATTCACTTCCTGCAGCAGTTTCAGGTTAAAACTCTCCATCTGGTTCTGGTTCTGTCACTCTAAGACGGACAGACTTTTCAGAACAAGAGCTCGTCTGAGGCAGGTCAAAGCAAAGGGCAAATCTCTGTGGAATGAAGGATTATGGGTAAACCCACAGATTTCAGAAAGGTAAAGCCTGCGACCCAGATGAGTGGGAGGTGGTTATCTCTCAGGGACAGACCTGCTTCCTGTCCCCAGACTCACCAGGAACCAGAACCACCTGCATGGAGACCTGGAGTAAAAACTCAGAACAGGAAGAAGAAACGATTTAATCTAAAGGAGGATTCTACAAAAACTCTAACATTTTATTTTTGATTTATTAATTCTTTACTTTATAGATTCAAGAAACAGTTTTAAAAATGTAGAAAAAAACTATCAACCTGCTGCTTTCAAAATAAAAGCCCGAGTTCAAACTGGGCTCCACCTCAACATCAGTTGTTTAGTAGTAGTACCAGTGTTAGTAATAGTAGTAGCTGTGTAGCAGTAGTAGTATTAGTAGTAGCTGTGTAGCAGTAGTAGTATTAGTAGTACTTGTGTGTATTTATGCTGTATGCTGTAGTACATCATGGTACTAGCGTTTGGTCACAGCTGATTGGTTTTATGTAGCTGTGTTTTGCTAACAGCTACGACAGAAGAAAACCAGTAGCACTAAATCGAGCTCTCTACATCAAACAGCAGGAATGTCTGCTTCAGAATATCATGTTGAAGATTAGATCCATCGGTTTGGTTCTGATCAGCTGGTTTGGTTCTGATGGTTCTGACCAGCTGGTTTGGTTCTGATGGTTCTGATCAGCTGGTTTGGTTCTGATGGTTCTGA
>SSNR01000181.1:1000201-1024328 GCA_006937965.1 Callopanchax toddi
TTCAGGACTAAGACCTCCATTTCAGGACTAAGACCTCCATTTCAGGACTAAGACCTCCATTTCAGGACTAAGACCTCCATTTCAGGACTGAGACCTCCATTTCAGGACTAAGACCTCCATTTCAGGACTAAGACCTTCACTTCAGGACTAAGACCTTCATTTCAGGACTAAGACCTCCACTTCAGGACTAAGACCTCCATTTCAGGACTAAGACCTCCATTTCAGGACTAAGACCTCCATTTCAGGACTGAGACCTCCATTTCAGGACTGAGACCTTCATTTCAGGACTAAGACCTTCATTTCAGGACTAAGACCTCCATTTCAGGACTAAGACCTCCATTTCAGGACTAAGACCTCCATTTCAGGACTGAGACCTCCATTTCAGGACTGAGACCTCCACTTCAGGACTAAGACCTCCATTTCAGGACTAAGACCTCCACTTCAGGACTAAGACCTCCATTTCAGGACTAAGACCTCCACTTCAGGACTAAGACCTCCATTTCAGGACTAAGACCTCCATTTCAGGACTAAGACCTCCACTTCAGGACTAAGACCTCCATTTCAGGACTGAGACCTCCACTTCAGGACTAAGACCTTCATTTCAGGACTGAGACCTCCATTTCAGGACTGAGACCTCCATTTCAGGACTAAGACCTTCATTTCAGGACCAACACCTCCATTTCAGGACTAAGACCTCCATTTCAGGACTAAGACCTCCACTTCAGGAGTGAGACCTTCATTTCAGGACTGAGACCTCCATTTCAGGACTGAGACCTCCATTTCAGGACTGAGACCTCCATTTCAGGACTAAGACCTCCATTTCAGGACTAAGACCTCCACTTCATGACTAAGACCTTCACTTCAGGACTAAGACCTCCATTTCAGGACTAACACCTCCATTTCAGGACTAACACCTCCATTTCAGGACTAAGACCGACGGGAGACAATGGAGCCAAGTTTAGCGATGTTTCTGAGGTAGTAGAAGCAGGATTTAACCAGAGAGCTGATGTGATTATCTAGAGTGAAACCTGAGTCAATGGTTACTCCAAGGTTTCGGATGGTAGATTTAACTAAAGGGGCCAGAGGTCCAAGGACCTCCTTCACCTTAGGAGTGATGCTTTCTGCTGCAAAGATGATTATTTCAGTTTTGTTCTCATTAAGTTGTAGGAAGCTGCCTGACATCCAGCTCTTAATAGGATCCAGGCATTTCAGGGGTTGTGGACCTTGGAGAGGTTGTTCGGAGGAAAAGATACGTATATGTACAACTGGATATTGTCTGCGTACAACTGATATGTCCTGGAAGGATGACAATATTTGTCCAAGAGGGAGCAGATAGAGCAGGAATAGCAGAGGTCCCAGGACAGAACCTTGAGGAACACCAACATGCACAAGACTGGAGAGGGATTTGTAAGTGGATGAGGCCAGGAAAGTTGATCTATCAGACAGATATGTCTAAGTCTGTTTACTTAGCCACTTATTGAACCTCAGATTTTTTTTTGTGAAAAGTTCTGTCTGTTTAACTTGTTTATTTAAACTTGTTTATTTTTTAATTAGATTTTCCCCCTTCTCTCACAACTTTAAACCTTATATTTCAAAAGAAATGTAGATTTTTATAATTCTACCTTTAAGTTTAAACCCATATGGATAAAAATATCTGTAGAACTAAAATCCTAACTTTTTAAAATTTTGTTTCACTTTGGATTTTTTTTTAATGGTGGGACTTTATTTAAAAAAATAATTAAATAAATAACAGGCTTTGTAATTAATTAATTGATATTAATTGTATTTTAAATTAACAAGAACATTTGCTCTAAAAAGCCTTTTTTTTATTTAAAATAATTTTAGTGGGGCAGAATCAAATAATAATTGGTTTCAAGATGGCCGCTGGCGTAGCTACGTCAGGGTCCATTGACGAACAGCACGGGTAAGACATCTAGTAGTAAATATGATATCTATGTGTCCGGCCCCCCATGTGTTTCCCTGACTTTTTGTTTATTTTTGACTGAGTTTCTGTGCATGTTGTCATGCCCTGTCCTTTAACAGTAACATTTAAACACAGTATGAAAATTTGGTCTGGGCTGTGAATCAAACCCACACACTCCTGTATTGGAGTCAGTGTCACTAACCAGTAGACTACAGTGTCTGATAGGAAAGTATTGATGTTATAATGGTTATAACATTTCTTCTTCAGTCTTTCAAGGTTGACACATTGAGAAGAATGAATTACATTTATATTTCAAATGTGACAAACTACTGCTTTTACAGTAGCAAGATGATTGTATCTGTACAGTTTAAACATCATCAGCTCTCTGCCTTTAAAATAAGGTTCTATGTGCCTTTTTACTTTGAGCACCAGCTCTGTGTCAGATCGGATCGGCTGAAACCTCTGTGAGTTTGAGTGTAGCGTGTGTGCGGCTCAAACGCGGCAGTAATTAGCGCTGAGCGTTCGCGTACACGCAGTTAATCTCGGAGCAGCCGTGCGGTTCTCGATGGAAGCGAGGCCGCGGGACTACTCCGATAAGTAAGTAGTAAAAACTGACTTACTAGTAGGTTGAGGATGAAGCTCGGAAGCCTGGTAGGTTCGGATGAAGCTCGTAGCATGAATGAATGAATCGATGACTGAGCACAGGTGTGTGGGGTGAAGGGTCATTTATAGAGGAGGTGAAGCCAGAGGGATGATGGGAAATGGAGTCTTAGCGGGAGGAGCGGTCAGAAGGAGGGGAAACCGTGACACTCTGCACTGCCTACCCAGAATGCACCCCCCCCCCACACACACACACACACACACATCCACACACACCCGCAGCCCATGAAAACACCTGGAAAAATGACTGTGGCCCTTACAGGTTTTTAGTTGATGACCCCTGCTGTAGATGCTCTGAGACCTGACTGTCACACTGTGCTGATGAAACATGTCGCNCACTGCCTACCCAGAATGCACCCCCCCCCCCACACACACACACACACACACATCCACACACACCCGCAGCCCATGAAAACACCTGGAAAAATGACTGTGGCCCTTACAGGTTTTTAGTTGATGACCCCTGCTGTAGATGCTCTGAGACCTGACTGTCACACTGTGCTGATGAAACATGTCGCTCAACACGCTCCTCACTCAACACAGAGCTGTGAGAAGCAGAATTCGGAAATGAGGAGACACTCGGTCCAGAATGAAATGTTTGACCAAAATAAACGTATATCCTTGGCAAGCCTTGCCATTCTGTGAGGAGAAATGTTTAAAAATAAAAACAAATCCCTCAGTAGAATTCAAAGGGGTCTATAGGAGGAAGGAGGGTCTTCAGGAGAATAACAGATGTTGTGGGACTCTACCCAGAGATCGTAGTTTAGACCTGAAATATCATTTAAAACATTTAGAAAACTTTGATGTGTAGCGTTATAAACTTATTAAGTTTGTAGCTGCACACTTCTGCACGGTTATTATATTAGTTTTGTTGGTTTTATTCTAAGCTATGCACAGACACCTTCACTAACCTACTGGTTTATGCAGGGATTTCTAAGTTCTGGAAATTTCACAGTGAGTAGATATGTACCTTATATTGACAGATGCAAGGCTGAGTCAGGAATAAAGACTTTACAGAATTTATTATATAAACAGACTGACGAATAGCACAGACAGATGAGGTAGCAGTTGCATTAGCATTTTTAGCATGTTATGGAGTGTTCTTAAGTTGATCTTATTGTGAGTTTAACGACCTGAGTCTCATGATGTTTTAAGACTGGGGAGTTTATCTTAACTTAGTTACGGAGGGCAGTTACTTGATGTAGCAGGCTATGGTGTGGGTTAGCTTTATCAAAGTAGCCTCGAGCTTTACCAGATCGTGGATACCTGGCTGAGACCGCTCCGTGGACCACCTCGGTGTGGATGGAGGACAGTTAGAGGGTGGGATTCCCCGACGATCGTCTGGTCCCCGTGGAGGCAGGTTGAGCTACCTCGGGGCACGGAGATGTCCGTGGATACGAGCTAGTGATTCCATTTCCAGCAGGGAGCATCAGAGGCTGGCGTCCCCATGGTTGTCAGAGAGAGAGAGAGGCAGATTGAAGGTGTCGGGCCTCAGAGGGGAGCAGTGTTCATCGGCTCAAACGGGGCTGACCCGTACAGGAAGGCCGGCAACTTAGGGAAATAGCTGAGCTGTGTAGCAGGTGACAACTAGTGTCTTGACTCATCAATGTCTAGATGAGAACTGACTCTTCTGGCAGTGAAGAGCTAAGATGGAGTTATGTCGGCGTGGATCAATGAGAAGGGGTTTACTAAGTCACATGACTCATATCTTTAAAATCACAGTACCCTCAATGAAGGAAGTATTTCATTAATAATATTGATTTAACCTTTTAGCAAAGTAAAACTATGAAATAATACTGAAGCCGGATCAAACATTCTTAACACTGTAAGAGAAAGTGCATTAATCTCACGAAGACATTTCTGGACAGTGGATTAAAAGTGTCATTTAGAAGGAAGTCTTTGAGTTTATTATTACTAAAGAGTCCTGTGGAGTCTTCTGGAAAAACGATCTGGGTACCTGGGAATGTTGATTCAGGTTAAAACATAATAAAAGAGTCATTGTAATCCAGGTTATTGGGAAAAAGATGATTATTGTTTGTGTGATGTTCAAGGGGTCAAAGGTCAGAGGTTATAGCATATTTGGTAACGCTACAGATGCATAGAAAAATAATCCACATAGGAGCTTTAAAGTCCCAGCTCTAATGTTTTTGTTTTGCACAGGTTATTGTGGTTTCTAAGATTTTATCATTTACAACTTTAAAAACTATTCATGAAAACCTCAATCTAAATGTTTCAGCCTGATGAAGTGATTTAAAATCAGAAGTGAAAAATGTGTCAGAATTCATCTAATAAATCCTGTTCATCATGTGATTAGACTTTAATCACAGGTTTTTTGCAGTGTTTGAATGTTTAACTGAATAATTTGCAGTTTAAAGTGATGAATAAATGAAATGATATTTTTCTCTCCAGGCTGACGCTGCTGGATCAGCGATGGTTTTGATTCTTATGACTCACATTTATGATTCAATCACAGCTGAACATATTCCAGCTCTGATTCCTTCGTTTAAAGTCTAAAAGTTAAAATAAAGATCAAACTAAAAACAGAACATCCTGTTTGTTGTTACAGATTGAGAACAATCATCACTTCCTTTGTGTCTGAAATGACGTTTTGCTTTTATTCCAGATTTGTGTTCTTCCGGCTCGAGTGGGCGAACGGACACCTGACTCATGAATCCAGATATTGCTGTCCTGTTATTTTCTGAACAAATCTCTTTAAATAACCCACAGATGAACATTCTGACTTAAATCTTTACCTGCATCCTGCTCCTGTGGATTTAATTGCGTTTAGAAACCACACACATGCAGCAGGTGTGTGAGTACGGTACTCTGATCGGTGCTGCAGAGATCAGCCGGTAATTACAGCCGGATTACCGGGAAATGGCCGGGATTTGGGGAGGTTAGGTGTTGGAGGTGAGGCTGCTCTCACTTCTTAGTAGCCTGATCCTGTATTTAGTGGAGGTTAAGACTCTTTGTCATCCACTCGGAGGTAATCAGCGGTCTCTGTACACCAACTGAGATTAGAAAGGTCTAATGAGGGAGGAGAGCGCTGCACAGGCAACTCAGGTTATCCAGACTCAACCAGGAGATTCTGGCTGCTGTAACAAACAGCTCTACATCGTTCCTCTGTTCTTTATGATCTGGTTAATAGTACAAATGTTTCTGATTCTGGTGAATAACAAAGATTATTACATCAAAATAACATCATGTTCCAGTTTGAAAAACTTTTTTTTTTTTCGCTTTCAGACAAGAAATTCTTAGCAGCGTCCATAAATAATAAGGTATTGCAATGTTATGAGCTATAGAAGCTAAGAAACAACATGATTCAGCCACCATGTTGAGTCTAGAGAACTGGTTTCATGAGATTCGTCTGAAAGTTCAGTTCCTTTTCTTTATGTAGCACAGAACATAAGAAAATGACCAAAATAAACCACATTTATAAAGAGATCAGAGTCCTCTCTGGTCTGAAGGATAAAAAAGTTTCACTCAGTTTTTTCTGAGATTTATTTTGACTGTTGCTCCTGATGTAAATCTCCTAAAATACTCCAGAAATCTCTACAAAGGAGAAGTTTAAAATCATGAACAGCTCTCAGATAAAACACAGACAAGAACTGATTTAATCAGTAACAGAAACCCTGATTTATTCTGACACGTTTCACTTCATCTGAGTGTAAAACGTTCTGACTGACTTGGACTTGGTCCTGCTCTCCTGAGGAGCATCCTCTGCTCGTGGTTCCCCACCAGAAGTCCGTTTGACCCGGTTCTGGCTCCGTCCAGCTCAGTGTTCTCATTAAAAACGGGACCATACGGGAACAAACTGATCCATCTCTGGACCACAAACTGGATAATGAGACATGAGGCCACAGCCAAGAGAAGGAGGGAAATCCCCCAAATTCACCTCCACCAACACCACACAGTGTGTGTGTGTGTATGTGTGTATGTGTGTGTGTGTGTGTGCGCGCGCGCGCGCGCTCGCCAACGTGTGTGTGATGTCTGTCTGCCTCTCCATCTGTCTGCCTCCAACACAGCCGGGAAAAGACGAGGGGTAAAAACCTTTTTGTTCTCGAGCTGAAGAGAAACCATCACACTGATCCCTCAGCCGGTGATGGAAACTAAACATCGTAAATTTACTGGAGCAGATTTTATTCCTCGAGTAGATAAACGCGACTGTAGATGACGACAGGAGTCTGTGACCTGTCCCTAGTCTCAGCATGTCACCTGGACCACCTCAGATATATGCTCCGTTGCAGGTAGAAGCTATGATACGTTACCATGGTAACACAGAAGATGGAGCATGAATATGCAGATGAATAATTCTGGTATCAAAGTGTATCGCTGTCAGGGCTTATGGGATTAGAACTCACGTTGGTTGGGTTTGTTTTTAGGAGCTTTGTTTGTTGTGTGTTGCTGTGAGTTTAGTTTGTGTTAGTAAGTCCTGATCTTCAGGGTTCTGTCTCACCACCTGTTGAGTACTTGGACTCGTTGGTTCCTTCAGTTTTTCATCAGATCCTCTGTGTCTGATCTCTTGTTTAGATTTCTTCCTGGATTTTCTGCCTCCACAATGATTCCGTTTTATTAATAAAGTGAATCTTTGTTCTGTCTCAGGACATTGTTTGAATCGGTGTTTCTAGGTTTGATAAAAGTGAATTTGTTTATTTCTATTTTTATCCGTTTAAAACTGAACTTTGAACTATCTCTTAAGAACCACCTTGTATAAAAACTGTTCACCTCTGTTACCTACTTTATCTGTTTCAGTCAGGATCTCTCAAGTATTTTCTGCTGGCTAAAAAGACAAATGTCTCCATCTCGTGCAACTGCTCTGGGTTGCCAGATACTCAACGTTATTCAGCACAAAAGTCCATAAAAAACCTCAGCAACATGAAAACCTGCCCAAGCATGAATACAGACAGGAATCCTAAAAAGTCCTCCTGCCTCTCGCACCCCCCTGACACCTCACCAGTCTGGAACCAGTCTTGACCTGTCTGTAACCTGTCATATGAACAAATTTAGTACGTTTTTAATGGTTTTGGTGTTTGTCATCTCAAACTGTCTCCATTAGTTGTTGATAGTGTTGTTTTTGTTAACAAAAACTATAACAGAAATATAGCATTAAGGCAACTTTTTCTACAACGATAACGAGACGCTGACTAGCTAATTGCAGCTCTTTGATGAATAAAAAGAGACAAGACGACACAAAGTGTGTGGAGTTGTGGAACAGTATTTGAGTGATCTCTTTTTGCTGTGACATATGAATGATGTAAACTCAATCTCCACTTCCAGCCACAGCTTTTATTGTGGCGGGGATGAACTATTCATTAGTTCCGGGGTGATCGCTCTGTATCGTCTCTGTGGCGTCCTGCTCTCTCATCTAATGGATTCTTGTTCTAAGAATCCTTCTCGACAGCTTGAGACAACCCTGCTGATTGATTCCACATCGTGTCCTGATTTAATCAACTTCACGGTGAGTCGTTTGCTTTGTTTGTTTCTTTTATTTTACTAAAAATGTGGCGCTACATTCAAACTGCTGATGAGCTAATGCTAAGCTAACGATCTTTAAGTCCTGATTAGTGATTGTATCCATTAAATGGCAACATGTCTTTGTTATTGTTACGGCCGAATGTTAGACCAATACTTATAGTGTTGATGGAATACTTTGGTTACTGTAATTTCATCCATTTTGAATGTTTTTTGTTACTTTTCCTGTTTAATGCCAAAACCTCCTATGGTACTTTTGACTAGATTGATGGGAGTGATTCTAATTTCCAACTTATTGACCTAAATTACTTTGTTAAAGGGTTAAAACTTTTTAAAAACTCAAACTGACCAAAACTAGTTGTCGTTGACTAAAACTACTACATATAAACATGACTGTAATGTGACTAAAACTAATGAGCATTTTGGTCCAAAACACTAAGACTGAAACCAAAGTGGCTGATAAAAACAACCCTGGTTGTTGGGATGCTGGCCTTTGGCCCCTCATCTTTAACCCACCCTTGTTCTTCAGCTCGATGACGACTGGTTAAAGAAATACACACTTTTGGGGGGATATGTGATTATTTCCTGGAGAAGCTCTGATGAACCAGAGGCTTTGTAAATGAGAAAAGAAGAATACAATAATAAAAACACCTAGCCCGTTAATTAGACTGATGCAGGTGAGTGAAAGGTGTGATGATGTCAGCGTGTCTCTGAGGATTCTGCTGGTTGGAGAAGTCACTCTCTGAACAGTCTGTTGTGTTAGATAGGTGTAATAATCATTCGTTAAGTCAATTCATCCTCTGATGAGTTGAGTCGCTCCAGTCGAGGATCGTTGGGACAGGAAGTCAGGAACCACAAAACCCGACAGGTTTAGAACAAAGTTCTGATAATTAGGAGACAACCAGACCGAGCGTGAGATGGTGGGAACTAATTTAACTGTTTATAGTTCTCTCAGTTTAAGAGACTTAATGTTAGATGTGTCCGTAAAGTGAGCTGTGAGCATTCTTGCAGCCTAAAGAGCATCAACGTTATGAAACGTTAACAATCAAATGCTGAGTTTTTAATCAATGAGCGAAGATTCTGTAGCTGATAAATACGTTGAGGTTTTACAGAATCATCTAATATTGTTTAAAAAATGTGCTGTTTGTTTTTCTGACTACTGGAAACTGGACTCACAGTACAGGATGGTGGACTCTGGACCAGGTCCTTTTTAGAAATTAATCAACGGTGCCACAAGCTCTGAAGCCGGGTTACAACTATTCCATGTGCAATTCTGTCAAGACTTTGGTCTGATTTCACAGGAAGCAGGTTTGGAAATATATGCAAATGAATCATGAAAACATGTGGTTCAATCAGGAACTGGTAGTGGTTAAACAACAGTCAGAATTCACAACCCCCTGTGAGAGATGTCCCCAGAGACAACAATGTGATTTTAGTCAAACAGGTGAAAAAGCTCCGCCCCTTTTGGATGTTTGAACTGATACTTTGATATTTGGGATGATTTTGACATAATTACAGTTTAAGTTTGATTCTTTTCTCTAGTTTTCTCTAGAAAACTCTAGTTTTCACTCAGCAGCCGTTTGTCTGAGATTCACTGTTTAGTCTAACCCGCACTAAGTTTACCGTCAGGGAGAGAGAAAGAGACACAGCTGTGTGGTTACCATGGCAACCCTGATGAGCCACTGGCAGCAGCTTTAACATTTCTGATTATCTTAGTTCTCGCTACCCTTCTCATACAAACTTTACATTCAAATATTCTGTCTCAGCTGACATTTCAACAAAAACGTTTTCATTTAAATCCTCTCCTCATCCTGTAATCAAAATAAAAGATTCCTTTGATTAATTTACCACCGAACACCATAAAAGCACCTCTGATTCTAGACACAAATCAGAGTTCTCTAGCTTCAGATGCTCCTTTATGTTTTCCATCCTGATGTTGACTGATAGCTGTTGAACATTTTCATCCTGAACTGGTAAATCTTTCTCTGAACGAGGAGGCAAAACATAACACTAGGAACAAACTGAGCCAAATGTAAAGCTGTGAGTCACTCCTGATTTATTTTGGCTCGCTGCTTGTTGGTGACAGTTGTTTAAAAGCATCATCAGAGTCTGATTCAGAGATTATTCACTCTGATTTATGCCGGCAGTCTGCCTGTTGGCGCTCCAGCCCATCCGTCCGCCGGTAATGACCAACAGATCGCCCTCCTGCCGTCCTCATGGATGTCGCTATTGATTAATCAGGCCTGGTGTTGTTTGTGAGCATCATGGGTCGTATTTGTGTCCCATGAAAGTGAGGTCATCATCCTGATTCAGGTGGCTCTGATGGAGGAAGTCTGAATGGCACTTTTACATCTGGGATGTGTCTATTTCCTGTTAAGGAGCTTAAATGACCAAGATTGTTTTGTTGAGGTTCAGCATTATTTCTCAAACATTTCTCTAAAAATTGGGAGGATTACAGGTTTATAGTGGTGTGAAAAAGTACACACTTTATGTCACAGTTAAGTGTTTCAGATCAGCACACAAATTTCAGTATCAGACAAAGAAAATCTGAGTAGAAAAAAAATTCAGTTTTCAAATAAGGATTTGATTTATTAAAGAGAAAGATATAAAATCCAACCTGGAACTGACAAAGTGATCACCTTCTTTGTTAAATCGTAAATTATTGTGATTAACCAGGTTACTTAAAAAGCTGAGCTCAGTTCCACCCAGACCTGACCTCTACCAGACCTGATCACTACCAGACCTGATCACTACCAGACCTGACCTGATCACTACCAGACCTGACCTGATCACTACCAGACCTGACCTCTACCAGACCTGATCACTACCAGACCTGACCTGATCACTACCAGACCTGATCTCTACCAGACCTGATCACTACCAGACCTGACCTCTACCAGACCTGATCACTACCAGACCTGATCACTACCAGACCTGATCACTATCAGACCTGACCTGATCACTACCAGACCTGATCACTACCAGACCTGATCACTATCAGACCTGATCACTATCAGACCTGACCTGATCACTACCAGACCTGATCACTATCAGACCTGACCTGATCACTACCAGACCTGATCACTATCAGACCTGACCTGACCTCTACCAGACCTGATCACTACCAGACCTGATCACTACCAGACCTGATCACTATCAGACCTGACCTGATCACTACCAGACCTGACCTGATCACTACCAGACCTGATCACTACTAGACCTGATCACTATCAGACCTGATCACTACCAGACCTGATCACTACCAGACCTGATCACTACCAGACCTGATCACTACCAGACCTGATCACTATCAGACCTGATCACTACTAGACCTGATCACTACCAGACCTGATCACTACCAGACCTGATCACTATCAGACCTGATCACTACTGACCTGACCTGATCACTACCAGACCTGATCACTATCAGACCTGACCTGATCACTACCAGACCTGATCACTATCAGACCTGATCACTACCAGACCTGATCACTACCAGACCTGATCACTACCAGACCTGATCACTACCAGACCTGATCACTACCAGACCTGACCTGATCACTACCAGACCTGACCTGATCACTACCAGACCTGATCACTACCAGACCTGACCTCTACCTGACCTGATCACTACTAGACCTGATCACTATCAGACCTGACCTGATCACTACCAGACCTGATCACTATCAGACCTGACCTGACCTCTACCAGACCTGATCACTACCAGACCTGACCTCTACCAGACCTGATCACTACCAGACCTGATCACTATCAGACCTGATCACTATCAGACCTGACCTGATCACTACCAGACCTGATCACTATCAGACCTGACCTGATCACTACCAGACCTGATCACTACTAGACCTGATCACTACCAAACCTGATCACTACCAGACCTGATCACTACCAGACCTGACCTGATCACTACCAGACCTGATCACTAGACCTGATCACTATCAGACCTGATCACTACCAGACCTGATCACTACCAGACCTGATCACTACAGACCTGATCACTATCAGACCTGACCTGATCACTACCAGACCTGACCTGATCACTACCAGACCTGATCACTACAGACCTGATCACTATAGACCTGATCACTACTAGACCTGATCACTACCAGACCTGATCACTATCAGACCTGACCTGACCACTACCAGACCTGATCACTACCAGACCTGACCTCTACCAGACCTGATCACTACCAGACCTGATCACTATCAGACCTGATCACTACCAGACCTGATCACTACCAGACCTGATCACTATCAGACCTGATCACTATCAGCCTCACCAAATAGGCTATATCCTCTGACCTTTGACCTCTGTTGACCATCACAACAATAATCCATCTTTTCCCCAATAACTTGGAATACAATCACTCTTGGATTATGTTTAACCTGAATCAAGATCCCTACAGGTGTCCTACTGTCCACTTTCAGGTGTCCATCTCCCAGATGACCTTAACTGGACACTAGCTGGTCTAATAAAACACTNCTCACAATTAAACTATCTTTAACATCCTCAACATGTTTAAGAATATTAATTGTGTTTACATCAAACTTTCAAACTGTCTTATCTGTCTGTGTTCTTAGGTTTTTCAAATTAAATGGTTGTTCAATCCTTATCTGGTCTCAGCTTCACGTTATTAATACGGTATTTCAATTCACTGTACTCTTTCAAGGAACCTAGATACCTTCAATAAATATTAGCTATTATCAGGGTTAAATGACAGTTTATCACTTTCCATTAAAACCCAAAAATAAGCTAATGTTATCTGAAGAGGGTGTAGTTAAAATAACTAATAGTTATTTCAAAACGCTACAACTACTAGACCTGATGACTACTAGACCTGATCACTACTAGACCTGATGACTACTAGACCTGATCACTACTAGACCTGATCACTACTAGACCTGATCACTACCAGACCTGATCACTACTAGACCTGATCACTACTAGACCTGATCACTACCAGACCTGACCTGATCACTACCAGACCTGACCTCTACCAGACCTGATCACTACCAGACCTGATCACTATCAGACCTGATCACTACTAGACCTGATCACTATCAGACCTGATCACTACCAGACCTGATCACTATCAGACCTGATCACTACTAGACCTGATCACTATCAGACCTGACCTCTACCAGACCTGACCTCTACCAGACCTGATCACTACCAGACCTGATCACTATCAGACCTGATCACTACTAGACCTGATCACTACCAGACCTGATCACTACCAGACCTGATCACTACTAGACCTGATCACTACCAGACCTGATCACTACCAGACCTGACCTGATCACTACCAGACCTGATCACTACCAAACCTGATCACTACCAGACCTGATCACTACCAGACCTGATCACTATGTAGCCTCACCAAATAGGCTATATCCTCTGACCTTTGACCTCTGTTGACCATCACAACAATAATCCATCTTTTCCCCAATAACTTGGAATACAATCACTCTTGGATTATGTTTAACCTGAATCAAGATCCCTACAGGTGTCCTACTGTCCACTTTCAGGTGTCCATCTCCCAGATGACCTTAACTGGACACTAGCTGGTCTAATAAAACACTCTCTGTAAAGAAGTCTCTTCTTTAAAACCACAGACTGGTGTTCCAATTGTAATCTCTTGTTTACAGAACATTCTCTTGTCGTTCCTGTTCAGGGTCATCCACACACTCACACTCAAAGTGTTATAATGCTTCTCTGCTATGTCATGCATTTCTACATCTATAATGTGAGTGTTTAACGGGCGGAAGTCATGTGACTTGGTAACTCCCTCACAGTCCCTTGTCCAATCAGAACCATTCACAACTCCACTAACTCAGTTCTGATTAGTACACTTAATATCTTCTGATTGGTTAAATTTAAGATAACTCGTCTCAAAACTAATACTCAGTTCCGGTACAAGTTAGTCTTGTCTGAGCCTGAAAGCAGTCGGAGCTGCTATGCTGCTATCTTAGCTGAACCTTCATCAGCTTTGAACAAGGCCTTGAGAGACCTGCTGTGTCTCTCTCTCTCGTCTCTCCCTCACCACGGGAACTGATCAGAAATGACTTCAGCATGCCTGCTGAAATGCCTCCCTTGCTGACCCGGACGTATCCACGGACTGTCCGGCGAGGTCCTCGGCGGCCACGCCTTCCAGGACCACCACTCCGAGTCTGGGGACTCCAGCCTCAGCTCGTGGAGAAACCAACGCCTGCCAGATCCAGGAGCGTCCACCTTTCAGTGAGCGAACACCACTTTCTGATCAAGAGGTTTGCTTCGATAAAGCTTAATTCTTCCAAACTAAATTAAGCCAAAACTAAATTCCAGTCCAAACTCAAATTAGCCTAAATTGACTCTTAAAGTCCCAACTAGGTTAACTAAATTAACTAACTTCCCTAGTCATTAAAACATATGCTACGGTCCGTTAAAACTCACAATTAAACTATCTTTAACATCCTCAACATGTTTAAGAATATTAATTGTGTTTACATCAAACTTTCAAACTGTCTTATCTGTCTGTGTTCTTAGGTTTTTCAAATTAAATGGTTGTTCAATCCTTATCTGGTCTCAGCTTCACGTTATTAATACGGTATTTCAATTCACTGTACTCTTTCAAGGAACCTAGATACCTTCAATAAATATTAGCTATTATCAGGGTTAAATGACAGTTTATCACTTTCCATTAAAACCCAAAAATAAGNAGACCTGATCACTACCAGACCTGATCACTACTAGACCTGATCACTACCAGACCTGATCACTACTAGACCTGATCACTACCAGACCTGATCACTACTAGACCTGATCACTACTAGACCTGATCACTACTAGACCTGATCACTACTAGACCTGATCACTACCAGACCTGATCACTACCAGACCTGATCACTACTAGACCTGATCACTACCAGACCTGATCACTATCAGACCTGACCTGATCACTACCAGACCTGATCACTACTAGACCTGATCACTACCAGACCTGATCACTACTAGACCTGATCACTACTAGACCTGATCACTACTAGACCTGATCACTACTAGACCTGATCACTACCAGACCTGATCAGTGGCGGCTGGTGAAATTTTTTTGGGTGGGGCGTATTTTTACAAGTCAGTTTTCAGATGCGCAAATAATCACATCTCACCACTAGAGCAGGAATGAAGCAAAATATTTTCATCTGATGAATATTTTGCTGGTAAAAATCCCTACCACCAGTTCTCTAACAATGTGGAGCTGTTAGGTCTAATTCTACACATCAAGCAGTAAAGAAATCATAAAGTCTTCATGAGGAGACCTTAGAATAATATCAATATAATCAGATACAAATAAAAACAACCACAATGTGGTCACAACAGTAGAAAGAGTTTCAAGGAAAAAACAACCTGACCTAGACAAGGGCAGAAACACAACTTGATATTCACAATTATCTTTCTACTGACACCACAAACACATAAATCCATCTCTAACACAGTCAGATAATTAATGTTACAATTCAGACAACAACCACTAACCAAGCAAGTCATGACAATCAGCTCAACTAATGAAGTGAATTAACAAAATAAAGTCAAATCCACTGATATGTCCCATCAAAATAAGGTAAAATATGATTTTAGGACACTCATACAAAACTCCCATAGAGCACCGTGCGTTTTAAGGAAAAGTGTCATAAAACGCCTCAAAACGGGCTAAACTACACGAAGCAACATTCATTCAACAGTATGCGTGTCCCTCTAACATTCAGCTACAAAGACATGTCACTATTTAAGGTATAAATCCACAAAACAGTAGGTCTCTGCCGTTTGCTGATAGGTGTTTTCAAAAGCAAAAATCGGCGACAGACACATTGGTAATAAAACAAAAGAAAAAACAAATGAAGTCACTCACCATGGAGTTGATGAAATCAGGACCCATGGAATAAAACAGCTTTTTGTCACAAGCTGCCAAGAAGGATTCTTTGAATAAATATCCATTTTGTTGCCTCCATAGTAACACCATGAGGAAAAACTTCCAGGTCAACTTCCTGATCTGAGCTGAGACTCCGGTCGCTTCGGACGCTAAATTCAGCACCCCAGGGCTCTCCATTACTTTGCATTGAAAGGTGGTTTCAGTGTGCATGCTCCAGTTATAGAAAACAAAGCGTAGGTCTGTTGGTAAAGATTTGTGCGCCCGAGACATGCGCAGAAGACCCCAAAGAAATAGGAAGTACATCACATGACCTTTCGGTCCAGTAAAAAACAGTTAAAGAACAGTTTAAAACTACACCTAAATGCAGATTATACAGATCACTTACAGTGTGTATAGTGGATAGATTGTTTAGTTTAATTTTCATGTTTTTTTAAACTATTTTGTGATTCTATTCTTGTTCTTCTTCTTCCTCCTCCTGTGAGACTGGTGGGGTGGCACCCTAGCGCCCCTATTGACGGGCCACCACTGGACCTGATCACTACGAAACCTGTAGAATTAATAAATCCCTTCAATAGAACCCGTCTGACAACATGAAGGAGGCTAAAAGATCTCAAAAACCAACACATCCTGTCCTGTTCTAAAGAAACTCAGAAACAAAAGAACCCAGAACATCATCTAAAGCTCTGCAGGCCTCACCTGGTTAAAGTTAAGGTCAGTCTTGATTCAGCAAGAAGAAAGGGACAGGACAAAAACGTCCTCCATGAGAGAGTTCAAAGGTCAAAACCTCTGGTGACCAAAACCAACACAAAGACCTATCTCACATCAGCTAAAACATCTTGATGCTAACCAAAGACTTCTGGGTAAATATTCTGTGAGCTGACGAGACACAAGTGGAACTTTCTGGAAGGTGTTTGTCTCAAAATTCCTCCACAGCAACATGAGACTCGTTACTAGTTATCACAGACACTGGATAGTAACTGTTACCACCAGGAGTCACTATGAGTTCTCACAGGTGGGACCAGGCTGGTTTGGAAGGATTTTGTTCCTTAAAAATATGGTTAAGGTGTGTGTATTAACAGGGTGTGTGTGTATTAACTAATTCTGGTTTGGATCAGGATTCCGGACTGGATCAGGAGTTCTGGACTGGATCAGGAGTTCTGGACTGGATCAGGAGTTCTGGACTGATCAGGATTCCGGACTGGATCAGGAGTTCTGGACTGGATCAGGAGTTCTGGACTGGATCAGGAGTTCTGGACTGATTAGGAGTTCTGGACTGGATCAGGATTCCGGACTGGATCAGGAGTTCTGGACTGGATCAGGATTCCGGACTGGATCAGGAGTTCTGGACTGATTAGGAGTTCTGGACTGGATCAGGATTCCGGACTGGATCAGGAGTTCTGGACTGATCAGGAGTTCTGGACTGGATCAGGAGTTCTGGACTGATCAGGAGTTCTGGACTGATCAGGAGTTTGTAAAATGAGTTCTCTATAAACAGTGTTTGTTGTTTTGTATCTGAATAAATGTGTTTCTCTTTGGTCCGTCTGATGTTCAGGAGCTGAAGTGAGTCAGAACCTTCAGGTCGGAGGTCCAGATGAAGACGTCTGTGTGCTGAATCAGGAACATGAAGTGAACCAGGGTCATTAAACTCCTTCAGGTTTCTCCTTCATGTAGCTGTTCCAGTGAAGAGGAGCTACATCAGTGACCTTCATCTCCTCCTCCGACCTGACACCGAACATGTTCTGACTCCATCGACTCTGGTTCTCCCAGAGGAAACACAAACCAGCTGAACTCTAATCCTGGGAGGATTTCCTGTCACTGGTCGCTTCATCTGAGACAAAAAGACGGCGCCGGATAGGTCCGGATAAACCCACAGATTTAACTGATCAGATTTAATAATAAGGATTATTTAAGGAAAATTATTATTTTAAATCTTAAAATTATTCATTAATGTCCATCAAAATCTAAAGTTTTACTGCACAAAATTAAAATATTTTTTTCTAAATAAGTTCTCATTGTGATAAAGATGGGGGGAGGGAAAATCTAATACCCCCTTCCCCCCATATAAAATGATGAGAATAGAAAATAATATCATTATACTGGTAAAATCAAATCTATTGTCAAGTTGAAAAAACTCAACTATAACACAAAATGTAAATATTTTTTCTATAATTTACCTTTAAACCTGCAAAAAAGCCATGAAAGAGATCCAGCACGATAATCAAAACTTTCTTCTGTTGAGGTTCTCAACAGAGAACCTGGCGCGTTCGGACAGCGTGGATGTTGTCTGGTTCTCATGCGGACTGGCGGGCTAGTTATGTGCATCCCTGATCTGGTCGAGGCTTTAGGAGCGGTTCTGATTCACAGACCAGTTTCACACAGAGCTTTGAGAGGTGGAGCTAATAACTAAAAGTGAACCATATAACATTTTATTATTGCATACAAAACAGGAGTTATTACTCCTTTTATCCACATTACGGTCAGACTGCTTCCATCAGATCGAGGGATTAAAACCACGTTGTTGACCTACAGGTCAAAGGGTTCATTTACTGAAATAAATTTGATGTTTTTTAAAATATTTTCAAAAACTGCATGTAAACCAAAGAACACGCTCAGAGAAAACTGTTGATTTGACGTTTGAATGAAATGAAATGAAATCTAGGAAACCAAAGCATGTCTGTGACAGGAAGTGGCCTCGAGAAGAGCGTTGGATTTCCTGTCCAGTTAATGAAGCTCGGTCTGATTCTCCTGCAGCTCACACATGAACAGAACTCGTCTTCTTTATGGTATCTGAGCTTCTGGAATTTCTTGTTATTCTCTTTAACCAAAGAGCATCAGCGTCGCCACGGAAACGTGAACAGACGCTACAGCAGCTTCACTCAGGATAAACAGACTTCAGGGCTTCAAATTAACATTTTATCATCGACGAGGCGATGAGGGAGGAGAGCAGAGGAAGGATTAATAAAACCTAAATATACAGAATCAAATGAATATTGATTAATTTAGGCAGAAAGGCAGTAAATAAAGTTTCAGTTCAACAGAACATTTAATACTTTATTAAGAAGCTTTGAAACACGCCATATTGTAAAGTTATTCTTATATATATCATACGAGAGAATACATTTCCTTTTGTAAAATAAAAGCCTCACATATTAATTTAAAATCAAATTTTTATTACATAGACATAAAGTAAAACCATAGTTGTATATTCTAATCTTTTCCTGCTCGACTCACTGATAATAATCATGTTTAGGAATTTGAATTATTTTCTTCTCAGTTTTTTTGTCAACTTTTTTTTTCAGAGGAAATTCTTTTGTGTGGCTTTGAGCAGCAACACAGATTAAAATGGTTTCTTTGTTATGGTATAGTTTAGGGATGTACATAGTTAACCAGTTAACCGATTAACTGCCGTTAATAACCGAGGATAATACTTTTGCCCGGTTAACTGAAATTCATGCCTTTCGCTTGTGTGTAATACATTTTTGCACCACTAGAGAGCGCTCTTGCTGCTATCCTATCAAAATACGTTTACCCCAAAAACATAGCTGGCGCAGTGACCTCATCACATAAAGTTGGTCAAAGAAGCGGTCAAGAAAGCACAGCGTGGTGTAGGGCTGGGCGGTAATTCAATAACAAACAAAAAAAGGGTTGATAAAAAGTTTGATAAAAAAGTTTCCTGTCTCTTTTCATTTTATCCAACCTGGTAACGTAATACTAGAGTCATTATTTACTCCTAACCAATCAGAAGCACACACCCAGGCTGCTCCGTCACTAAGCCCCTCCCCTCTCAGACCAAAACAGAGCAGGTCGCTGCAAGGAGGGGCGGAGGAAATAATCTGGGACAAAGTTTAGTTTGTTAGTTAACCAGCATGACAATGTTTTGGTTTTTACAAGTCCAAAAAAAACCAAACAACGGTCGTTTGCAAAATGAGCAGAGAATCAATTAACCCAGTCTGGTAACACAACCAGTGTGTTTTAGCATTTAGCTGCTCGAAGCTGCAGCAGTACGAGCTGAGTTGCCCCGGTAAGGATCCACTACGGAGGAGAAATCCTCTGGATCCTCTAACCAAACTGGGATAAACAAGACCTGAACCTGAAGTGACCTGAAGAACGTGAAGCCCGAGCACCGGACCTGGACCATGAGGCGAACCGAACCGACACATGTAGCATTCGAAGGTGGTGAAGCTGAGTTGTTTTTTTATGGAGGAGGAACAAACAGCTGATCCCTGTGTGGTTCAGCTGTCTGTCTTCTTCTGGTTCAAATACAGGATCTATAATCACTCAAGTCAGTCAATCATGATTCCAGGTGGCCGGTCCTCGCCGCGGCGCTGAAAATACGCTCCAGCTCTATTTCTGCGCCATGGCGCAGCCGAGACACGTGTGTCACGACATTGTGGAGTACTTTATGACACAGACAGTACGACAACACCCTGAACCGCAGCTAGCACGGAAAATGTAAATGTAAGGTTCAAAAGGTCATGTGTGTCAAAGGTCAACTGACAGCAGTGTCCAGGCAAGCTGAAAAACCCTCTCCAAACATAACGATTCTGTCTTCACATACCAGTTGTCCAGCTGGGGCGACTGGTTCGTGACACACATGACCTTTCCAATAAACAACCACCAGTACACGGACGAGGAGCGTTTCACTCTGGAATGTTTTTGTAATTGAGCTTTTAGAAACAGACTATTCCAGTAAACTGACCCGTTGTTGAAGAATTAAAAGATGATGTAGTTCTGACTACATCAGACCAAAAGATGCACTTCAGAAGGTAATTCCTATTCTCAGTTCCTGCGAGACAATGTGATTATCGCACAATTTTGCAAGCAGCATTCAACAACGCTTCACTTCAGGAACACATCCTGTGATAAGAATCGCCAAAGACGGTCGCTTCTGTGGCACGGCGTGGTGCGGACGTCTCCTGTGGGGCCCGGCCTTGAGGCTGAGCCCTGCAGAGGACACTCATTTCGGCTGCTTGTATCTCAATCTCATACTTTCTTTTGTTACTCAAAGCTCATGACCATAGGCGAGGATTGGAACCAGTAAATCAAAAGCCTCCACGGCAGACCGGTTTAGGGTCCGCATCACAAAATCACAGAGTCCAATTCCCCAGCCCGGAGGGTTAATGGGGTCCCACCTTGAAGCCAGGTCTGGAGTTCGGGACTGTGAACAAGCGCCCGGTGGGCCTGACTGTCACTCATGGGGCCCAGCCTGAACCAGCTACATGGACTCATCCAACTGTGGACTCCCCACCTGCAGGAGGAACCTAAAGGGTCCGGTGCATTCTGGATCGGGTGGCGGGGTGATAAATATGCTTTATGGTAAATGTGGTGGATGCTGCAGCTTCAGGTCTCCACTACTGGTCCCCTCCATTCTCTGCCTCTATCCTCCAGTCTCTCACACGCACGCACGCACGCACGCACGCACACACACACACACACACACACACACACACAGGGGGCTCTTATTGAGCTTTAAGGCCTTCCCTTATCTCCATTATCATTATTATTTTCCTCAATAAAATTAAGTGATGGGTTTATTGCTCAGCTCCTCTACCTGATGATGGCTTCGCCCCGTTGTGACTCAACAAAAACACACAAAGACCAAACAAAAGGGTGAATGAGAGGAACTGGGAGCAGGTCTGACAGGCAACCAGTTAAAGTTTTCTGGAAGTAAATACATTTCTGTGTTTATGAAAATTAAAGCTGGGCTGTGACTCAAACAGTTGTTGGACAGATGTTAGCGCTCGAAAAGTCGACATACGAGTAAAACAATGACAGCTCGACGTGGCAGGCAGCTGGACGGAAACCAGCTGTGCAACATTTAACACACACACACACACACACAGACACACACTACCGACTCAATCTGCTGGAGGAAGAGCAGCGACGAGCGCAGATGGTGACAAACAAACAGCCTCCAAAAACACAACAACAGGCAAACAAAGCTGGTGATGTCACCATGAGATGTTTTATGCATCAGGACGATGATGAGGAGGGTCATGATGAAGGTGGCTGACATCAGATCAGCAGATAAAGCCAGACCCATTCATCTAAACTGGTCTGAGTGAATAATAACCAGAGGACGGAGCGGCCCACACGCAATCTGACCCAGCCTCTTCATCAACGCCGAGCCAGAACCTGAGTCAACGCGGGATAAAAATGGACGGATTGATTCATCACACAGCGCACAGACCGATGGAGGAACGGTGACACGTTTACTAACGCCGTTATTTCAGGAACCGATCTGCAAAAACACTCAGACATAAAAGCTTCCAGCCTGGAATCAGAACTTAAAGTTACAGGAAACCAGAACATCAAAAGGTCTGTGGGAAAGTATTTGATCCCTTTAGTCTGTTTTGGCAGATTTCAGGATCAGACAAAAATAAACCGAGTAAATAGAAAATACAGTTTACTAATGATTTGATTGTTTAAGAGAAAAAATCTCCCCAAACCAACCTGGTTCTGTGTGAAAGGGTTTCTGACCCCAAACCTAAAAACTGGTTTTAACTCCTGGTGGCATCAAGTACAACCCTTGTTTGTAAAGTTTGATCTGAATGAACCACTAAGTAGAGATGATTACCCAGAATTCATAGCAGCACGTTGGAAGAAATCCAGCCATCGTTTTAATACATCTCATTCATGGTTAGAGAATTCTAGGATCGCCTCAGGGTCTGCTCCCAGTCTTAGTCTTACTGGAAGGAGAGCAGAGTTCCTCCAGAGGGAGGTGACCAGGAAGCATCCTGAGGGTCCTGAACCACCTCAGCCAATCCCTGAGGGTCCTGAACCACCTCAGTCGATCCCTGAGGATCCTGAACCACCTCAGTCGATCCCTGAGGGTCCTGAACCACCTCAGTCGATCCCTGAGGATCCTGAACCACCTCAGTCAATCCCTGAGGGTCCTGAACCACCTCAGTCGATCCCTGAGGGTCCTGAACCACCTCAGTCGATCCCTGAGGATCCTGAACCACCTCAGTCGATCCCTGAGGGTCCTGAACCACCTCAGTCGATCCCTGAGGGTCCTGAACCACCTCAGTCGATTCCTTTTGATGAGGAGGAGCAGTGGTTTGACTCAGAGCTCCGTTCTGATGATAGAGCTCCTCATTTTACGAGACTCTAATCCTCCGCGTATGTGACATATTTTTTATAAATCTATACCACATTAGTTTGAGCGACAGAGCTCTGTTAGACCAGAGCAGGGATTCTATTTCCTCTGAAACAGAATCTGACCTCAGAACCTGATCTGGATCTCCCGACGGCCGGACAAATCCCCGAGCCTGAGCCTGAGGGTATTCAGAGTCACAGACAGAGTTCTGTTCCTCACCGGGATCCAGATCTGATCCAGATCAGCCGGCTCTGAGCAGAGAAGCTCCAGGATCAAGTTTGGCTCAGCTGGAGCTCAGAGTGCCGCCGTAAAGCAATAAAACTCAACCCAGTAGGAACAATCTGGATTTACAGGCGACAAAAAGCCAATCATCTAAAAGGAGAAAAGGATTTTCTGATTTATTGATTTATGTTTGTTTCAATAAAATCATCTCATTTTTCTGCAGAAACACAAACCAAATAAATCCTGGGATCTGGTTTCTGCTCCTCGACTGTGTTTCTATTTAACTCACACTGCTAGGTGTTAATTTGTAGAAACATTCTGTCGAGTTATTTTTAGCTGCAGTGAATGTCTATCTACTTAGAAAGCTTTCAGGTTTATTTCCAACAACATGATTTATTGAGACTGGTTCTGATTCTGACTGAACAACAGAGAGTTTGGCCCATTTTCATCTGAGTGAAATTAGAGCCTGAACATGAAACGGGATCTATTTTTATCAGCTGAGAGTATTTTTAGCAGCAGCAGGACTGACTCTCTGCAGAGCTCACTTACACCACTTTAATATTTAAGAGTCAGGATGAAAACCACTCAGCCAGAAAATCCTGCTGCTGCCGCGGAGAGCTGGAACATACGACTTCCTTCAGCTGGAGCCACAGAACGCTCGCCAGCATCCGACTGGGGTCCTCATCCTGACCAGTAGGGATCTCAGGTTCTCAGATTTATAGAAAACCAGCAGACACTGAAACACCCTGACCTGATCACTACCAGACCTGATCACTACCAGACCTGATCACTAGACCTGATCACTACCAGACCTGATCACTA
>SSNR01000181.1:1031248-1061117 GCA_006937965.1 Callopanchax toddi
TCCCGCACACAGAACCAACAATCCGTCTCTAAAAAGAATAAATTTTTGTCCAGTCGTCTTCAGATTATATAACAAACTGCACTTATTGGTGCATTAATTGTGATTTCTGAGACTTATGAATCCTGCAGGGACACTTGTGCGTAATGCGCTGGATGTGCTGCACAGCTCAGCCAGCAGGCAGACTCCGGATGAATGGGAGAGAGTTTTTAGAGATTTCTAGATAATGACTGGACGATTGATCAGCTGATAGATTCATTAGAGCATCCTATGGATCAACTGGGTCCAGTATTAGATCAACAGAACCATCGGAACCAGTAAAACCCGGTGTCACCGGCCGTTCTGGGGTTTCAACCAGCGATTATTTTATCCAACAGGTTGACTGTTTAATAGGATGAACAGCATGACGTGTCTTCCCCTTTGGATTAAATTAAATGTTGTCATTAAACGTTTCTTAGATCTTCATGATCTCTCTGTCAGACTGACAGCAGACGCGCTGCAGGGAGACGTCTCTCGGACCACTTCCGTGTTCGTAATTCGTCACATTTCACCTCCTAATAAAACATTTTTCCGTCCATCCACTTCACCACAAGCACCTCGAGTTTCAGCCTCTGTAAAATTACGCTTCCTAAACCTCTCTGTTGTCACGATTTACTGTTAAAAGCCAGAAACCCACCGGCTTATGCATATGGAATAATTCATGAGGTACTTTGCATTGACCGTATATGGCAGAATGTGGGTGTGTAGGAGGAGGGTTCTGACCCAAAAACAGCTGAGCACAGTTCTAGGTCTGACATCGATTTATAAAGCAGAATAGCGTGGATCTGTGCGTCCGCAGGGTTTTATAAATCGGAAATGGAATTTGCGTACCTGAAATTGTTTGGCTGAGCTTAACCAAGTTTTAGTAAGGATTCTACGCAAAGTTTTATAAATGAGCACCCTGATCACTACTAGACCTGATCTCTACCAGACCTGATCACTACCAGACCTGATCACTACCAGACCTGATCACTACCAGACCTGATCTCTACCAGACCTGATCACTACCAGACCTGATCACTACCAGACCTGATCACTACAATATCAGTAAAGCTAGTCAGGCTGTTTATTTCCACCTACATAACCCTCCGTCCGTCCCTCACCCCTCTCAGTGCTGCCGTTCTGGTTCACACCCTGGTTACGTCTCACACCAACCACTGTAACTCACTACTTCTATCTAATCTATCCAAAAACTTCTGCTGGTCCAGAACTCGGCTCCAGAACCCCGTCCACCAACCACATCGCTCCTGTCCTGATTCCAGATCAGCTCTAAAACCCGCTCCTCCAAATATCAGTGAACTGATTCACATCCCACCCGTTCTCTCAGATCCTCCTCCTTCATCCCTCTCTCTGTGGCCCCATCCCGTCTGTCCATCATGTGGTCCAGAGCGTTCAGTCCCTCAGACCCCTAGCCCCCCCACCCAATGACATCGACACCATTGACCCTGTAGCACTTTTTAAATCACGTCTAAAAACCCATTATTTCAAAACATCTTTTTGTTTTTCAATCTAATTTGACTGATTTATGTCAGAATTTATTACTTTTTTTATCTTGCTGTGATTTATCTTATTTTATCGTAAGGTGGCCTTGAGTCTCGTGGAAGGTGCCTAGAAATAAAATGTATTAATTTAAATACCTCCACCACACCACTAGGGGGTGAAAGCGCTCACACTGATTAAGAACGGTTTTATTTTGGCCAAAGATTGTTCCAGAATTCAGTTTTCTCTTTGATATGTCATCGATTTTACACATGATCAAAGTTTAATAGCAAAATCATCAGGATGAAACAAGTCGGACGTAGGATGAAAACAAAGTCACATTTAGAAAAGTGTTTTTAAAACTTTTGTTTGTGGAGAGGAGACGAAAACGCAGCAGATTTTAAAATTATCCAAAGTACTGAGTAGTAGTACTCTGAGAGGAAAGGTTCTGAAAAGAGACTTACGGGAAGACTTTTTTAAAAAATCTCCCAGTTTGTCTCTTTTGCACCAGAGTGAGATATTTGAAAACACGTTTTTAATGAAAACATCTGATCTATAAACATGCTTCATGTTTATTTTGTTTGAAAAAGAAAAGCATGAATGAAGTGGACGAACTGAAGCATTTAAGAAGAATTCTCCTGATGTTGATCACTTGTTTATAATCGATGAACTGCTCTGTTTTCCACCTGTCAGGTGGTTCTGATCACACACACACATGCACGCACGCACGCATGCACGCACACACACACACACACACACACACACACACACCCCCCCCCCCACACACACACACACACACACACACACACACACACACACACACACACACACACACACACACACACACACACACACACACACACACACACACACACACACACAAGCTACGGGATCTCTGCACACACACCAGCCTGTCCCTGGGGTGTGTGTGTGTTTAAATCAGGGTTTGGAGACGAGGTTTGGTCATTAGTGCCAAGTCCCATATGCCACCCGACGACACCGAAGGCAAAAACCCACAAATGCACACACAGTCCAACACACACACACAACTACTTAGAAACACACTAAATCCACAACAGGACCTGACAAAACTAAAAAGAACAAAACAAGTAAAACAGATACAAAATTACACACTGGAGACTGTACAATAACACACAGAAACACACACACACACACACACACACACACAAATACACACAAAATAAAAAAAGAACAAATAAAAAAACAAATAAAATCCATGAAGAGAAAAGTTAAAAGACATTCTGAACTGCCAAAATAAAAGAACATCACATAAAATCAAAAGACACAATAAAAACACACACTCACACAATATTACACAATGCAGATACAAACACCTACAAACAGACACACAATGAACCACAATCACACACATTGATAAAAAACCAAACAGGACCTACAAAATAAAAAAGAACACACACACTATGAAGACAACACACACACACACACACACACACACATTTCTGCTCACACATTTGTACAAACACACACCATCAGGTCTGTGTGTGAGGAGTGTTTCTGGAAGCTGCACAAAAACTCAGGTTTCCTCTAAAATATAAAAATATTTAAAGAAACAGATTTAATGTTGGTATGAAAACAGTTTGGAAGAAATAGTTTCAGAGTGGAAAAGTAATCCAGTAGAGTTTATTTATCTGATCAAATTATTCTGTTAAACAATAAACAACCCTTTGTTTGATTGTTTTGGGATTGTTTATTTTAATACGGTAAATAATAATAATAATAATAATAATAATAATAATAATAAAAATAACAATTTTGATAATAATAGTAATAATAATGATAATAATAATATTAATAAAAATAGTGATAATAATAATAACAATAGTAATACTATTAATAATATAATAGTAATAGTAGTAATAACAATAATAGTAATAATAATAATAATAATAGTAATAATATTAATAATATAATATAAATAGTAGTAGTAATAATAACAACAACAACAATAATAATGATGATTATTATTTTTATTATTATCATAATATGCTACTGTAACTAAACTCACTTTGTTTTAAATGTATTTTTATGAATAAACAGACTTAAATCTGTTGTCTTATTAAACCTTAAGTGTTTTCTCTTTAGGAAACGTTTTAATACTTGATAATAAAAACATTTGTATTGATTATGTGATTAATTAATAGAGTAAATGCCATAAACCTCTGGACTGATTAGAATTAAACCTTTAAATGAACGTCTACAACTGATGAGTCAGCCTAGTTAAAGATGGCCGCCACAGCTAATGAACATTAGAAAACATAAAAACTATCAGTTTGACTGAAATTGTTAATAATACGAGTATAGTATCACTACTGAGGTTTTTCTCACAATGCTAGTTGTTACCATTCACTTACAGTGTTTTACGCTAAGCTAATGCTAAAGGAGTACTGCTGGATCAGGATAACGACTGGGCTGGTTACTAATGGTTTTTACCTACTTATGGGGGATATGGCAACAGACTAAAAAAATGACTTTTGGTGGAATATTCCTTTAAAATACAGTTCTTCTTTCTGAGATGAGCGACAAAAAATACTCAACTTTCTTATGTTGAACCTGTAGATCCTCTAGATAAATCATTAGGGTCAGATCAGACCTGTACAAGAATCAGAATCTTTACCTGTGACCTCGTTTAAAATGGGATATCGTGTTGACTTAAAGCTTTCTGACCTTTTCTGATCAGAAACATCAGATCCTTGGTTCTGATTACTGGAGTTAGTGTGTCTGCTTCTGGCTCCAAACGCTGGAGGAAAGCGTCTCATTTAGAGCCAGGTCAGTTTATTATTTATGAAGTGATGATGGATCAGCTGTGAGGTGAAAACATGAATCTACAGCTGCTTGATGGTTAGTTTACTTAATGAATTAAGTTAGAAGAATTATTTCTGCTCGAGTTGTACTTTCATTATAAATTGTTGCCAAAAACTCATTTTCTCCTCTCCTTCTCTCTATTAATCTACTTCCTAATGGTTGTTTTCTCCTCCTTTTCCCTCTCCTCTCATTCCAGCCTTCCCATACTTGGACCACCTTCATCCTGCTCCTCATCCTCCCTCTCCTCCCTCCTCCCTTGTCTCCTTGTCTCCTCCTCCTGCAGCTCTCATTAACTCACTCCCTCGTTGAGTCGGGCCTCCGGCAACACATATGGCGGTCACGCTTCCACACCATTAAATAACACACACACACACACACACACACACACACACACACACACACACACACACACACACACACACACACACACACACACACACACACACACACACACACACACACACACACACACACCAGCCAACACCAACTGGTGTCCCCTGTTGTCACCTCCTTGTGGAGATCAGGTCCTGCCACTCGTTTAATCCTCCCTCCATCCTTCTCCTTGTGCAATTACCACCCCTTACTCCCCCTCCTCCCCCCCTCCCTGCTCTTCCTCCTCCCTCTTCATCACATTAACTTCCTCGCTCCTTCGCCCCTCATTTATTTTGCTCTCTTTGCCGGCTCTTCCTCATTGTCTCTCTGTGCTCCAGAAAAACGTGTGTGTGTGTGTGTGTGTGTGTGTGTGTGTGTGTGTGTGTGGTGGGTGGAGGAGGGGTGGTGGTGGGGGTGTGAATGAGTGGTTTCCAAGGCAACGAGCTACACTGCCGCAGTGGATGTGTGAGGGAGGTGGAGAGGGTGAGGAGTGTTGAAAGAGTGAAAATGAGAAGGAAAGAGGTGTGTGTGTGTGTGTGTGTTTGCGTGCGTGTGTGTGTATGTGTGTGTGTTGTGGAAGCTGTCACCAGCTTGACTCTAACTGGATGTAAGGGCCGGACCCTCAGATTGTTGTGAATGAAGAGTCACATTATTCTCTCGGCTCCGGGCGCTGATGTGTTTGGTTTTCAGAAAAAGATGAACAGAGTTTGGAGCTGAGTGGGAGGTTTGCTCTCCTCTGATGTGACGCAGAAGAAACGCCACAGAAACAACCAGAACTCCCCATCTCGTCACGTAGGACCAGAGGAAATACCCAGACCTGGTTTCAGTTTGGTCTAGCTCTAACTTTTTACACCAGAAAGCACCGAGTTCCTCAGAAACACCAGATCAACATCAACAAACTTTAAAAAACTCTGAAAACCTGAAAATGTCCAAACTACGTTTAGAGATTCCAGCTGTAAAAATGGATCAAATAACACCCTGGAACCACTAGAGGGAGCAGTTCAGCAAAACGAGTGGAAAATGAAACCAACCACTTTCCACCTGCTGGTTTTACCTGTACGACGACGTTTTAGGGTCATAAAATATAAGGAGTAAGCAACAAGATTACAATAAAAACGATCTCCAGAATAATGTTATTTTGAGATTAAAATGGGAGTCGCAGCTGGAGAGCCACCATACCCATAATGCCTTGTGTGAACGAGCTATGGTGAATTAACTTCAAAGAGGAAATTCTTTTAGCTCTTATCATCACATCTCTAATCTGGAGCAAAACACATCCTGGAAAAAACTTCCCAGAATTCATAGCGGTTTAGGCTGCAGCATGAGATTTACAGGATAAACTGTTTTAACATCTAAAGTCGAAACTCTTATTGTGAAGGATAAGTTCTGCTGCAGGAGTAAAAACAGCACCTGGTATTTAATAAAAATCCTCCTGTTTTAGAGGAGAAACTCACCCAGAACCCTCAGTTATAATAACAATAATAAAACCAGAACTAATCCAGTCGGTTCAGGAGAACGGCGAGGTTCACCTCCTCTGAAAGAGCCCAACTTTAACCTTTAACTGGAAAAGTATTTCAACTTGTTTTCTTCACATATCGACTTTAATTTGACACTTCTTGTTTCTTCTGAATTTATTATCATCCTGCATATTTGTGCTAAAAAGGAGGTTTAAAAACCATCTAGACACAGTTAAATAGATCATGAAGGGTTTCTGTGTAAAAGTTCAAACTAATTCAAATCAGCTTCCTGAACAGCCTCCGTTCAGAGAAATAACTTCATGTTCTTCATATGGAGTTTTTTTCTTTCTGACTTAAATTATATTACATGTTACTGATGTTTTTCCTCAAAACAATTCTATCATGTTTGCAGAATCTTGACCTGAACAAAGAACTTGGAAAACTCACCCTGTGATCAAGTGAAACCTGAAAATAAAATCTAAATTCCAGAAAAATTACATTTTCAAAAATGTATTGCAAAAACTTAAATGTCTTTTTATTTTTACTGGATCAAAAAAAAAAGATCAACATTTTATTGCCATTTGGCAAAAAAAAAAAGAAAAGAATTGACATCCATTAAGAAGAAAAAAGAACAATAATAAAGGCCTCAAAGCCCCGCCTACTTCAGTGGGTCACAAACAGCCGCAGAAATCACAAGCTGAAAAAAAAACCTACACAAAAATAAAAACCTGAAACACGTTTTTCTCCACTGGATCCAAAAATAAGTCACAATTTATTATTTTACTACATTTGGTAAAGCAATACAAGTAGTCACCAAGTAGTGAAATTAATATGTTAATAATCAAAAATACACCAAAACGACCAAATCTATTTCAAAAAAGCAAAAGTTTTTTTGTTGCTAAAGTTTGGCAAAACCTCCATTTGCAGTCATAGAATAAATATTTATTTCTCAAACAAAGATTTTTTTAAATTTATTTCTGATAAACTAACGATGTTTTATTTGGTCATTTTCATGGACTTTATGTTTATTTACCAACAACACTTTGATCCTGGCTGCACTCAGATTAGCTGTCCTGAGGGAGGAAATCTCTACTTCCCCAAACAGAGGCTGTTCATCTACAGCCTGTCAGAAAGGAATCATTTATAACTTTTACACAGAAACACTTCAGAAAGGAGGTAATATTCCTTTAAGCTTTTGTTTTGTAGTGAACTAGTGGTCAGAAACCTGACAGTCACAATCCAGGGTACACATCTTCTGAACTGTGACAATGATGAGGTAAAAAAGGATGATTTGTTTATTTTTATCACCTCCAATCACCTCCAGCTGTGGAGCTCCAGGTCAGAACCAGAAGCAGAACCTGAGGAGGAGTTCACCAAGGGGAACATAGAACCCGTGTTCCTCCTGCAACTATCAGCTGAGTGGATCTGACACAAAAACTTTAAGACAAACCTGAGGTGACGTTTCTGAGTAAAAGTGAAGCAGCCTCTGTTCTGAAGAGTCACACCTGAGATGCAACTTCCTGTTCCTCTGGTTCTGTCTGGACCTCAGCATCAGTTTAACCTCCAACTGCCTCAGGAAGGACACACACCTAGCCTTCGCCACGGCGAGCAACAGCCAGCGGCGCTTCACCTCCCTGTGAGTCCTGGAACAGGGTGTTTCAGTCACAGCTCAATGCTGGGAAGGGATTTAAAGCAGCACGCAGAAATCTGCTGCTGAAGGTTCTCAGTCATCCAGGTCACGGTGATCCAAAACGGGTTTTACATGAAGCCAACTGGACTTCTTTGGGTCTTTGAAAACGTTTTGCTTCTCATCTGAGGAGCTTTGTCAATTCAGTGCACAGAAACACACGCTGAATACACACACCGCAATACACACCCCCTAATACACACACCGCAATACACACCCCCTAATACACACCCCCTAATACACACACCCTAATACACACACCCTAATACATACACCCTAATACACACACCCTAATACACACACCCTAATACACACACCCTAATACACACCCCCTAATACACACACCCTAATACACACACCCTAATACACACACCCCAATACACACCCCCCAATACACACCCCCCAATACACACCCCCTAATACACACACCCTAATACACACCCCCCAATACACACACCCCAATACACACACCCTAATACACACACCCTAATACACACCACCTAAAACACACACCCCAATACACACACCGCAATACACACCCCCTAATACACACCCCCTAATACACACACCCTAATACATACACCCTAATACATACACCCTAATACACACACCCTAATACACACACCCTAATACACACACCCTAATACACACACCCTAATACACACACCCTAATACACACCCCCTAATACACACACCCTAATACACACCCCCTAATACACACCCCCTAATACACACCCCCTAATACACACCCCCTAATACACACACCCTAATACACACACCCTAATACACACACACTAATACACACATACACACACCGCAATACACACCACCTAATACACACACACACACACACACACACACACACCCTAATACACACCACCTAATACACACACCCTAATACATACCACCTAATACACACCACCTAATACACACACCCTAATACACACCACCTAATACATACCACCTAATACACACCACCTAATACACACCACCTAATACACACACCCTAATGCACACCACCTAATACACACATCCTAATACACACCACCTAATACACACATCCTAATACATACCACCTAATACACACACCCTAATACATACCACCTAATACACACACCCAATACATACCACCTAATACACACACCCTAATACACACCACCTAATACACACACCCTAATACACACACCCTAATACACACATCCTAATACATACCACCTAATACACACACCCTAATACATACCACCTAATACACACACCCAATACATACCACCTAATACACACCACCTAATACACACATCCTAATACATACCACCTAATACACACACCCTAATACATACCACCTAATACACACACCCAATACATACCACCTAATACACACCACCTAATACACACACCGCAATACACACCACCTAATACACACACCCTAATACACACACCCTAATACACACACCGCAATACACACCACCTAATACACACCCCCTAATACACACACCACCTAATACACACACCCTAATACACACACCCTAATACACACACCCTAATACACACACCCTAAAACACACACACTAATAAACACATACACACACCGCAATACACACCACCTAATACACACACACACACACACACACACACACCCTAATACACACCACCTAATACACACACCCTAATACATACCACCTAATACACACCACCTAATACACACCACCTAATACACACCACCTAATACACACCACCTAATACACACACCCTAATACACACACCGCAATACACACCACCTAATACACACCCCCTAATACACACACCCTAATACATACACCCTAATACACACACCCTAATACACACCCCCTAATACACACCCCCTAATACACACACCCTAATACATACCACCTAATACACACCACCTAATACACACCACCTAATACACACACACTAATACACACATACACACACCGCAATACACACCACCTAATACACACACACACACACACACACACACACACCCTAATACACACCACCTAATACACACACCCTAATACATACCACCTAATACACACCACCTAATACACACACCCTAATACACACCACCTAATACACACCACCTAATACACACCACCTAATACACACACCCTAATGCACACCACCTAATACACACATCCTAATACACACCACCTAATACACACATCCTAATACATACCACCTAATACACACCCCCTAAAACAAACACCCTAATACACACACTGTCATACACACCCCCTAATACACACACCCTAATACACACCCCCTAATACACACACCCTAATACATACACCCTAATACACACACCCTAATACACACCACCTAAAACAAACACCCTAATACACACACCCTAATACACACCACCTAAAACAAACACCCTAATACACACCACCTAATACACACACCCTAATACACACACCATAATACACACACCCTAATACACACTACCTAATACACACCACCGAATACACACTAGCTATTACAAACACCCTAATACACACACCATAATACACACACCCTAATACACACTCCCTAATACACACACCCTAATACACACACCGTAATACACACCACCTAAAACAAACACCCTAATACACACAACCTAATACACACACCCTAATACACACTACCTATTACAAACACCCTAATACACACACTGTAATACACACCACCTAATACACACATCCTAATACACACCACCTAATACACACATCCTAATACATACCACCTAATACACACACCATAATACACACCCCCTAATACACACCACCTAATACACACACCCTAATACACACACCTAATACACACACCCTAATACACACACCCTAATACACAATACACACCCCGCAATACACACCACCTAATACACACCCCCTAATACACACACCGCAATACACACCACCTAATACACACCCCCTAATACATACACCTAATACATACACCCTAATACATACACCCTAATACACACACCCTAATACACACACCCTAATACACACCACCTAATACATACCACCTAATACACACCACCTAATACACACCACCTAATACACACACCCTAATACACACCACCTAATACACACATCCTAATACACACCACCTAATACACACATCCTAATACATACCACCTAATACACACACCCAATACATACCACCTAATACACACCACCTAATACACACACCGCAATACACACCACCTAATACACACCCCCTAATACACACACCCTAATACACACACCGCAATACACACCACCTAATACACACACCCTAATACACACACCGCAATACACACACCCTAATACACACACACTAATACACACATACACACACCGCAATACACACCACCTAATACACACACACACACACACACACACACACACCCTAATACACACCACCTAATACACACACCCTAATACATACCACCTAATACACACCACCTAATACACACACCCTAATACACACCACCTAATACATACCACCTAATACACACCACCTAATACACACCACCTAATACACACACCCTAATGCACACCACCTAATACACACATCCTAATACACACCACCTAATACACACATCCTAATACATACCCCCTCATACACACACCCTAATACACACCCCCTCATACACACCCCCTAATACACACACCCTAATACACACACCCTAATACATACACCCTAATACATACACCCTAATACACACACCCTAATACACACACCTAATACACACCACCTAATACACACACCCTAATACACACCCCGTAATACACACCCCCTAATACACACCCCCTAATACACACACCCTAATACATACACCTAATACACACACCCTAATACACACACCCTAATACACACACCGCAATACACACCACCTAATACACACCACCTAATACACACCCCTAATACACACCCCCTAATACACACCCCCTAATACATACCCCCTAATACACACACCCTAATACACACACCCTAATACATACACCCTAATACACACACCGCAATACACACCCCCTAATACACACACCCTAATACACACACCGCAATACACACACCTAATACACACACACTAATACACACATACACACACCGCAATACACACCACCTAATACACACACACACACACACACACACACACCCCCTAATACACACCCCCTAATACACACCCCCTAATACACACCCCCTAATACACACCCCCTAATACACACACCCTAATACACACACCCAATACACACCACCCAATACACACCACCTAATACACACATCCTAATACATACCACCTAATACACACACCCTAATACATACCACCTAATACACACACCCTAATATACACTACCTATTACACACACCCTAATACACACACCCTAATACACACACCGCAATACACACCACCTAATACACACCACCTAATACACACACCACCTAATACACACCACCTAATACACACCACCTAATACACACACCCTAATACACACACCTAATACATACCACCTAATACACACCACCTAATACACACCACCTAATACACACACCCTAATACACACCACCTAATACACACATCCTAATACACACCACCTAATACACACATCCTAATACATACCACCTAATACACACACCCTAATACACACACCGCAATACACACCACCTAATACACACCCCCTAATACACACCCCCTAATACACACATCCTAATACATACCACCTAATACACACCTCCTAATACATACCACCTAATACACACCACCTAATACACACCACCTAATACACACACCCCAATACACACACCCCAATACACACACCACAATACACACCCCCTAATACACACACCCTAATACACACACCGCAATACACACCCCCTAATACACCCACCCTAATCCATACCCCCCAATCCCCCCACCCAAATACACACCCCCTAATACACACACCCTAATACACACACCGCAATACACACACCCTAATACACACACCGCAATACACACACCCTAATACACACACCCTATACACACACCCTAATACACACCCCCTAATACACACCCCCTAATACACACCCCCTAATACACACACCCTAATACATACACCCTAATACATACACCCTAATACACACACCGCAATCACACCCCCTAATACACACCCCCTAATACACACCCCCTAATACCCACCCCCTAATACACACCCCCTAATACACACACCCTAATGCACACACCTAATACACACACTGTAATACACACCCCCTAAAACAAACACCCTAATACACACACTGTAATACACACCACCTAATACACACACCCTAATACACACACCCTAATACACACACCCTAATACACACCCCCTAATACACACACCCTAATACACACTACCTATTACAAACACCCTAATACACACACCGTAATACACACACCCTAATACACACACACTAATACACACATACACACACCGCAATACACACCACCTAATACACACACACACACACACACACACACACACCCTAATACACACCACCTAATACACACACCCTAATACATACCCCCGAATACACACCACCTAATACACACACCCTAATACACACCACCTAATACATACCACCTAATACACACCACCTAATACACACCACCTAATACACACACCCTAATGCACACCACCTAATACACACATCCTAATACACACCTCCTAATACACACACCCTAATACACACACCCTAATACACACACCGCAATACACACCACCTAATACACACCACCTAATACACACACCACCTAATACACACCACCTAATACACACCACCTAATACACACCACCTAATACACACACCCTAATACACACACCGCAATACACACCACCTAATACACACCACCTAATACATACCACCTAATACACACACCCTAATACACACCACCTAATACATACCACCTAATACACACACCCTAATACACACCACCTAATACATACCACCTAATACACACCACCTAATACATACCACCTAATACACACACCCTAATACACACACACCCTAATACACACCACCTAAAACAAACACCATAATACACATACCCTAATACAAACACCATAATACACACACCCTAATACACACCACCTAATACACACCACCGAATACACACTAGCTATTACAAACACCCTAATACACACACCATAATACACACACCCTAATACACACTACCTATTACAAACACCCTAATACACACACCGTAATACACACCACCTAAAACAAACACCCTAATACACACACTGTAATACACACCACCTAAAACAAACACCCTAATACACACCACCTAATACACACACCCTAATATACACTACCTATTACAAACACCCTAATACACACACCGTAATACACACCACCTAAAACAAACACCCTAATACACACACTGTAATACACACCACCTAAAACAAACACCCTAATACACACACTGTAATACACACCACCTAAAACAAACACCCTAATACACACACCCTTCTGTACACTCATTATTACACACACCGTATTCCTCCCTAATCCTAATCCTCTAATTGGAGACTAGGGTTCAAACCCCGGTCTGGCCATGTGTTGAACTATTCTTGGGCAATATACTGAACCTCCATCTGCCTCCCAGGCACCATGGAAATGGCTGCCCTCTGCTCCTCAGAGCTGGGTCAGATGTACTACATCATACTTAGATATATACATGTATGTGGACACAAATTTCCTCTCCCCTTCTTGCCTTTCTTTCTGCTCCTCCTCCTTCTTAGATCTGCAGCTCCCTCTGGTGGCAGGGCTAAAAACTGCAGCTTTAAATTCACCTGCTGCTCAGTTTTAAATCAAATCAACACAAACTACCTGGTCCTGACGGAGGTAGAAAACTTCACCTGTACATGTTAGCTGATGCTAATTCAGATGCTAATTTGTGTTAGCATCTAAATTTGTGTTAGCATCTAAATTTGACCTAATAAGAATGAATGTCAAAACACAAGACCCTGAAATTATAAATGTTTATCTTGTGTTGTTAAATTTACTATTTATACGTCGTAGTGGTTTTCTTTCTTCTATATTTGGTTTATAATGTTGATGCTCTAATAATGTAAATATCTGTATTATAAAAAATATTATTATTTTTAATCCAGTAAGATTGATGCTAATGAATTATTGTAGCAGGCAGAGATGAAAACATGAAATTAACAATAAAATCTAAAGCCAGTCTCACCTATCGTAGCTGTAATTAGGGGGGTTGAGTGCAAAAGGCACCATTACTATCCTGTTCTCACACTATGCAGCTTTAACATGCAAATCTAACATCCAAACATGTGATTCAATCAGAAACCGTGTGCTAGAAGTCAGCTGTTGAACGTAGATCAATCTCACAACAAAATGTTGACAAATGTCCCCACACACACACACACATGGGATTGTAGTGAAAGGGTTGACAGAGTTTGGACAGCAGCTGCATTTCTCCAAATTTTCTCCTGAATTTCCTGTGTTTACATATGTTTCTCCATGATAGATTATCGATATTTCCTTCATTTACGCCGCTCGTCTGTAAACTTTCATCATTAAAAATGTGGTTTGATCACATTTGGATGAACTGAGACTAAAAAGTGAAAACTTGTTTAGTGTGTTTTTTACGTTTCAGGATTTGAATGAGCTTTAAATTTAAACTGTTAGAACATGTTAGGTTTTACTCATATTGTTTACTCTGTACTTTCTTTCCATCTAGTAAATGTTTCTGTATCATTTCATTCTTTTCCTCGTCTGTTTTGGACTCCTCACACAGTTTCTGTGACTTCAAACCACCTGTTAAATCAGCATGTTCTGATCAGACCAGCACTTAAGGCTGATTGTAACGAGAACCTGGTGATTAAAGAACAGCTGTTACCACACACGTCTGGAGTGTGTCAGCAGAAACACACAGTCTGAGCAGTGGTTTGATCCGGCCGCTCTTCGCGTTTTAACGCATGTATTATTGATTGGAACAAGCAGCGGTGAAGTGGAGCGCACTGCTGCAGCTTTGTTCAAGGGCAAAGCAGCAAGTCGGCCACTTAGCAGGCTGACAGAGCAACAGAGGCTCGCGGTGGGAGAAACCAGCTGTCTGTAGGGGCAGGTCAGGCTGCTTTAATGCTGGAAACAGGAAGTCAGCAGCTCACTTCCTGTTAGACATCCTGGGAGGTTTAGGAGCCAGAAAACACAAATCAACCTATACTCACGGTCAGCTGATTGTCAGCTGAAGTCTCTATGTGTAAAGACCCATTGAATGTTATTGTTTTCATCCGGGTACTTTAGGACCAGCTCAGTCGCTGGAGGGCAAAAGCCCAGCCCCAGCAGCTAAACAGAGCTGTATCTTTGTGGTTTAAACTAACAAAATAAAGCGCTTTTAACAACTCCAAGACGTTTTACAGATTTTAAAAAATGAAGCAGGAAACAAAACATATCGGACAAATGTCCATCCATCCATCCATTTTCTGTAGCCGCTTATTCCTCCACAGAGGGTCGCGGGGGGAGCTGGTGCCTATCTCCAGCGGTCAAGGGGCGAGAGGCGGGGGACACCCTGGACGGGTCGCCAGTCCATCGCAGGGCCACACAAAGACGAACGAGACAAACAACCACGCACCCACTCACACCTAAGGACAATTTACCAGCCCAATCAGCCTGACAGTCATGTCTTTGGACTGTGGGAGGAAACCGGAGTACCCGGAGGAAACCCACGCACGCACGGGGAGAACATGCAAACTCCACGCAGAGAGGCCGCAGAGCCGGGACGCGAACCCACGACCTCCTTGCTGCGAGGCAACAGTGCTAACCAACTGCGCCACCATGCAGCCTATCGGACAAATGTGTTAAACAAATTAACGGGGGTTAAATGCTGGTTAAATAGTTGAGCTTATCGTACTTTTTCCAGATTTCTGTAGGGAGCCAGAGTCCCGTAGGGCGGGAACGACTACGGAAAAAACTCCCGATGCTTTGAAACGGTTGTCTGAGACAGCGGGAGAGGTGATGGTGATTTAGGGGAGCAGAGAGGTCAGGAGGGGCGACGTTACTGAGAGCTTTATGTGGGGAGTAGATCTTAAATCCCTTTGAATAAGCTAACTAGCTGTAGAGCTAGCCAGCTGGAGTCCTCTGAACCGGACCGTCTGGACTAAAGTCCGGTGTAAGTTCTCTCAGCTGTGCGGGTTCATGTTGAAGGATTACCGTGACACCGGTAGTTTTTGTAGATTAATAGATTCTCCGTTTATTCTGATGAGCTCCGTGAACCGAAACACAAAACAAACATTAAGCTACCGACTCCGAACTCCGTCCTCTCCCGAACAAACGGGCTGATCTCAGGAGGGACAGTTTATGAATAAATAAATAAATCATTTTTATACTTTTGACCTACCTGACGAGCTCAGTAAACACAAAATCAGTGACATTAATGTCTGCCTGCTTCGATTACGGAACACATTTTGTCTAATTATTTAAAAATAAAGTAATTTAACCAGGTTACAAAGGCTGATAAGTCATTAGATGGCTATAACTAGTTGTCTCTTAACATATGAGGCAGATATTTAACTTTTTTACCTGTGATGAGACTTTGGCTCCATGATGTGGTGGTTAATCCACTAGAAGTCTGATTTAGGTGATTTTATCAGCTGGAAACCTGTAAATGTTATGTTACTGTCCTTCTTTCATTTATTTGTGCAGCTTGCAGGTGTTAACCATGCTGATAGATTTTATTTTGTCGCTATTTAGCTCAATGTATTGACAATTGACGGATAACGGGGCTCAGCGGGGCTGTGCCGTCTTCTTGCCCCCCAGCTTCTGGCTGGACTTTGGCCGCGTGATGTCACGCGTCAAGGGGTCTATATTAGTGATGGGACTCGATTAAAAAAATTAATTGAATTAATTACAGACTTTGTAATTAATTAATTGTAATTAATTGCATTTTAAACTAACAAGAAAATTTGCCCCAAAAGCTTTTTTTTTTTTATTTTAAAATAATTTTATTGGGGGACAGAATCAAATAATAGACCTGAACTTTAATATTATAAACTCAACCTCCTTTAATTTCTGAAAGGAAACAAAAAGCTTTTAAATTGCATTTCAGTTCAAAACAGTAGAAAAAAATTCCCTGGCTAAAATTGGCCAGACCTAAAAGTACAGAACTTTATTATTTTATTTATTCATTTTAAGTACATTTTCAGAAGCATTGTTTTAAATAATAATAACAAAAGATGTCCACCCTGTATGACTCGTCGTCCCAGTCTGGTTTGATCCTGCTGTGTTTAAACGGTCTTGAGACACTCCTGCCTCGTTTCCATTTCGGGGTCCTGGACCAGTCAGGTCTCTGTTTTGTCTAAAACCGGTCTATACAACCGACCTGGACCGGACGAGAATGGGCGGGAATAAATCTGAGGGCTAGACCGTTCATTTTCACAGCCGCTTACTTCCGGTTTTCGCGGTGGAAGAAGGAGTCTACCTCAACCGGGACGCGAGGCTGGATCCTCCAAAGGATGCAGTCTCTGAATTTGGACACATTGGAATTTGTGTGGTCCAGCTGTGCTGTGTGGGCGTAGCAGGAAGTCATGCTGACAAATGTTCCCCTTTGCTTTAAATGCAAGCTGCGATTAATTGTAATTTTTTTTTTTTTTTTGTACATGCTCGAGAAGCTGGTTTTCCCCTTTGCAGGTCCATCCTCTGGGGTGGGGGGTGGGTTTTGGGGTTTGTTTTAGTTTGTTTGCTTTTCTCTTTTCTTTCTTCTTTATCACTGATTGCAATGCCGGTTTTTTTTTGTAAACAATTGATAAAAAGTGTTAATAAAAATATCTTGAGTAAAAAAAAAAAAATTGTAATTTTTTAACAAGTTATTTCTTTCCTAATTAATTAATTAATCGAAATGAACGTGTTAAAGTCTCACCCCTAGTTTATACATAAGTTCAACGTTTGGGCCTGTTAACCCTTTTATAGGGTAAGTGACCTTAATGCATTGTGGGGATTTAAAATAACTTACGGACATTTTCAAAACACTAAAATTAAAAGACCCACTGTATCAGAGGTTACGGATAAGATTATAAACATTATGTTTTTAAAGCGCTGTGTTAACAGGATGAGATAAATAAGTGCATCTAGAACAGAACAATTAGGATGATCCAACATGGTGACGTAGCAGAAGGATAAGAAGATATTAAGGGAGAAGGCAGTCCATGGTGTCCATGGCAACCTGACCTATGATGATGCAGGAGGTCCAGAGAAAACAGAGGAACGGGGAGGGGCCACACCCTCAGCTGTTTCTGACTGTTAGTTCCCGTTTCTCGTGGTTCTGTGGTGAATGTGAGCCTGCCTCCCGGACAGGGTGATTTCTCCTACAGACCTCCTGATCGATGGAGGACTTTTCCCATATTCACTTCAGCTCGGTTAATTACATTTCCTTGTAGTCGAGAGAATTTGTTTTGTGCCTTTTATTGCATAAAAGACGACACATGACAGCGAGCTTTAAATTTAGATTTGCTGCCTAAAACCTGAAACTTAAATCAAAGTTTTTTAAAACCAAGAAAAAAGAGACAATGTTTTTAAACAAAAAAAATTGATAACTAAAATACATTTTAGAAATAAAAGCATTGAAAATGTCGTTTTACTAGTTCCAATATCACTCAGTGCTAACTCATTTCACTGAACTGACGAGAACTTTCTAATTCTAAACCTTCAGGTCAAACAGACACGGTTCTGTTTCAGGCTTTTAGACAAACAGAACTGCTCTCCTCTCTACCTCCCAGCATGCATTTCACCTCATCACACAGCTACCTTGCACAGCGGCTCGATGCAGAGACACACAGACAAATCTGACCTGAGTTCAGCAGCTCCTGCTCCATCACGCCGCAGCCCAGAACCTCCATCCAGTCGCCCTGGAAACGGACCTCCATCTCGAAGGACGGGTGAGTGAACGGGAAGTAACAGTCGACCCACCGGACCTCCACGTCTGACGGAGCAGAGGAGGGCGTTTGTTAGACCTGAATGCTTCGGTGGAATCCAGAACCCAGAACATCCCGCCAGACTCACCTGACCCGAACAGGTGAGTGACGAGGCGGGTCAGAGTGTGTTTCAGATCGAACTCCACCAGCTTCACCGCCTCCAGGGTGTGTGTTTCCTGTTTCTGAGGAGTCCGGCGACCTTCTCGCTCAAACAGGGACAGCTGGTCCCCTCCCTGGACCTTGGAGAACAGCTGGACACAGAAAGGTCTCGATCAGTACCGCCATCAAAAGTCTGGGTCCAGATCTCTGTTAATAGTGATAGCTGACTGACATACACCATCGAAAACAGAATTAGATTCTAGAGTTGGGCTAAGGCTAGGTTCACACTGAGAGCCGCAGCGACCCACAGCCGACGTTTTTATGACACAAATCTGATCATCTCAAATCCGACCCAGATCCTCTCCGTATCAGGTCCTAAAGCAGATCTGATGGTTTTCAGTCTGATGTAGCGTTATCAATTACGCTATAATCTCTGACCTCTGACCCCTGGGACCATCACAAACAATAATTCATCTTTTTCCCCAATAACTCGGATTATAATGACTCTTTATTAGGTTTTAACCTGAATCAACATTCTTCCTAGAGTTCTGGTCTAAACACTGATCAGACGACACGCTGTGTTGTCACCGCTACACAACTCAGATATTTTCCAAAAGTTGCCGGTCTTCCCTGGATGGGTACCATCAGCCCGTTGAGCCGATGACTGATCTTTTCCCCTGAGGTCCGACACCACACGTCCGCCTCTCTCCGACATGGGAAAAGATGACACTTCTCTGATGCTCCCTGCTGGAAATGGAACCGCTAGCCCATAGCCACGGACATCGACGCGCCCTGAGGTGGCTCAACCTGCCCCCAGAAGGACCAGGCGATCGTCAGGGAATCCCACCTTCAAACGGTCTCCCGTCACGCCGAGGTGATGCATGGAGCGGTCTCAGTCAGGTACCCAATCTGGTAAAGCTCAGGCCTACTTTGATAAGCTCACTCACACCGTAGCTTACCACAAGTAACTCCTCCTCTCCAAACCCACTAAATTAAGATAAAATGCCCCTAGTCTATAACATCACAGACTCAGATCATTAAAACTTCTTTTTAAGATCAACTTAAGAACACTATACCATCGTGTTGACAAAGCTTAATAGCCTTGCTACCTCACTGCTAATCTGTTTATAACTGTTTGTCCGTCTCTCTTTTGATAATAAAACTTGTAAAGTCTTATTCCGACTCAGACTTCCCTTCGTCAATATTAAAATACATGATCTACTCACTGTAAAATCTGCAGAACCTAGAGTTCCTGTAAACACGGTAAGTGAAAGCTTCAGAGGACCTCCTGTGTGTCAGACTAACAAAACTTGCTAGTGATTCTACAGAAGTGTGTGCTAAATAAACTATAAAAGAGTTTATAAAACGCTACACTGAATATTTCAAGTCAACAACTCGTGACGGAATGAACAAACCTGCACCGGAGAACAATCACACAGAAAACATCAGATTCTATTCTAATCTAATCCAGACTTTACTCTGTTTCCAGTGCCTTGGGTCGAACCTCATGGTTGGAGAAGAGTCGGACTCCCTCCATCTGGTGGAAGACGGGGTAGTGACTGGAGTCGATCTCATCCCGTCTGTAAACGTCTCCAGCCAATAGGAACGCATCCAGACCCGCCCGGACCAGCTCGATCTGGTGGGCCGACGTGTGAGCGCGGAGCATCGTGTTCCTGGAAAAAGGATTTCAAGGTCAAATCTGGTAGAAACGATGAACCAGACGGTTCCTGTTCGGGTCCTGAAAACCTTTACTTTACTGACTTCCTGTTCCTATTAAAGAGACCGTCAGCCATTCTTCTGTGTATTTCTGTTAAAATGTTACATATAACTCTTCAGTTACCTGAACAACCTCTGTTCTGAGAAATGGAGTTCACATCCTTGAGGACACAACAGTTATTTATCCTTTACATCACTGTCAGGTTCTCATTACGGGTTTCTAAACTTCCTGCTGGATCAACCAATGGATGAAGAGCTACATTTAGCTGCTGCTGGTAAAAAACACAGAATTCCATTTAAAAACAACCACATGTAACTCAAACTGAATGAGATCAGCTGCTGTCATCCATAAAGCTCCAACTAATCAGTCGTGAACAAGAAAACAGCAAAGACTCACCTGTTCAGGTAATAGTTGTCTCCTCGTTTCCTGCTGGGGTGTTCGGGGGGGATCAACAAGCTGCCAATCAAAGATCCATCATCAATAATAAAACATGAAATCAATCAAAAACTCGAGTGTTTCAATAGAAAAGACAAAACTCTCATAGTTCTCAGACACAGAACATCTCCTCCTGAGGTCTATTATTAACACTACTGTCAACCTGTACAACACAATCAGGATGAGAATAGTAAAAATCATTAATAACATCCAGGTTTCATTCATCTGGTGAAGCTCAGGATATCTGGACAGGTAATGAGTTGGTTTATTGTCAAACTAATTAAACGCATTTTCTATGAACTTAATGAAAAAAGGCCTCATGAGCTGCAGGAACTTCTAATCTTCAGAAAGTTTTTTAAATGAGTAAAACTCATCAGATCTGTTGGTTTTTTAAAGATTCTGTAAGATCTGAGTCGCTAGGATCAGCATGGAGCTCCTGACCTGTCAAAGTTCTGCTGCACGGTCACCACCGGACTCAGGTTATCGTGGACGGAGAACAGCGGGTTCCCAGAGCGGGCGGTGAAGGAGCTGAGGAGGAATGGGCAGGATTTAACAGCATCCATAGAGAAGGGAACAACAAAAATGAGCAGATGTCTTAAGAACTAGACGTCTTCTCTTGTCAACTGAAGATGTTTCATTTCTCATTCAAAAAGCTTCCAGGCCTTGAACTCCAGGTCTTAACCCTGGACAAATCAGGTTCAACACCAACAGGTTTCAGAACATCAAGAGGACATTTTATCAGAACCAACTAGGGATGCACCGATACGATACTGGTATTGGGCCGATACCGGTATCGGTTAAAGTTACTCGATACCAGGAACTGATTCCAGTGGCTTCACTGTCTGTGACTTGTGATTTCTGTTGTAGTTTCCTATATTGAACACTAGAGGGAGCTATTGAGCTAAAGAGGAACAGTGTGGGTTGAGAGCTGGAGATGGTGCCAAATAGTTCATTTTATTTGGTTAAAATGTGGAAAACTGCAATAATTTCACTGTGAAATCACAGAAAATGGTTATTTTTCACCATATATTTTAGTTTTGTGATCATTTTTTAATATATATATATATATTTTTTTTATCTAACTCAGTTATTTGTTGTAAAAAGCAGAGAAGAAAAAATAAAACCTGTATTCCAACTTTGTTGCATTTTTTTGTGTGGTAGAAGTATCGGTATCGGTACTCGGTATCGGCGAGTACTCAGATTTAAGTATCGGTATTGGATCGGTTTTGAAAAAAGTGGCATCGGTACATCCCTAGAACCAACTCTTTAAAACCTGACCAGTCAATGCAAACTCATCAAAAATACTCACCTAAGGATCAAGTTTTTATTTAAATCAACCCCAAGAAAACGCAACAGGAAATGCAGGACATTGGTTATATTAGTAATGAAAAGCAGCAGGTAATTAAGTTTCCATTTGGTTTGCAACTCTCAGGTGTTCTGCTGCTCTCAGAGCTCCAGCTTTAAGAGAGACGGAGGTTCACGACCTGAGAAATGTTAGAATCATAAAGCAGCGCCGGCCCACACCCTGGCTGACGGCGTGATGACTTATTAATGCAGCTGTAAGCCTGATGATTCTCACTGCTGTGAGCGGAGCAGCAAACGTTTCCTCTGCAGACCGTCGGTCAGCAGCTTCAGCTCCCAAAGCAAAGGAAACCCACTGGATGGGAAGCGTGGGAGAGTTTGACAGCAGCTGATTTAAAGGAGGAGCTGCATTTATGGAGGTGGAAAATGAGATTTTAAGTCCCAGGAAATAAACACACAGCTTTTAGGAGGAGCTCAAAAACTAAACAATCATAAAACAACAACAGAACACTGTTTTAACAGTTACATGAAATTTTAGACCATTTTCTGTGCATTTAAACTTATTACCTGAAACTGTGCTTTGTTCTTCTTTTATTGTTTACTTCCTAAACTTTAACATTTCTGGTGCAAAACTAATTCAGATTACTGGTTAGAATGTATGTTATATATACAGCATTTCACATCTAACGTTTTAGTTGATGTTTTAAACTCTTAGGATAGGACACCACTTCAAAATGACCCAAATATCCCTTCAAGTGTGAGCTGCAACTCTCAGCTTTAGCCTCTAGGTAGCAGCAGAAACTACATGGTTTTGTTTAAAACCCTGATTTTCCATTCACTAAAAACTAGAAGTGAATTAAAGGCCATCCACTGGTTTTCATAGCAGAATCTTAAAAAACATCTTATTTTGAGAAAAGACAGAGTTGAAAATAATATTTTTCATGATCGTTACTATTTTAAACCAGAGATCAGATCAAGCTTTACTATTTTAATCATGCTCCGTATTTAAAATATATATTTTTGTATCTCATCTCGTATATTTCACGTTTTCAGCATGAGAACGACTCACATGTAATAAATACCAAGCACTGCTTGTGTGATCCCTGAATATTAAGGCTCGTTCTATGAGTTTCAGAGAGCTGATTGGCTGCTGAGTCACACCTGACCTACCTGTAGAAGTGAGCTTTTATGCGCTCTTTGATCAGCCACAGAGGATGATGATGTTGGTTGTGAAGGTTGCGGCCCACCTTCGCTAAGATCTTTGGAGTGACGTTGGTGAAGTCATCTCGGGGGTAGGAGTGGCCTAACATCTCCACTGAGTCCTGACCAATGAGAGGCTGAGAGGCGTGGCCTATTGTGGTGAAGCGCCTGCATGGTGCCGAGCAGCCATTGAGCCAGAGGTCTGACAGGAGGCGATGAAGCAGAGGACGCGTCTGAGCGTAGGGGAGGAACGACGAGCTGAACATCATGATGACCGGTTCATAGAGCTGAAAAAGGAGACCAAAATAAGGCAACATTTTTAAAGTTTTTATTAAAAACTCTGTTCCAACACAAACTCATTCATTAACTTTGAGTTTAAAATCATGAGGATTCAACATCATGGGTTCTTGGTGGTCCTTGTTATGATGGTAGGCTAAAAACAGCTGCATGGTGGTGCACTGCTGCCTTACAGCAAGGTCGTAGGTTCATATCCCGACTGTGGCCTTTCTGCGTGTTAGCATGTTCTCCCTATGCGTGCGTGGTTGGTACTCCGGTTTACCTCACAGACCACAACATGCCCTATAGGTTAAAAATCACATCGCTTTGGACAAAAGCATCTGCCAAATAAATAAACATGTTATCATTTACCTATAAGCACAATTATTTTCTAGTTTCCATCCTACACAGATAAAGAAGCTGAATTAGAGAATATCTGCAAACAATCGATTAGAAAACACAAGTGTCATCAGCATAGAACTAGACATTAAGATTTTCCAGACCTGAAGGTTGGAGTGATGTTAGGAGTTTTTAAGATTATAGAGCTCTATAAATGTCACAAACTGATGAAGGCTCTTAGTAACCCAGGGCTCAACGTGAGCTGGTTTACCCCAGTCCTCCTCCCAGAGGTCATCAGGGATTGTTTTTAATAGTTGGTGTTGTTCTACAGCAGGCTGATGTTAAACCATAGAAAGTAGGTCAACAATAGAGACTTACTGTAGCTACTCGGATACTGATCAGTGAAAAATGCTGCGATCAGGACCCTGAGTCAAAACCTGAGGACATAACCAACATTAAAGAGGTGGAGGTCTGGGGTTTCTTTTCTCCATCTACAAGGTTCAGGAATGTAAAACCTTAATGACTCAGGAGAGGGAGAAGAAAGGTCTGGTACTAAACATTTTTTCTGTCTGGATTGAGGAAACTCCCTGAATGAGAACATAAAACATCTTCCAGGAAGTAAAGAACCTGGCGGGACCCAAGCATAACAGCAGGTAGCAGTTGGTTCTTCACCAGCGTCCACGAGTCTTCTTATGAAGGTTAGAGCTCCAGGAGGTCACCTCATGAAGCTGCTAGATGTCCCAAAACCACAACCATGTCTGTCTGTGACCAAAACCCAAACACCGAGACCAGCTGATACACGAGAGTTTAATGAAAAACTGAATTCTGTCTGGATGGATCCAAAACCTGCTTCATCAACTGAAGTATTTTAAATGTTTGATTTCCTAACAGGTGTCTATGAAGATCTTATCAGACGTTCCTGCCCTGAAGTCCATCTTCTGCTCGAAAACAGCAGAAAAAAACTTCATTTAAAAACTTCAGACAGAAAAGAAGCAAACTAAAAGTTTTAACAAAAGAAGCATTCTGTAGGTTGGATCAAATCCCTCTTATCCAGAAAAACAAAGATGGGGATTATAAACTCAGCTCTGCAGCCATTGAGGGATTTGAAGGTTTAATACTGATCTCTACACTAACTCTAAACCTTTAGTTGGTCATTTTATTAACAGAACTAAACTGATGATTTAACCTCAGTGATAAAAGGACGACTCAGAGAAACACCCCCGTCTACGTCCAGCCGCTCCAACTGTCCAGCGGCTAAACGCTCCGTCTCGCTCACGCCGGTAGCTGCTGGCTCCAGGTGTTTGCTGATCAATCAGATCGGCTTCAGTCAACAAATCTATCATTTGCAGTCAACAGCAGTGAGGGAATGGAGCAGGACGTGAAAAAAAGATGGACAGATTCTCAGTGGAGGTCAAACGAGGTGAGAGCTGCTGCTATAATTACATTAATGGATTAACATCAAAAACAGCAAAGGTTACAAGCAGCTCCCGTCCTTTTCATCATTTATCCTCAAACAAGAGGAGACACTACTGCCCTTTTACACACACACACACACACACACACACACACACACACACACACACACACACACACACACACACACACACACACACACACACACACTTGGGGAGCATCCCTGAACAAGACAAAGGGTGTTGCATTGCAGTGGCATTGCAGCAAAATGTATTATTGCTCCTAAATCCGTGAAGCCTCCACCTCAGCTCTGCTGTCGGTGTCATATTCTACTAGAACGGACGAACCAGCACTGACTTCGCACAAACTCACAACACAACAACAGGCCGGTGCAGAGGGTCAAACCCAAAGTCACGCTAACTCCAGCAGGACGATGCAGGCAGAGCAGTTCATCAGCTGCAGGCTGCAGGTTTCGTCCCAACAAATCAAACCAAACTGAGCTGTGAAATTAACTAATTCTCCCTTTGGGGAATTTTAATATGCTCGGTAAAGGTCACGCTGTTATTTGTCTTCTGCACATTGTTGATAATTTGTCTGAAAACAGACGCTAAAGGAAAAAAGAAAGGTGGAGACGAGGACCTCCTCTCTGCAGAGCAGAGCGTCAGCAGCACAAAAAACTAATGTTTCTGAACGGAATCAGGAGGAAACGCTGGTGTTCTTCAGTCTGAAGGACGAGGTTACAAGGTCATCTGAAGGTCAAACAGGCTCCAGTCTAGCTCCACATCTAGAGTCACCCAAAAAGAAAAACCAGCCAACATTTAGAATGATCGGCCTAATCGGTGATTGACGAATTGATCCATAAACGCATCGTTGCCAAGCAACAAGAAACAAATCTGACATGTTTACGATCTGTGAGCTCATCATTTCTAATTCACAACAACATAAACAGATTTATAAAGTGAAAATTTTTACTTCCTTTTAAGGTAATCAGAAATTATATGCACTCACTGGCCACTTTATTGGGTACACCTGTCTAACTGCTCGTTAACACAAATTACTAACCAGCCAAACACATGGTGGCAACTCAATGTATTTAGTCATGTAGACGTGGTCAAGACGACTGGCTGCAGTTCAAACCGAACTTCAGGATGGAGAAGAAAGGTGATGTAAGTGACTTTGAACGTGGCATGGTTGTTGGTCTGAGTACTTCAGAAACTGCTGATCTTCTGGGATAGTCACACATAACCAGGGTTCAAAATTAACACCCGCCAACCCGCCAAACGTGGGTTAAAAATCATTTTGGCGGGTGCCGATGAAAAATAACCAGCCAGTTTGGCCGGTGACGCTCTTGGTCTTGTGTGTGTCCCCTCTGTCCTACACTTCCCATGAACACTTCACTTCCTTAATCCGGGACATGCTGATGACGTTTAGGATTCCTATTGGCTGCAGCGTGCAGGCACACTTTGGTCTATGCAGTCTGGTCCAATCAACTACGAGAGCGCGACACCACAAGACAGAAAACGCAATGAACACGGATGTTATCAGAGCTGGACAGCGAAGTTACAGAATGCTGCGGTGGTTGGACAGACTTCTGGAGGAGGTGAGAAGAGGAAGGAAGCAGAAGATGAGAATGTTGACAGAGCACGCGACATAAAGAGAAGGAAGTTTAACGTTAAATGGCAGACAGGCCGTGATTGGAAAATGCCATCATGTTTTGTAAAATTTGCCGGGAGTACACGAAAGAAAAAAACTAAACAAACAGTTTTGTGGTGGGGACTAATCATTTTTAAATTCGGGGCAGTAAAGGACCACGAGAGAGCTCGAAGTCACCAGGAGAGCCTTCAAATCAACATCACTAAGTCCGTTCCAGTTGAAGAGAGTGTTGCTGGGAGAAGCCTCTCCTCTCTGAAGACTTTGGGGTTGGAGAAGATGCAGCTTCTTTTTAGAAATGCCCACGCCATCGCAAAAAAGGAAGGCCTTTCACCGATTTTGCATGGATGTGAGTAAGTAAATGGACCATTCTATTACCATGTTTCAGAATCAGTGCAGATACAGAGTGACGCAATGCTTATACTGACACAGAGGAAATATTACACTTGATTTAAAAAAAGAAATCAGAAAGTATTCTGTAAAGGTGCTCTGTAGGTGCTAACTTTGTCTTTATTCACATGATTAATTTAGGGTGGACAGGAAGAAAGGCTTGAAGATAGCATCCCTGCAAGTCCAGCTGACTGTGAAGGAGGGCTCAGTGTCATGAAGCAGGTAAAGAGTGACTGGCGTTCACGCCTGAAAGGTGAGACCCTCTCTGACCTCCTGAAAACCCAGTTATGCTCATCTGACATCAAAGACTTTGATCCAACCAAAGCCATTGACATCTGGCTTGCTGACAGTTTGTGCGCAAAAACACAACAAAAGAAACTGAGGGTTACTCAGATTCAGAAGAAGAAATTAGTTCTGAGAGCTCTGAGGATATTTAGGAAAACGATACAGTAACAAAAAAAATCAATGCTTGCACATTGTGTATAATTTTGTGTATATTGCACTGTGTGTTCATGATAGCAGTGTTAATAAAAATGATCAAATATTCATTCAGTGGCATTTTTTTTTTTTTTTACAGCAGAAAAATTGGGCTAGTGGAAATTCTGTTTGGCTGGTAACTTCAGAAAGTTACTAGCCACTTTGGCTGGTGATCAAAAAAGTTTATTTAGAACCCTGCACACAACCATCTCTAGGGTTTACAGAGAATGGTCTGAAAAAGAGAAAACATCAGTGAGCGGCAGTTCTGTGGGCCTTGTTGATACCAGAGGTCAGAGGAGAATGGTCAGACTGGTTCCAGCTGATAGAAAGGCAACAGTTACTCAAATAACCACTGGTTTCAACCAAGGTCTGCAGAAGAGCATCTCTGAACGAACAACACTGGAACCTTGAGTCAGATGAGCTCCAGCAGCAGAAGACCACACCAGGTGTCACTCCTGTCAGCTACGAACAGGAAACTGAGGCTACAATTCTTCTAATTTATTTTCCTGAATAGATTAAAATTGATGAATCTGAAATATACATTTTCAAAATGCAATGATTCTGCTTTTAAGGGTTGATACCAGCTGTGGTCTGAAGATACCAGTTTATCTAAAGCAATTGAAAAACTAGAATTAACACAATTACAATTTATTTATTATTGTAAAAATTTCTGATCAACTTGAACATTTTTTATTCTGGAAGCTAAAACTTCCACATGGAAGATCTGTGATTCCTGGCAACTACCCCCCCCCCCCCCCCC